>ML781412.1:710814-728279 GCA_009831015.1 Picea engelmannii
TTGAGGGGGTCCAGAATCACTTGTATACCATCCATCTGCACGCTGTCATGATGACCATAGATCTGTGCGACTTGTTAGTCACCATTCTGGACCCCTCGCCCCCCACCGTTAAAAGAAGAACGGTCGAGGGGGTCCCAAATACACTGTTAGTCGTTGATCTACGCACTTCTAGATCGACCATCGATCTAAGCGTGTTCTTTATTCTCTAGGTGTGAATGCAACAAAAACTTAGGTTTAGTGCTTTTTGTGGGTTCTGTGTGTTGCTTCCCTTTCTTTTGTCACCATGGGGTTAGGAAACACCACTCAACGTAAAAAATCATGAATTTTCTTTTCTTTTTCTTTCCTTGAAAATGATTTGCAGAAATGAAATATTATTTGCAAGCCAAAATACATCCAGAGTGAAATTTTTCCAGACACTAGATGATCCTATGAATTATAGAGTTATAATAGAGGGGATGTGAAACGAGTAGAATTTCACTGTTCTTATGTTTATCCTATGAATGAGACCCCAACACCTCCTTTTATATGACAAAATGATGGTTATTCGGTTGGGTGACGGGCTATAGGCGGTGGATTAGTTGGGAAACTACCCAATAGCCCATAATCTCAATAAATTCCTCGCAACTTTTCATTTTTTGCAACTTTTTAGAGGTATACGTGGGTTGTAGTGGAGAATATTGAGTATGTATGTGGGTTTTAGTTGAGAAGACTGAGTATGTACGTGGGCTGTCATGGAGCAGCCTAAGTACATCTTCAAAAAATGATTTTTTAAGAAGAGAAACTCAGTGATGGATTAGTAAAATTTGCAAGTGAGAGGACCAAATACCAGGTATGCATATGTGGAGAAAATTAGGGTTATAACAACTGGCCCCTAATGTGTGAGGTCAGAAGAGAATTTGATGGATGAAATATGTTACAAAATCTTCACCAACATACGAAGCGAGTGATCCCGGGACCAGAGTCTGGGAGGTTCCATCTGCAAAAATAACAATTGCCTCACCGAGGTAGGCATACCCATGCTCGGGATGAAATAAATCATGGATACTAATCAAATACATTGTAGATCCATGGAATATAACTATATAAAGTGTAGCCATGAGCAATACACAATGGATCTACATCTCAAAATAAAAAATATACATGTATATTATCCATCTTCAAGAATCCAAATGACACCTGATGGATGGAGATGATTCCTTTAGATCTCGAGAAACAACTTCAAGATATTCAAAAATTAGGAAGGAGTGTAATATGAGTGTACAAATTCACTACCCATAGGTCTTCGATGGCTCATCAAGGAACAAACAAGAGAATCTCGGTGATCAAGTAGAGAACTTCACTGATTTCAAACAAGGACTTGATTGGAATTTCAGGATGGTCGGGCATGAGGATAAGAGAAAAAATGTAGAAAGGTTGACTCAGGTTGGGTAAAAATTCCCTTGGAAAAGAGCACTATAGATGATGTGACTTAGGCAGCATGACATTGACATAAGTTCATGATGCAGGAGGCAACACAAACTCTCCATGTGTTTCGAAGAATAACCAAACGAAGGAGGACACAACTCTATGTAGCGAGAACAACTTCCTAAGTTCATATTAAATCCCAATGGTTGAAAAACAAATGAAAGGATGTGCTTTGTCCAAGGGAGACTCATTTTTCTTCCATAAAATGAAAATAAAATTCCCATCCTCTTTTTGGGGTATATTTGATTTTTTTGTCTTTTTCAATATTTTGAAAAGCTTGGAAAAGAATAAAATAGTTCTATGTTACAAAGGAGGAACGAGTTTCACAAGCATACTATTTCCAAGCACAAGGAACACACTAATTCTCATATCAAGGAGACATGTGCAGGAAAAGGACACTTAGGGAAAATTCCTCCATGGGTCAAGGTGTCAGGTTGCAGAGGCAAAGTGCTACAAGGCTTGCATATAAGGCTTGCTTCAAAGGTTCAGTTGAGAGAAACATGGATCTAACATTAGGCCAAAGATGAAGAGATGTAACTTTGATTAGCAAGATAGCATGAAACCCCCTTCAATGTATTTTTCATGAGCCCAGAGAAGGTAAGCTTGGTGGTTTTTCATTTTTAGAGAGTCTGAAAAATCATAAAAGAAGACTCCGCTAGGGTACCTTTTTCGAAGGTAGTCTAGTCAGTTCGAAAAAGGGATAAACTAGCACCGAAAAGACGTCTATTCAAAACCATTTTAACGAGTGTGACAAAGACAATATCACTCGACAATCTTTTCAATTTTAAGGAGTCTAAAAAGAGCTTAACTATGGACTCACAACCTTTTTCTAGATTTACTCTCCCTAGCCCAAAAAAGTATAAAATCTACTTAGGAGAACTCTCTCGATGAGACGAATATCCTGAGGTGTACCTTTTTCCTCCTTAATTTATAGGCTAGAAAAAGGGGTAAAATCATGCCAGTAGAGGTCTTTTTGAACCAATTTAATGAGTGTGAAAGAACAAGGTCACTTGACGATCTTTTCAATTTTAAGGAGTCTGAAAAGAGCTTAACTATGGACTCTATAGGGGATGTTCTTCTGGACCAGTTCAACGAGTGTGAAGGAACAAGGTCACTCGACAATCTTTTCAATTTTAGGGAGTTTGAAAAGAGATTAACTATGGACTCCATTGGGGTTCCTTTTTTGTAAATTTAGTCCCTCAGGCCCGAAAAAGGGTTAAACGTATAGCTGAGAATACTCTTCTAGCGAATCAAAGTTCCTAGAGTATACCATTGGTCGTAAAAATGACCATCCGGACTAAAAAAGGGGTAAACTACCGCCAGACAGATGTGCCTTCAAATTTTATTTTGGTGAGCCTGAAGGACAACAAGATCGCTCGACAATATTTTCATGTTTATAGAGTCTAAAAAGGGCTTAAATAAGACTCTAGGGGGCTATGACTCATGTATGAAACAGGTTCAGGTAGAGCCCATTGCTAGGCTCAGACCAAGAGTCTCTTTGATAGTAAACTTGGAAAGTCTCCCAAAATGGAAGAGAACACAAACGATGGTGTAAGTCCTCCCACGATATGGAAACTGTAGTCATGGCTTCAAGGATAGCCTTATCTAAAGGAAATTCAAAATACGATAAATCAAACGAACGAGGGTCGAGAGTCCCAAAGGGTGAAGTAGACTGACCATATTCCATATGATGATGGAGTCTCTAGCCAGGACTGACAAAGTCTATCAACGAAGAATAAAAGACATGAGGGATTGAGGATCTATAAACAATGAGATCAGACTCAGAAAGAGACTCAAGATCACTTGGACCTAGAGGGGGAAGAAAGGGCTCCCATGCCCCCATTGGATAAACCAATGGATCAATTATTGAGACCAAGTACCGAGAAGGAAAACATGATTGCACAGGTTCCTTCTCAAAAGAAACTGAACACCGAGGATAAGACGTCACATAATTAACCCGTGGTGGGGTAGAGTCTACATGAACATTAGGAACATATAAAGGGGCAGACTGAACTAATGCTAAATCAGGATGGTGATTATCAGATGTCAGTTGGTCAATAGTGATAATGCTTCCATTATGAGGGAAATGCATCACCCGAAATAATGTAGACACCATAACATTCATAGCATATACATAATCATGCTCAAGAATCATATTGAAATCTAATGGGCCTTGCACCACTATAACATCAACAAGGACAGTCGTCCCACCTAATGAGATATGAAATTGAGGAAGAACCCCCAAATATTCACTAGGATGTCTGTCAAAAGCTAACAACTCATGCGAAATAGACATAAGCTCGGGAGATCCCAAGACTTTCCGACCCAAGGAGGATAAAATAATTGTAGAGGATCCTTCATCCACAATACATCGATAAATTTTTGTTGAATTAACTTCAACCCTTATTTGAAAAGGTGCAAAAGAAGGAAGATGAGGCTCAACAAGGTAATTCCAATCAAAGGAAACCATCCTAGGGCTTGGAGGGGTTGTGCTCGAAGCGATCAGAATTCCCCCTTGTTTTGAAAGTACTGAACTGGAAATGCTAAAAACATAGTCGGTAGACACATAACTCTCCAAGAGAAGAGTGGGATCAGCTGAATATTGCATCAATGTGACCACTTTCTCAACCAATGGCTAAATAGCCTATGAGACTACATGGTCTAAAGGCACCTCACCCCCAAAAAGAGGAGTGGGATCAGCCAAAGACTGGATCGACATGACCACTTTCTTAACCAATGGTTGAATAAGCTACAAGACTACATGGTCTAAAGGCACCTCACCCCCAAAAAGAGGAGTAGGATCAGTCGATGACTGCATCGACATGACCACTTCATCAACCAAAGACTGAATAAACTATGAGGAAACCTCAGAAGACTCAGAATCAAAATATCTTGCAGACAGGGACCACAATATTTGTACCTCTAGAATGCAAGGGCACAAATGAGTAGGGTGATATATCTTGCAAATCTTACAAGGGAACTTAGACTTACGACCTATCCATCTAGGTTTCTCAACAGAATCAATTCCCCTAGCATGAATAGTAGTGGTTGGTTGCACATCTCCAACATGAATTGCAGAGGTTGGTGATGGGTCAATAACATGACTCGCAGAGGCTACATACCTATTACCAATATGATGAGCAGTGATTGGACTTTTTCCCCTAGCATGACTTGTAGAGGGTGGGTTCTTTCCCCCAACATGACTTGCAGAGGATAGATGTTGGTCCTCAACATGACTTGTAGAGGTCGATGACCTATCTCCAACATCACTTGCAGAGGTTGGTGATTTCTTCTTCCTATTCTTCCTCTTTCTATTTCATTTAGACTTCTGGTTACTAGTAACTATACTTTCACTAGAGGTAGGAGAAGGAGGAGGAGAATACTTTGGTGACGAAGGAAAATCAACATGATTCCCATTACATAAATTTCTTAACTGATAAACTTCAAGAGCATTCAAGACATTTGAAATGGTATGCAACCAAACTGGTAGTCCCACATTCAACCCGAGAATGTACAAAGTGGCCATCAAAGGGACACCAACATTTCTGAAGAAAGGAAAAGCACAAGAATCCCCTTATGAAGGGGTTCCTTGGTTTGTATCATCAGGAGTTTTATCCATGAAGATATTATATATAGTTTCTCCCCTTGTGGGATCGTTCAAGTCCGTAAAAGTCTCACACACCGACTCTGTCAAACCAGTGTTATCAAAACAACATCTATAAAGAGGCATATCCATGTTTCTAAGAAGAATACAAAAAAATCCTCATGACCAGTGGAGTGGGTGGTATACCAGCTTAGGTCAGATACCCAAAGAAATGACAGACTAACTCACTATGGAAAACTAGGGAGCACAAGGAACACACTAAAAGTTCCTAAAGGAAAATCAAGCAAACCACTATCTACTAGGAAGAATAGTTATGCCAGCCAACACTAGAGAAACTTACCAGTGCAAGTGCAACTCAAACATGGAAGCACCCTCTGGGTATACTTTGCAAAGAGTGTCTTGAAATCTTCCCTAGGTATCGCGGTATACCCCTGCATTCAGCTATGCAATTCCCTAAAATAAAGGCAACTAAGTTGTCATCTCGCGTACAATCACCAAGCAGGTATAGTCGACAGTCGAGTGGACTGTAATGAGAAGGGTAACAAAGCTTGAAACCTACCGAGGGTATCAAAAGAAAGTGGTTCAAAAGATAGCTGAGGATCCTGAATGGATTCAGGGTCCATGAAGTTCTGTAGGAAAATGAAACTAACAGTATCCCATGACAAGTCCTCAATATGCGTTCCCCACTATGCTTGGTCTGGCTTTGGAGGGGTTATCTATGCTACCTTTCCGCACACGATCTCGTGCTTAGCCCCTATGTTAGAGGGGGGTCCCAGATAAATTTCATGTTTACTGGAATTTTTACTCTCCCTAGCTCAGACTCCAATGTTTGTTTATAAGCCTTGAAGAGTTTCCTCTCCAACCCAATTCAAGGATCTAGCCTAAACTAGTTGATTGACCCTACAAACATAAAGTCTAATTGATTTTAATTAGCATTTGTTTTAAGGCTTCATTTACACAAAGGGTGTGGTAGTGAAACTGATATTGTTAAGAAACTTGCAGAAAATGAAACTTATGAGAACACTAGCAAAGAAGGATCATCTTTCTTATTTTCTTTTGAAATGCTTTTAAAATGAGAAGAAAACACAACTATGCTAATTTCGTTTTCTTTTTCAAATAACAATGCAAAGCAAATGCCAATAAAGAAAGAGACCTAACAAACTAAGTTTTTTATTTATATTTTCTTCCAATCAAAGAAAAAGTAACAAAAGATTCTAAAAGAAACTGATGAATACATGACTCATGCCCCCCCCCATTTTGTTTTTTAAATGCAACTCATTTTTCTTAAAATTTCAAGCTAAAAATAAGTTTAAAAAGCTAGGAAACACAAGAAATCTTTAAAAAGATAACCAAACTGACATCAAACCCAGGCTTTGACTATAAAAACAGAGACATTGTACTTAATCAAGAAACCCCTGAGAAGTATGATTTCAATCAGGGAAGAGGTTGACTACCTCTTCTTGAAAAAAGAATTTTTTGACACAGGCACACTACTGACACTTAAGAAACATGCATATGTACGCGTGTTATCTAAAGGTAGGGCGCATATGTATGTGTGCAGACCCACTAGAGGCCGCGTACACCTCTGTAACTTCTAAAAAAAAAAAAAACTAACAGTTAGGCAGACAAGGAAGGGAATACTTGTATGGCAGACCAAAATCCCTTAAAGACTCAACAACTTATAGAAACTCAAAAAAGGTAATCAAAGCAATTAAAACACCCAAAAACTATCCCCTAAAACCCTAGAGGTTTCCCCAGTATGGTCGCCAGTTCTGCTCTAGCGGGAAAGCCCCCCTATGGACTACACTAGGGTTCAACATGTAGGTAGATCTAACTGTTTAAAAGTATCCTACTCTTTAGACTACCCTGACTATACCCCACATTCATACAAGAAATACAAAGTAAAAAGATCTGGTAACTCTACCTTAAACTTCGCGTCCGACGTCGATCCTTTCGTGTTCGATTGTTCCTCAACTACAAGTATCCTCCTAAGGTTGAATTCCATTCAAAAAATACAAACAAGAAACTATGAACATGTATCTCATATATGAATTAGTGGGTTATATGTCATAATAAAACATAAATCAAACATAAAGAATGAACACATCATATTGCGAGACAGAAAAAGTATTCCTTTTATTAATATTGCAAAGTTTACTTACAATGAGATCAAGACTACTCCTCGAACCTGGTTCGAGATCCTCTTCACCAAGCTCCAACTGCACTTCCATGTATCTTTCTCCTCTCACACTTCTCCCTAAGGAAATGGCATAGGCTTATAATGGAGGAAAAATGCAAGAATGAACAATTCTGGCACAAAACTCACAAGGTGGCTGCAAATTCTTGGGGCAAGGAGGGGATGTGAAACGGGAAGATTTTCACTGTCCTTATGCTTCTCCTATGAATGAGACCCAAACACCTCCTTTTATATGAAAAAATGATGGTTATTTGGTTGGGTGACGAGCTATAAGCGGTGGATTAGTTGGGAAACTACCCAATAGCCCATAATTTCAACGAATTCCTTGCAACTTTTCATTTTTTGCAACTTTTTGGAGGTATATGTGGGATGTAGTGGAGTAGAATGAGTACGTACATGGGTTGTAGTGGAGAATCCTAAGTACATACATGGGTTGTAGTGGAGAAGCCTGAGTACATCTTCTTAAAATGAGTTTTTAGGAAGAGCAACTCAATGATGGCTTGGAAAAATTTGCAAGAGGACCAAATACCAGGTATTCATATGTGGAGAAAATTAGGGTTATAACATATTTGGAAATCAATTATGACTGGTTATTTATCTCCAACAATTCCTCCAACAGATACGACCTGGAAAAAGACTAGTGAAAATGATGCAAAATACACGAATGCCATCTATGATGATTATCATGATTATAGTTTTTCAAAGTAATTCATTGCAAATCCATGAAATAAATTTGGGAGAAACTTCAAAAGATTAATAAAGGAGATAACAAGTTCAAGAAGGCTAAGCTCCAAATTCATAGAATACATTTCGAGAGTCTGAAGATGAAAGACGAAGAAAATTTTGTAGCTTATGTCCTTTGTGTGGAAGAAATTTTTAACACCATCAGAGGACTTGTTGAAATAGTTGCAGAACCAATAACTATGCAAAATGTCTTGAGTTCTCCCCCCTAAACATTTGATGCCAAATTTTATGCCATTGAGAAAATGAAGGATATTAATAAATTAACAATGGATGAATTGCATGGGATCCTCTCTACATATCAAATGAGGACTGAAAAGGAAAAACCATAAAAAAAAGTAACCTTCAAATCCTCAAAGAAGATGAAGAAAAAAGAGCACAAATCAAGAGATTGTAATATTGCTTATTAAAAATGCAGAGACCATTGAAAATGCAGAGATTATTTGATGTATGAGCATCATCAACAGCAAGCGAGCACGAGCAATGCCAATGCATTTTGGCACATGTTCAAAGGTGTTTAAATTGTTTTGAAGAGGGATATGCCAACACTTAAATAAAGTAGTTAAGAGAGGGCGTACTTGTAGATTGTAAACAGACCTTGAGCGATTCGCTCTCATCTGTAGTAGGTAGAGGCATTTATGTATAATAAATGTAATTAGGTAGCTTTGAATTCCATATTAGATAGTTTTAGGAGCGGAGGGAAAACCGACTATAGACACCCTCATCTTGTATCATTGTAACATTAACATTGTCAATTAAGCATAGAGCATAGAGAGGAAGAAGCAGAGAGTTGTGTAGAAGAACCCATGTATAGAAGTCTTGAATTAATACATGAAGCTTTTATTTTAGACTCATGGTGTTCTAATGCTTTCTGTGTATGTATGTTGAATGCTATGCTTATATCTATTTTACTCTTTTTGTTATGCATTTGTTGTTACGCTATGTATGAATGATTTCTTATTGAATGTTTGAAATCTGAGAGAGGAAGAGCAAGGAATGAGTTTCAATTCTTTCTCTATCTGAGCAAGAATTCCTACAAGGAGTGCAGTGGAGTTTGTCTGTAAGGAGTGTGTTGACAAGGGTTCAGAGCTTTTATCTCTGAAAGCTCAGGAGTGATAATATTGTTCTCATTATCGTAGAAGTGCAAGTTAAGTACAGGAGCCGTGCAAGGTGTGAACAGGCTGAGTGAAGTTTCAGAGTTACAATCTGAGTGAAATTGTTGAAGGATTGTTGTCGCAAGAAGTGCACAGAGTCAAAGAGGTTCAAATACTAGAGCGTATTTGAAGAAGTGCCGTAAGGAGTGCGCACAGGAGTTATCCCCAGAGTACTTCAGGATTTCAAGCAAGCTCAGGAGGGATAGAGTCTTCGAAGTTGTTGAAGAAAATCTCAAGAGGGCTCGTGCCTTGGAGTGTTGGAAGGAGGCATAGTAAAGTTTTTTTGTAGGTGGACAAGTTTCATGAAGGAATAACTCGTTCATTTCATAGGAGTTGTCAAGGAGGAATTGGACGGTCGGAATTCTTTGTGGAGAATTCGCGAAATTCCAAGAGTCATCAGATCTTGCAGAGGAGTAGGAAATTTATGACAAGTATTATTCAAGTGCAAGCTCAGGAGAGATTGGAACATAGGATCCAAGTCGACAAGGGCCGTTGGATCACTCATGAATTCTCACTTTGGGGATTCGCGAGTTGAAGGACCAAAAACCTTGCACCAATATTTGCAAAATCGCAAAGATTGAAGTCCTGATAGGGTGAGAAGTTCCGTTGTGGGGCCATTATTAATAACGAGTCAGAATTCACCATTTTGACATTTCGGAGGATAGGAGCTCGAGATATCTGTTCCAGGATTCCTGAAATCGCAATATGCGATATAAGTACAGGGAAAGGACATTGTCAACCATTTCAGTGGATCGACATTTTGGGTTTCGGCACTTGGAGAGTCAAGACATTTTTCCCGAAATTCCCGAAGTCACGAGTTGCGATAGGGAGTAACGAGGAGTTCAGGATCTCGACACTTCGGATGTTAGGATACAAAGGAGGCATCTCTTGTGGACCGAAGTCACGAAGTGTCGAAGCTGGGCATGAGGGACACGTGGCAGAACCACAAGGTGGGCTAGTGTGATAGACAGGCAGAGACGCGTCGACTAGTGGAAGTAGTCGGCATTTCGTTGACTTCTCACGTCTCAGTAACTCGCGAGATAAGAGCACAGGAGTTCGACGTCAAAAATCGCGAAGGGGCGAGTAGTTAGAGGGCGCTAGCGTTAAGCCCATACGGTGGTCACGTGTAGAGGGCACTAACAAGGGAAGGAGCTATACTCATATCGGCATTTTGGGTATCGTGAATTTGGAAAGGAGGAGTCAAGAGTCTTGACTAGCGAACTCGCGAGATTGCGAGTTGCGACAAGTGCCTTTGGAATTAGGCCTTGGTTATAGCGTTGTGGTCGCTTGGAGGAGGTGGAGCTCATACCTAGTGTTGTTCACACATGGGAACTTCCTGAAGGACCTATGGACTGATAATTTGTGATTCCAATAGGGAATCGAAAGAGCCGATCCAGCTCAAAGGAGATAAAAAAAAATGATCCTGTGAGCGGATCTTGGCCCCAGGCATGGGGGTCTACTACAAGTGGTATCAGAGCCAAGAAAGATTTATTTTCTTTCTGTAGCAAGGAAAATGAATATTTACCATGCCACCAAGAATAAGAGATAGGCAAACACCCGATCTGCCAGAGGAGAGGGAAATGCCAGAAGAAAGGGGTAGGCAGGTGCCAAATCTAGCCATGGAAAGAGATATGCATAACATACGCACTAGACTCGTGGAGGTGGAAATAAAATAGAGGCACACAACTGGTGTTGGAGATTTCAGTGAATCTGAAAGTGAAGATGAAGCTAGACATGAAGGAGAAGAAGTTGCAGCAGAAGATGAAGCAAATGAATGCCTGATTAGGGTTGTTGCAAGAATGAGTGCTAGACCAAAAATGGACATTCCAATATATGAGGGAAACCTGGATGTTTAAGAGCTTCTAGACTGGATTAGAGCTTTGGACATGTATTTTGACTATGAAGATGTCGAGGAAGACAAAAAGGTCAAACATGTTGTCACAAGACTTAAAGGACATGCAACATTGTGGTGGGATGAACTACAAGCTGATAGACGCTGCAAAGGAAAGTAGAAAATCAAGAGTTGGGATAGAATGGTTGCCAAGATGAAAGAGAAATTCATACCCAAGGATTACCAAATTACTCTATTTCAAAGAATGTAGAATTTGAGGCAGAAGATGATGTCAGTGAAGGAGTACACTAAAGAGTTCTACAAGCTAAACATCAGGGCAGGTCATCGCGAAAGTAATGATGAAAAGGTTGCCAGGTATATGAATGGTCTAAGATATGACATTCAGGATGAGATGAGCATGATGATCATTCAGACCATCGAAGATTCTTATCATATGTCTCTGAAAGCTGAAGAGAAGATGAGCTGAAAGAAAAGTCAAAGAGGCCGAGGTAGAAGTCAGCCCAGAGGCAAAACAGTTGTCCAAGATAGGAATCAAAATCCTAAGGAAGAATGGAAGAAACATCAACCTCAAACTGAGAGAGGTGGAAGCTCCCAGAGAGGGCAGTATACTGAACATAGAGGACAGTATGTTGATAACAACACTTTTCCTTGCACTAGAGGCAGAGGAAGAGGCAGAGGTGGAGTGATAAAATGCTTCACATGTGGAAAGAATGGCCAGAAATATTATGAATTTCCAGATAAGAAGAAAGAAGGTGGTGAGACTCATATCGCTGAAGCACAAAGGCAGAATGTTGAGGGAGAGGATATTGAAGGTAGAACATCACTGGTGATGAGGAAGGTTCTCTTAACACCAGAAAAGGAGGCAGAGAATCTAGTGGAAAGGAATAGTCTTTTTCAGACTGCTTGCAAGACCAAGGATAGGGTATGCAAGGTCATCATGGATAGTGGTAGCACAGACAATCTCATTTCTACAGAGATGGTAGAAAAGCTCGAGCTGGAGACTATTGAACATCCAAGTCCATATAGAGTTTCATGGCTACAAAAAGGACATCAGGTAAATGTCACTAAACAATGTTTAGTTGAATTTAAAATAGGAGGATATAACGATAAGATATTGTGTGATGCCATTCCCATGGATGTTTGTCATCTATTACTGGGTAGACCATGGCAATATGACAGGAATGTGGTTCATGATGGGAGGAAGAACACATACACCCTAGAGAAGAATGGGAGAACTCACATGTTGTTTCCGATTAAGGACAAAGAGGTGAAACCTGAAGTAAGCAACATTGTACTTCTCATGAGTGGGAAGGAACTTCTTAAGGAGGTTAAGAAGAAGGAAGATCGACAATTCATCGTGGTCAGGAAACCTAGAATTGTTTTGACCAACACAAGAGCATATGACCTACCAGAGGAGATCCATAAGTTACTAGAGGAATTTGCTGATATAGTAGTGGACAAACTACCTCGTTCATTGCCACCTATTAGAAGTATAAGTCATCACATTGATATTATACCTGGAGCTAGTTTACCAAACAAAGTAGCATACAAATTGATGCCGCAGAAGAATGAAGAGGTCAAAAGACAGGTCCAGGATTTAATGGACAAAGGGTTGATTAGAGAAAACTTGAGTCCATGTGTTGTTCCGAAAGTACTCAGTCCAAAGAAAGATGGAGGCTAGAGGATGTGTACAGACTCAAGGGAAATTAACAAGATTACCATTACGTATAGATTCCCATTGCCAAGGATGGATGATTTGATGGATTGCTTGAGTGGAGCGAAATTTTTTTGGAAGATTGATTTGAAAAGTCGATATCATCAAATTCGTATGAGAGAAGGTGATGAATGGAATATAGCATTCAAGACAAATGAAGGGCTATGTGAATGGATTGTTATGCCGTTTGTATTAACAAACGCGCCAAGTACCTTTACGAGATTGATGAATGAAGTCCTGAAGGATTTCATTGGAAAATTTGTCATTGTGTATCTTGATGACATACTGATTTTCAGTAAAACAGAGGCAGAGCATCTGAAACATTTGGCCACAGTGATGCGGAGGCTACAGCAAGAGGAACTGCTGATAAATATGAAGAAATCCTTATTCATGAAGACGGAGATCATTTATTTGGGTTTTGTTATTTCTGCAGAAAAATTGAGGATGGATCAGATAAAATGGAGGTGATTGAGAATTGGCCATCACCAAAGACTATCTTTGAAGTTCGAAGTTTTCATGGATTGGCTAGTTTCTATCAGAAATTCATCAGGAATTTCAGTGGAATTAGCACACCAATGATGGATACAGTGAATATGAGACACAAGTCTTTTCACTGGACAAAAGAGGCTGAGAAAAGCTTCAATTTGTTGAAAAAGAAAATCACGGAACAAATAATTCCGGTGTTGCCGGATTTCAAAAAGACATTTCAAGTAAAATGTGATGCAAGTGGATTTGCAATAGGGGTAGTCTTGAGCCAAGAAGATAGACTGATAGCATACTTCAGTGAGAAGCTAAATGAAGCCAAAATGAAATACTCCACGTATGACAATGAGTTCTATGCTATTATTCAGACATTGAAGAAATGGAGACACTATTTGATTCCTAAGGAGTTTGTCTTATATGGTGACAATATTGATTTGCAATTTGTGACTCAATAGGAGAAGTTGAATCAAATACATGTTAAATGGGTTGAATACATGCATAATTTTACTTTTGTAATTAAACATATTTTTGGAACTGCTAATAAGGTTGTTGATGCTTTGAGCAGGAAGTGTTTGCTTATGCATGAGTTTAGAGTCAAAACGTTGGGTTTTGATGATCTCAAGAACATGTACAGAGATGATCCAGACTTCAAAGAGGTGTATGAAGTAGCTGAGAATCCAATTCTCATGGATATAAGTCAATGGACAAAATACATGATCCAGGAAGGATTACTGTTTAAGGGTAATCAACTTTGTATTCCAAAATGCTCCATGAGGGAGAATCTGTTGAAGGAGAAACACAGTGGAGGATTGGCTAGACATTTCGGTCAAGATAAGACATTCTCAAAGTTAAATGAGTCATATTTTTGGTCAGGAATGAGAAAACACATCAAAATATTCGTGGACGGATGTAGAATTTATCAACATTCAAAAGGAAAGAGGCAGAATGCAGGCTTATATCAATTGTTACCCATACCTGAGAGGCCGTGGGATGAAATAAGCATGGACTTCATATTGAGGCTGCCAAGAACACAAAGAGGGTTCGACTCGATCTTTGTAGTGGTGGAAAGATTTTCTAAGATGGCACACTTCATACCATGTTAGAAAACCAATGACCCAACTCACATTGCGAATTTGTTTTTCAAAGAAGTCATTCGACTTCACGGCTTACCAAGGAGCATAGTTTCAAATCGAGACACCAAGTTCGTGGGACACTTCTGGAGAACCTTATGGAAAAAGTTGGGAATGAACTTGTCATTTAGTTTATATTATCATCCTCAGATGGATGGATAGACAAAAGTTGTGAACAGAAGTTTGGGAGACTTGCTGAGGAGTTTGGTGACAGAACATCACAGTCAGTGGGACAATATTCTACCACATGCATAATTTTCTTATAATGAATCGATCAATAGAAGCACAGGGAAGATTCCATTTTGGGTTGTTTATGGAATGCAACCAAGAGGAGTTTCTGAACTGAAATATTCAGAACACAACATGACTAGGAGTGCTAGTGCAGAAGATTTTGCTGAGGCAATGAGGGAACTTCACAGCCAGGTGAAGGAGCGATTGCAAAATTTGAGCCAGGAGTACAAGCATAGAGAAGATCAACACAGGAAAAAACTTCAGTTCCAAGTTGGTGATTTGATCCTTGCATAGTTGAGAAATGAAAGGTTCCCAAGGGGGGCACATAATAAATTGAAAATGAAGAAAATTGGGTCGTGCAAGATCATAAAGAAATTTGGGGCAAATGCATATGAGATTGAATTACCCGAGGGGATCGAAATTTCTCCGATATTCAACATATCAGATTTGTACCCATATAAAGCTGGAGAAGCAGGAGCAGACAGTGAACAGACAGAGGTTCAATGGGATAAATAGATGCCAGTTGCATAGAAACCAC
The DNA here is from genome assembly GCA_009831015.1 of Picea engelmannii. NCBI lineage: Eukaryota > Viridiplantae > Streptophyta > Pinopsida > Pinales > Pinaceae > Picea > Picea engelmannii. The sequence continues at coordinate 725,923 of ML781412.1, forward strand.
AGATGGAAAGTATACTGGACAAAAGAGTTAGTAAGAGGACTAGGCAAAAGGAATATTTTGAATACTTGGTCAAGTGGAAGGGACATCCAGTTGAAGATGCCAGCTAGGAAAATGAAGCCAAAATCCAGAAGCATGGATAGACCATGCAAGAGCTCATGGACATGAGTCCATGAAAATTTTCAAGCGAGGGAGTATGATGCAGGAGCATCGTCAACAACAAGCGAGCGCGAGCAGCGCCAACGCATTTTGGCACATGTTGAAAGTTGTTTAAATTGTTCTGAAGAGGGATACGCCAACACTTAAATAAAGTAGTTAAGAGAGGGCGTACTTGTATATTGTAAACAAACCTTGAGCGATTCGCTCTTGTCTGTAGTAGGTAGAGGCATTTATGTATAATAAATGTAATTAGGTAGCTTTGAATTCCAGATTAGATAGTTTTAGGAGCGGAGGGTAAATTGATTATAGACACCCTCATCTTGTATCATTGTAAAATTAACATTGTCAATTGAGCATAGAGAATAGAGAGGAAGAAGCAGAGAGATCTGTAGAAGAAACCATGTACAGAAGTCCTGAATTAATACATGAAGCTTTGATTTTAGACTCATGGTGTTCTAATGATTTTTGTGTATGTATGCTGAATGCTATGCTTATAGCTATTTTACTCTTTCTGTTATGCATTTGTTGTTACGCTATGTATGAATGATTTCTTGTTGAATGTTTGAAATCTGAGAGAGAAAGAGTAAGGAATGAGTTTCAATTGTTTCTCTATCCGAGCAAGAATTCCTGTAAGGAGTGTAGTGGAGTTTGTCTGCAAGGAGTGCGTTGACAAGGGTTCATAGTTTTTATCTATGAAAGCTTAGGAGTAATAACATTATTCTCGTTCTTGTAGAAGTAAAAGTTAAGCAAATGAGTCATGCAAGGTGTGTGTAGGCCGAGTGAAGTTTCAGAGTTACAATCTGAGTGAAATTGTTGAAGGATTGTTGTCGCAAGAAGTGCACAGAGTTGAAGAGGTTCAAATACTAGAGTGTATTTGAAGAAGTGTCGCAAGGAGTGTGCGCAAGATTTATCCCTAGAGTACTTGAGGATTTCAAGCAAGCTCAGGAGGGATAGAGTCTTCGAAGTTGTCGAAGAAAAGCTCAAGAGGGCTCGTGCCTTGGAGTGTTGGAAGGAGGCGTAGTAAAGTTGTTTTCCAGGTGGAAAAGTTCTGTGAAGTAATACCTCGTTCATTTCATAGGAGTTGTCAAGGAGGAATTGGATGGTCGGAATTCTTCGTGGATAATTCGCGAAATTTTGAGAGCCGTCAGATATTGCAAAGGAGCAGGGAAGTTACGGCAAGTATTCTTCAAGTGCAAGCTCAGGAGAGATTGGACCGTAGGATCCAAGTCGACAAGGACCATTGGATGATCCGGATTTATGTAGGAACACAATGAAATACAGAAATGCACATAAACGTAGAGATGCAGTGGAAATAAGACTTCATTTCATTAATAACAAATGACTGAAATATGCTTACAGACAAAATGGAAATAAACTAGCTAGGGCATTGGTAGCTTATCTCTGAGAAGAGATGTGGCTGCTACTCGCATCCGTGAGAAGATAATTACAATGAGGCTCTAGAGGCATTTTTAAAATAGAAGAAAATGCCAAAATTCATAGACATCCAAAAACCTAACCCTAGGAGATGAAGCGCCAAAAGTCATGTGGGCCCCATTTGGGTAAGTTAGTACATCAACTTCCCGGGGTCGTAACTTTTGCATACGATCTCCGTTTTAGGTGTGTGATATCTCGTTGGAAAGGTATCGTAAAGGAGATTCATTTTGGGGGATCAATTATGCCTTCGGCTATAATTGAGAACCTCGATCTCAAAAAACTTCTTTTAGGCCCTCAAAATGGCCCCGGAAGTTAAAACCTGCTAAAAATAGTAAATTGTCAAAATTGCCAGAAAACTGTTTTGAGCCAGTCGGAAAAGGTGGGTGGCCACCGATATACACCTAGATCAATATTCCCTCCTTAGGAAGAAATTTTCCCCATTGCATTGATTTCCTCCATGAGATGAGGAAACTTCTACTGAACTTGGTCCCTGGTGAGCCATTTGCCTTGGTGAAGGAGTTGGCCTGCTTTGACAACTCGATATAGCGGTATCCTTTGTTTTCGAGTGTGCTTGATCTGTGTATCCATGATATGATTAGTTATGGATTGTTCCATGCACTCTATATTTAACTCTGTTGGTGTGAGTTGTTCTGCCATGTCGGATGTGTCTAGTAGAGGTGGAAAGTAGGGCCAAAGGCGGTCCACATTGAACACTGGGTGCAGACCAAGGAATGGTGGAATGCTGAGCTCAAAGGAATTTTCCCCTA
>ML781412.1:730381-772370 GCA_009831015.1 Picea engelmannii
GTGCCCGATAGTCAATGCAGAGTCTCCAAGTCCCATCCTTCTTCTGCACCAATACGATCGGGCTCCCACAGGACGATGAACTTGGCCAGATGTGACCTTTCTACAACATCTCATGAATCTGCCTCTTGATTTCGTCATTCTCCAAGACAGAGCACCGGTACATGGGTCCATTGGGTAGCGGTGCACCTGGGGTCAGATCGATGGGGTGCTTGACCTGGCAGTGTAGAGGCACCCCTGCAGGGGAGGTGAAGATGTCCTTGTACTCCTCCATGACCTTATCCATATGTTGTTTTCATGCAGTGGGGCCTTGTCTGGAGGTCATGGCCACAGTCTTCCTCTTTCCCTGAGGGCAGATCATCAGGAAAACAAATTTCCTGGTTTGGGAAATAAGCTTACTGCATTGTTTTGCAGTAACCAAAGAGATGGTGGTAGGCAGTGCTATCTCCGGTATCCTGTACATCTTATTTCCCAAAGTGATAATAATAGCACGAGGACTAGACTCATACATAACATGTTGCTTCCACAAGTACAGTTGTCCTAATAATACATCAGAAACATCAAGAGGACTAATGTCACATAATACCTCATCCGTGAAGGGCTTGATGTTGTAGGGAAGGCGACATTGTCGACTGACGCGGAGGTCTCATCCTTGGTGCAACCACTTGATGGTGTATGTTTGTGGTGTTTTGTGGTCAGAAAGCCCAACTACTTCACGACCTCTACCGATATGAGGTTCTTATGGCTCCCGCTGTCGACAATGAACTGCAACGGGGAACCCTTTACCCACATCTTGGAATGGAAGAGGTGCTCTGCCTCCTCTGGATCTTTTGGTTCCTCCTTATGGATCTTCTTGGTGGCAACGGTGGCGTTGGGATCTGCATCGATAATCTGTTTCCCCCTGTCATTCCCTTTGTCAGGTTCTGATTCAGAGTCGGAGCATGCATCCGATTCAAAAGCCTTCAACTCAGCTACTAGTGATTGCTTGGCCTGACACTCACTTGTGTTGTGAGTGGAGCTCTTATGGAACTCACACCACTTCCCCATGTCCTATTTTTTCTTTGTGGTGTTTTTATTTGCTTGTGGATTTGGTGGGTTGTCCTGGACTGACGCACCTTGGCTTGGTCCTTTGCTTTGCGGTTTGGGGAGTACCTTTCCTGTGCTTCTGATTTGCAGACCCAACGTCTCGCTTCTTCTATTTGAACTTATGCTCAATCTTGGCAGCATATCGGTATGTCACACCAAGTGAGGAGATGTTGAGGAACTCCATTTCCTCCTGAATGTATCTGTGCAGACAGTTGTGGTACTTTAACACCAAATGTTTCTCTGAATCTTTGATACCCAACTTTGTGCGTAGGGTATGAAACAAATTTGTCATCTCATGCACATCTTGGTCCCTTTGTTGCCGCAACGTAGTCCATTGTATGTATTTGTCCTCATAGCTCCCCACGGGATAATATTGTTCCTTGATGGCGTCTCAGAAAGAATTCCAAGTGGGTGCGGCCGAGAAAAAATAGGGTTCTCCCTCGCCCTCTTTCTCCGAGTAGGTTTCCCACCAGTCCTCGACATGGGGGGCGGCTTTCAGGAGTGCGAAAATAATCTTTTCTCGATCGGAAAAGTCATGAACCGAGAAATATCCTTCCAATAGATTCAACCATCTATCTATGGCATCTGCATCTATTTGGCTGTCAAATATGGGAATGTCAAAGTTTACTTGTACCTTAAAAAGAGTGGCACCTCCAGAGTGGCTTTTGGATGTCGATGCACCGCCAGTCGAAATCCGTTGAAGAATCTGGGCAAAGTTGTCCATCATCGCGTTCCTTTGTTTCTCGAGGGCCTCCTCAAGCAACATTTTGATAGGATCTCCTGCTCCCTCATATTTCTTTTCTTCCCCCATGGGAGGTCGTCGGGGTTTGCGAGGTTGATCCTGCAAAGGTTCAACCAGATCGAGCCCCAACTCCTTATACCCCGATCTCGTTGGGGACATGCAAAGAAGGATCGAGAATGAGCAGACTGCTCTGAAACCACTGATCCAGATTTATGTAGGAACATAATGAAATACAGAAATGCACATAAATGCAGATATGCAATGGAAATAAGACTTCATTTCATTAATAACAAATGACTGAAATATGCTTACAGATAGAATGGAAATAAACTAGCTAGGGCGTTAGTAGCTTATCTCTGAGAAGAGATGTGGCTGCTACTCGCATCCATGAGACGATAATTACAATGAGGATCTAGAGGCCTTTTTACAATAGACGAGAATGCCAAAATTCATAGACATCCGAAAACCTAACCCTAGGAGATGAAGCACCAAAAGTCATGTGGGCCCCGTTTGGGTAAGTTAGTACATCAACTTCCCGAGGTCGTAACTTTTGCATATGATCTCCATTTTAGGCGTGTGATAGCTATTTGGAAAGGTATCATCGAGGAGATTCATTTTGGGGGCTCAATAATTACTTCATATATCATTGAGAACCTATATCTCAAAAAACCTTCATTTAGGCCCTCAAAATGGCCTCAGAAGTTAAAACCTGCTAAAAATAGTAAATTGTCAAAATTGCCAGAAAACTGTTTTGAGCCAGTCAGAAAAGGTGGGTGGCCACCGATATCCACCTGGATCATTGGATCACTTGTGAATTCTCACTTCGGGGATTCGCGAGTTGAAGGACCGAAAACCTTGCACCAAGATTCACGAAATCGTGAAGTGCGAAGTCTCGACAGGGCGATAAGTTTCGTTGTGGGGCTAGTATTAATAACGAGTCAGAATTCACCATTTTGGCATTTTAGAGGATAGGAGCTCGAGATATCTATTCCAGGATTCATGAAATCGCAAGACACGATATAAGTATGGGGAAAGGACGTCGTCAACCATTTTGACGGATCGACATTTCAGTTTTCAGCAGTTGGAGAGTCGAGACTTTTGTCCCGAAAGTCCCGAAGTCGCGAGTTGTGATAGGGAGTAACCAGGATTTCAGGATATCGACACTTCAAGTGTCGGGATACAAAGGAGGCAACGCTTGGGGAGAAAATTCATGAAGTGCCAAACCTGGGCATGAGGGACATGTGGGAAAACCACAAGGTGGGATCGTGTGATAAACAGATGGAAACGCGTCGACTAGTGGAAGGAGTCAGCATTCCATTGAATTCTTGCATCTCAGTAACTGACGAGATAAGAGCACGGGAGTTCTACGTCGAAATTTGTGAAGGGGCGAGTAGCAAGAGGGCGCTAGAGTTAAGCCCAGCTAGTGGTCACACATGGAGGGTGCTGACAAGTGAAGGAGATATACCCGTATCGGCATTTCGGGTATCGTGAATTTGGAAAGGAGGAGTCGAGAGTGTTGACTCGCGAACTCGTGATATTGCAGGTTGTGACAAGTTCCTTTGGAATTGGGCCTTGGTTATAGCATTGTGGTCACTTAGAGGAGGTGGAGCTTGCACCTAGTGTTGGTCGCACAGGTGAGCTTCCCGAAGGACCTATGGACCGATAATTTGTGATTCCAGCAGGGAATCGAAAGAGCCGATCCGACTCAAAGGAGATAAAAAAAAATGATCATGTGAGTGGATCTCGGCCCGAGGGCTGGGGGTCTGCGCCATTATTAAAATGCAAAGATCATTAAAAAAAACACAGAGATCATTAAAAACGCAGAGGTGATATAAAACACAGAGATAGGGTTCAAATGTAAATCAGATAAACAACACTGCTTCCTAGAAGATCTAAGAACAACAATTGTCCACAAAAATAACTGAAATGATAGTGCTTTTATACAATATCCACTTTAGAAAAAAAGGGAAACAAAGACTCGGATGGATTTATAAATTATAAGGCCTCCACAAGTCCAGAGAAGTAATGACACTAGAAATAGATGGAATCAAATATAGCTTTAAAATGATATTTTTCTTTCAGTTAAGCTAATGGCGTACAAGAAATCCCAAAAAAACTAAGTTAATCCTTTGAAAAAAGGGGAAGAAAAGAAAAAAATTCAAGGAGGCAAATATACTTGTTCACAAGGAAGGCTCAAAGATCAGGGATTAATCACAAGAGAAAAACGCAAAGATAAGTAAGGGATAGATAACTAGGAAAAATCTTTATCCTTCACTCATCATCCATGCACAGGAAAGCAGGGCATTTGAATCTATAGGTCTTTAAACATCGAAGTGACGACCGTCGATTAGGCGCCTAGCCGACTGCTTAGGCACATACTAATGACTAAAGGGATAACGGAAAAACAAAATTTTATTCATAATAATCAATAAAACAAACAAAGAAAAGTCATAGCAATCAAGGTTTGGGTTTGCCAAGGGAATCAATTCAAAATGCAACAAGCGTAAGGCTGGGATGACTTTAAGTTCTTTGATTATAAAACGCTGAGTAAAACATAATATTTACACAATACAAGTACATTAATGAAAGCGCAAGAACAATATTAAACGTAATGAAAGCACAAGAACAATATTAAACTACCATTCAAAAATATACGCATGCATATCGTAGCCAAATGTGAAAGCTCCGAGTAGTTGTCTCATGCACGCTCCGTTTAGCTCCCACTTGCCAACCAATGTGACCTCACTAGTATCTCCCAGCCAATTCTAGGGGTACTCTTCTTCCCCCTAAGCCCCTCGAGCCACAAAGGGGCCACACACACAATACTATAGAACTTATATCACCCAGCTTGCCTCGCAAGGTCGAGCTACCACTCGTTACCTGAGATGGGTATCCCAACTCACACAAGAGAAGTTCAATGAAAACAAAATTTAGTAGTGTAACATTGCGCAAAAAGATCTGATCCATACTCCTCCTCCTCTATCCTTTTTATATAGTTTTGAAGTAATTAGTTTCTCAAATTCTCATTAAATTCCTTTTTCATTTAATTAATTAGGAAAAACCTCCCCTGTCAACATGTCATCTAATCCCCCAGTTGCACTATAAATTAATTTTATTAAATAATTAATTATTCCTATTTCCCTCGCCAACCTAAAAGAATTCCTAAAAACACTCCTTGGTGTCCCAATATTCCCTTACAAATCTTAAATGACTTACTTACTAAATTCCTAGTTGAGTTCATAAAAAGCAAGTTCCCAAGGCAAAATTCCTTACTAAGTTAGACATTCATCTTTTTCTTTACGTTTCCCCTTTTCTTTAGGTTTTCCCTTTTTTTTTAAGTTTCTTATTTCTTTTAAGTTTCCCTCTTTTTCCTTTTTAACTAAAAATTAATTTTATCAAGTGTAGATGAAACAATCATTTACCCTTTTTCTTATTTAATTAAAAATTAATTTAGCAAGTGTAGATGAAACAACCATTTACCCTCTTTTCATTTTTCTTTTTTTTTTAACTAAAATTAAATTAGAAGAAATAGATAAAAACAATCATTTCCCTTTTTAAAATTTTAATCCTCCATTATAGTTTTGACTTTAATAAACAAATTTAATTTCTTACCCCCCTTCTTGTTACATGTTTAATTATGATTATTATTTTTTTGACCACATGTTTTACTTAGACCTAGATTTTAATTTCACTAGGTTGGGAGACATTTTTATTAGGGAAATTGTTTTTAAATATTACTTATCACATCATTCATTTTAAGGACGACTAGGTTTATTCACTTACCCGTTGAAATCATGACGTGCCCTTCAGGATGCACTACAAGATGCAAGGGTGCCACTCGCCTCTTGACTGACTTGGTAGACATTAAAAACCCCTAGAGCCAATACTCCGCCAGGTAATCTTGTGGGAAGGGCCTCTAAGGAATAAGGCCCCTGGCTTATTGTGCACCCCTTAGAATCATCGTGAGTGACTGTCATAGTCTACCCTCATGACATTGTGGGTCTTCTCGAACTAGGTAATCATTAAACTATAGTTCGAGACACGACGGGAGTGCTAGTATGATGTGGCAGGGTTGCTCCCACACCTCTTCCTCAAAGTCTCTGGTTGTCGTCCATGGCCCCTTTACTCCACATGTGAGTCTGGTCGACAAGTTATCGTCATCATGCATCCATCAAAGAATCATGTCAACTATAATAATCAATCATCATAACATATAATCATATGTACATATGTCATATTATCAACAATCAAACCCTAATAGTCCACTCCCTGACTTGATCCGGAGTCCAAGGGGTTTCATCGATGCCTCTACATCCTTGAGGTCCAAAGTCTTGCACACTCAAGAGAACCCAGTCAATATCACCTGTCTATGTAAATACAACAACATAACATATCATCATATCGATAATGCCTCATAATCATAATCAAGCAACCAATAGTGTAATAATCTGGATCACTTGCAAGGAAGTGTCCTCAAAGAATAAGTTTGTTCACTGTGCGCAAGAGAGGGATGTTAAATACACCCACTCTTGGTCTAAAATTTGTCCCGAAGTTTCACAATATATAAGTTCCGAAATAAAGTGTATAACAGTATCATAAGTCTATCAATAAAAAAAAAATGGAAACCGTTGACACATATCATATGCTTCCTCCCAGGTCACCGAGTGCGGACTGTAGTTGTCCCACTAGAACTTTACTTGATCTACTGTTCGACATCGTAGTTTTCGAATGCGATGGTCCAGGATGTGTATTGGCTTAGCCGTGAGCACACCCTCGTCAAATACCTGCAAGGAATTCATGTCAATAACATGTGTAGGATCACTAATATAATGTCTCAAAATAGATACATGAAAAACACCGTGCATACGCCTCAAAGAATCAGGAAAGGGTAGTCGATAGGCCATGGGCCCCTTCTTCTCCACAATCTCGAAAGGTCCCATGAACCTAGGAGATATTTTAGCATCCTTTCCAAACACGATTGAACTCTTATGCAGTTTTACCTGCAAGAAGACTCGATCACCAACTTCGTAACTACAATAGACACGGTGCGCATCGACATAACTCTTATGTTGATCCTGCACTTATTTGATCATTTGTCTTATTGTTTGCATTTGATATTCCATTTCTTGGATCGCTTATTGTCCCACTAGGACCCTATCCTCAATTTTATCCCAACTTAAATGTGTCCAACACGGTCACTTGTAAAGAAACTCGAAAGGAGCCATCTTAATGGTGCTTTGATAACTGTTGTTATATGTGAATTCTACCAATGGAAAGAATTTATCCCAACGCTTTTGTTGGTCCATCACTTACATACGCAACATGTCCTCCAATATTTGGTTCATTTGTTCGGTCTGCCCATCTCTCTCTGGGTGATACGTGGTACTAAAGTTAAGTTGGGTTCCCAAGGCCTCTTGTAAACTAGTCCAAAATAATCCAGTAAACACCAATCCTCGATCGAATATAATCCTCTTAGGTACACCATGTAGCCTCACAATATCACTGATGAAAACTCTAGCTATGTTAGGTGCCTGATACATCGTATGCACAAGAATAAAATGAGAACTCTTCGTCAGAGTGTTGACTATCACACAAATTGAGTCATCTCTCCTTGCCTTCAGTGGTAATCCAACAATTAAATCCATCGAAATGACCTCCCATTTCAATTCTGGAATCACGTGTGGTTGTAGTAATCCTACTGAATGTCTATGTTCAACCTTCACCTGATGACATTCAAGACATCTTGCCACATAGTTGACTATGTCTGCCTTCATTCCTTTCCAAAATAATAAGGGTTTAAGGTCTGCCCTCATCTTCATGACTCCTAGGTGAGCCATGTACACGGATCTGTGAGCCTCGTTTAGGATCAAACTCCTCAACTCGTCATTGGGCAGTACATATACTCGATTTTTAAATATCAATAATTCATTGTCGTCAAACATAAGTCCTTCAAATCTTGGTACCATCATTGCGTTTTGTCCGATAAAATCCTTGACGTCTTTGTATTAGTCATCGTCGCATTGTAAAGTTAGAATCTTTTCATGTATATTTGTCTAAAGAGGCATCACCGAAAATATGCATGGTATCCAACTCAATGCATCAACCACTTCGTTCATTGTACCTTTTATGTTAGTAATCTTGAAATCGTACTCACTAAGCAATTCCGACGAATGTCATTGTCGCGCGTTCAAGTTACTGTGCGTAAAGATGTGTTGTAGTCCACATTGGTTTTTTTTTAGTTCAAATTTTCATCCAATAAGGTAGTGTCTCCAAAATATCAAGGCATAAACAATTGCTAACAACTCCAAATCATGCATCGTATATTTCTCCTCATGCCTTCTCAACTTTCTTGAGATGTAAGCGATCACTTAACTGTCTTGCATCAAGACTTTGCCTAAGCCTTCCTTGGATGCGTCAGTGCATACCAAGAAGTCTGCATACATGTCAGGGACCTTTAGTATCGGTGCTATTTTCAATAGCTCCTTGAGCCTTCGAAATGCTTTCACGCATTTCTCGGTCCCAACAAAATTCTTGTTCTTCTTCTGCAATTTTGTAATTGTATTTTCTATCTTTGAAAATCGCTCGACAAACTGTTGAAAGTATCCCGCTAAACCCATGAAGCTATGCACTTTCGGGACATTCATTGGCATAGGACATTCCATAATAGCCTCGACCTTTTCTAGATCCATGATGATACCTTTTCCACAGATGACATGCCCTAAGTAGTGAATCTTCGATTGATAAAATGAGTATTTAGACAGTTTCCCATACAATTTGTTCTCTCATAGACACTGTAGTACCAAGCGCAAGTGCTTTTCAAGCTCCTCCATCGTCCGAGATTAAATCAAAATATCGTCAATGAATACTTGGAAAACTTGTCCAATTATTTGCGAAACACCCCATTCATCAAACTCATAAATACCCCAGGGGAATTTGTCTGCCCAAAAGGTAAAACAGTAAACTCATAATGTCCAAACCCCGTCTTAAAGGTGGTCTTAGGGACATCATCTTCCTTGATCCGTAACTGGTGATACCCTGATCGTAAGTTTATCTTTGAAAACATTGTCATGTCTTTCATCTCATTGAACATATCATCAATCCTTGGAAATGGGTACTAATTCTTGATTGTTTCTTTGTTCAATTGACGATAGTCAATGCATAGTCTCCGTGACCCATCCTTCTTCCATATGAAGATAACTGGCGCACTCCATGGTGACACACTTAGATGTATAAGTCCCAAGTCCAGAAACTCCTTCATTTGTATTCTCAACTCTTCTAACTTCAGGGTCGACATTCGATAAGGCATTCTTGCTATCAGTTCAGTCCTCGGTTTCAGGTCTGGTAAATTCCAATTCCTTCTCTGGTGGCATCCCAGGTAACTCCTCAAGGAATATGTCCACAAAATCTCTCACCATCAAAAGGTGTTCTAGACCTTCCGTTGCTCCCTTCTCGTTTAACGTAAGGATCACATAAAGCTTACATCCCTTACACATTCTCTTCCGTAGCTGCAACGAAAAGATGAACCTCAGGAAATTCCCTGGTTTCGACCTACAATCATGCATCTTTTACCCTCAACATTGACCAATCTCAATAGTTTCGTTTTATAGTTGAGTATCACCTTATGCAATTCTAACCAGTCCGTACCGATCACGAAATCCTAAGATCCTAAGATCATGATGTACAATTTTTCCCTAGTGACAAAATCTCCCAAGTTAAGGCTATAGCCCATAACCTTCCCACCAACCTTCTGTTTTTCTCCAGAAGCCATTTCTACAAAGCTAAACTCATCCGGTTCGACTGCCTTTACCTTAATTATTTTTAGCGCTGCACCAGAAATGAAAATTTATGTAGCACCTAGATCTATCAAAATACAAAGGGTCTAGTCAGTGACGGTACTTGACGTCTCAAGAACAGTTGACTGGTGCTCTACCTGGTGGTTATTCACTACTGCATGAATCCGATGGGTCTTGCCCAAATCTCCCATGCTAGTTGGTTTGGATGATCCATATTCCCTAGTCCTCTTCATTGGGTAGTCATGCTAGTAATGTGACTCACCACATGTCCAACACCCTTTCTTCATTCTAGTACTCCTGGTACCCGAAGTATAAGATGACGGCCCATCGTCCTAGAGTCCTGGTCTGTTCTACTGAACAGGCCTAAACTGTTGTTGTTGTGGTCGACGCTAGTTTTGGTGTTATGGTCCTCAATAAGGAGTTTGCTACTAAGGCATTGGTCATTGAGGTGTAGTGAAAGAGGATCCTCTTTGGAACCCACGATATCTTGATGCATGCCTAGATGGTATCTGATGTTTCTATGCATCATATGACACCTGCTCTGTCAGTCTCACTGGATTCCATCTATGAACCCCACTGATAAGATCCTCCTCTGCTACGAGGGCCTTTTGAACGACATCATGTAAGGTTTGAGGCATCAGAATCCTAACCTTTACACGAATGTTGACATTAAAACCAAACAAGCACCGATTGACCTTAAGTTTCTCAGTATTGAAGTGTAGAGCATACCAAAGCAACTCCATAAAATAGACCTTGTACTAGGGCACCATGGATTCCTTCGATAGATACATCTCTCGGAACCATTCCTCGAACAGTTCCTATGAAACGTCTTCAATGACCATGTTCAATTTCAGAAGGAGAGTATTCCACCATAGAAGAGGGATCCCCTTCAGTTGAAACATTGCCATGTGGACATTCATCTTGGAGGTATATTTGCAAAGCAAAAAGCACATCGCCATAATATCCAACCATACCTCAGTGGCTGCGCCATCCGGGACTCTAAAGAAATCAAGAAACTTGACCCTCTCGAGTTCATGGTGAATGCTACCAGTACTGAATGGAGCGCATGGTGGACCTTCAGGGGGTGTCGACGCCCTAGTCTCATCTCTATCCAAACAGTTGATCAGTGTCTCAAATATCCACTGAAAGGACCTCATCATCCCAACCACATCACCCACCGTTATATTTTCCTTCCCAACAACCTATTCGTGTCTCTGGGGGTTAGACCCCTCAGGCATGGATGCTACTTAGGGCGTCCTGCCTCCTCCCCTCACACATTGTCGCCTGCCTCCGCAGTGTCCTCTACCCATGATTACATACATGAATAAAAATCAATTTAATTAGAAATATTAAATGATAAAAAATAAAATCAACAAAAGTTGTAGTGATCCCAAGTTGCAGGTTGAACCTGCTTTGATACCATATATAATGACCCCAATCGTTACGCCTAGATGTGACGCAACAAAAAAGAAATTTTTTTTTTTCAGGACGGCAACAACGACAACATTTAAACAACACAACTTGACAACAAACACAACGCACATAGACCAAGAAAAAATAAACAATGACTCAGGCACTAGCACATCAGGCAACTGGGTGAAACATGTGATAATTAATAGACAGATAAAAAAGACTACCCACCTGACACAAGCAAGACAATGCCTACAAGCTAAAGGACAACTTCAACCACTCGACACAATGAATTCGATGACCAGTAACTATAAACCTTGACGGTGCGCAACCAACACATTAAGGCATTACAAACCAAGTGCCAACATCAATTACAATGAACCATGCCCACATCGGGAAGCACAGACTCCAGCCAGGTGATCATTTGCCTCTATCTATTCGGGCGCACGATGATCCCCTCATTAGGAATCATTTTGTCGCCAGGTGATAGGCATGACAGTAACCATGGTGCAACATAACATAACTGGACCCTAAACCCAAGATAAATCCAACGTGCTAGGAGACCAAATTAACTGACAAGAAGACTGTTCCCATGCACCCAAGAAACAAGTCAACAAGACGTAAGATGACATCACACAAATTAAATTTCACAACCTATTACACGAATTCACCAACAAACCATAAACCATTATCTATTAAGCAAGATGTCTAAGTGCGAAGGAGTGAACTATTATCATGTTACTATTTTCATAAATGTTATCATATGTGTGAACTATTATATGCACTTAACAAAATCAAAATACGCTTGTCAACAAATATACCTTGTCCATTAAAATAAGTGAACTACTTAACATTTTAAAAGTAATCTACGCTGCTTATACAATATTCGACATTGTTGTTTAAATGAACAAGTCTCTCCATGAATCTACGGATAAACTATTAATAATTAAAATGATATCGCTAGATAAATAACAATAATTATTGGCTAAGCATTACTATCAACCACATTTAAAATGCTATCCATGATATTACTATCCATGAAATCTCTATCTAATAATACTACCAATCGAATTGTTGCCTAGCAATGGCAATTGTTGCCTAGGAATTTAAAACTCTACAAATTTAATCTCTGCTAGCAATTCCACTGTATTAAATAAATTTCAGTTGGAAATTAAACTCTACGAAAATAAATATATACCAGTGACATTGTTGTGTAAGGGAATTTAGAATGGAATTTAATTCTACAATTAATCCCTTCCAATATGTATTAAATTCGTAGTCATAGGATATATAAATAAACTCGTTGTCCTACATATATTAGAAACGTTGTCTATTAAATAATGTGGTCTATTCAGAACACTGTGAATGATAAATTGTTGTTTTAACACAATGTTGCTACCCATTAAAGAAATCACTATCTAACAAAGAACGACATCTAAAAAGGGTATTGCATTCCTTCACCTATTAACCACGCTGTCATTATGTAAATTCGCAGTAAACATATCATGTAAAATCACAGTCAATATAGCATGTAAAATCACAGACAATACTACATGTAAAATCACAGTCAATATATAATAAAATTATGTACATTCACAAAGTACATAAATGATAAAGCTGGCATAATATAGATGAAATCATGGAGGGACTAAGGATAAATATGTCATGTAATATATACAAGAATTGCAGAGTTGTATGACAGATGTTGCTGTCCTTTAATACCTGGAATCGCAGAGCCAAAATAATAATAATCGTTGAGTTTAAAAATAATAATCGTTGAGTTAACTAATGGAAGCTTTGAGTTAAAATATGACATTTGCTGAGGAAAAAAAAAACTAGAAATCGTTGTGCAACAGGAAGAAATCGTTGTGTGAAGGCTATATCAGGTTGTTGTCTATCAAATATAACAATCACTCATCACAAAATCGCTCATTTATAAAAATCGCTCCATTATAAAATCGCTTTGTTATACAAATCGCTCATCATAAAAATTTCTCACAATAAAACGAATGTCAATAAAAATTAAGGGAATCTCTCAATTAAATTCGGGGAAGGACGTTGAGCATATCCATAACTGAAACACAGAGATGAGTCTATTTAAGAAGAGATGAATTAAATTCGTTGGTTCTTCTGAGTTGTTAAAGTGCAGAGACAACTTGATGGTAGAGTTAATTGAACGCAGATAAAAAGGAATGCATAGACAAATCATTAAAATGCATATCCTTTCAGAGTTTATTCAATCCAAAAACAGAGTTGATTATTCCATGATATGCAGAGGTGAGATTGTAATATTGGTTATAAAAAATGCAGAGACCATTGAAAATGCAGATATCATTAAAAAAATGTCAAGATCATTCAAAACGCAGAGGTGATATAAAACGCAGAGACCGGGTTCAAATGTAAATCGGATAAACAACACCGCTTCCTTGAATATCTAGGCACAACATGTATCCACAACAATAACGAGAATGACAATTCTTTTATGCAATATCCACTTTAAAAAAAAAGGGCAACAAAGACTCACTTGGATTTCTAAATTATAAGGCCTCCACAAGTACACTGGAAATAGATGGAATCAAACAGAGCTTTAAAAATATATATTTAGGAAACCCTTATAAATTCAAAACTAGTTATGAGATGATATAATTCTTTGAGTTATGTTAATGGCATAGAAGAAATTCAAATAAAGCTAAGTTAATCCATTGAAAAAAAAGGAAGAAAAGAAAAAAATTCAAGGAGGTTGAGATACTCATTCACAAGGAAGGCACAAAGATCAGGGATTAATCACAAGAGAAAAACGCAGAGATAAGTAAGGGATAGATAACTAGGAGAAAAAATTATCCTTCACTCATCATCCAAGCACAAGAAAGTAGTGTATTTAAATCTATAGGTTTTTAAACACTGAGGTGATGACCGTCTATTCGACTCCTGGACGACTTCTCAGGCATGAACTAATGATTAAAGCGATAAGAGAAAAACACAAATTTCTTTGTAATAATCAATAAAACAAACATAGAAAAGTCATAGCAATCAGGGTTTGGGTTTGCCAAGGGAATCAATGTTAGTCTCTGATTTTGACCACATTTTTGCCTATATCATGTCAGATATACCCCCATTCCATGTCCAGTATCATTCCTTTCTGGCCTTACCTTGATACATTTCACATCTTTTTCCCTAAATGGATCTATTCAAGTTATTTTTAATGTATTTTGATACTTTAAACTAATATTGATACTAACGTGGCATGAGTTAGGTACTTGTTTCCTTGAAACAGATTTATCAATACCAGGTACCAACTTGCACTTAGTGGAGATGTCAAAGATTTGCACGACATTGCCAGATTGGAATGACAGTCCGATTCATATGATTGATTGAATCATAGCTCAGATTTGAAGATCTCAAATTTAATTTTGAAAGAACAGAACGTGATGACTCAGAAAGAAATTATAGAACCACTCATTATGATGCTTATCT
Organism: Picea engelmannii; assembly: GCA_009831015.1. Lineage (NCBI taxonomy): Eukaryota > Viridiplantae > Streptophyta > Pinopsida > Pinales > Pinaceae > Picea > Picea engelmannii. The sequence continues at coordinate 744,884 of ML781412.1, forward strand.
CTATTTTATGATTCATGCTTCTTGACACTTTGTGTCATGAAGCTGTGAACTAAGTTTTAAACAACTTTGAGTCATTTTCAGATCTAAGATTCACTTAATTAAATGTACCTATGTTCAATTCTATTTTTAGAGGATCTATATAAACTCAGATCTCTCTCAAGAAATGGTAGTTATGATATATTATGTTATGCGATTTATGACCATACAATTTCTATGCGTTATATTATTTTCTGTTAAATGACTTGAGTTTATTTATGAATTATGGAGCATGAGGAATGAAATAGTTATGCATGGAATAATTTGAGTAGCTCTGGTTTCGTTTTAGAGCGATTGCACCTCTTGGTTGGGCCCGCCAGCAAGTTCAATTCACTTTCTCTTTTCCATAGTATAGTTAGTTTATTTTTAGTTTTAGAATCTGCATGTGAGTTAGTTTTTAACTTGAAGTTACTCTGCCAAATTCTAACTTAGTCATTTTTTGTTTAGTTCATTCTCAGTTTGATATTATCTCGTTGATCATTGAATGTTGGAATGAGTTATTTTCCATTGTAAAATTTGAGGAATGAATCAAGTACCGATTAATCTCTCTCTTAGATGAGTTTGGATTTGCTCTGTTTTCCAGTTTCTAGTTTGATCATGATTTGAAGATAGTTTGAGTTTAGATTCACTCTGTTTTGTTAGGGTAGCTCGCTTATGGTTTGGTTGAAGGAAGATTTCTATATTTGTAGGGTAAAAGAGGACATTCATTAGTTTCACCTTTGTTAGATTTAGAACTGCTTGGTATTTAGATTAAATAAGAGGTTTTTGAAATGTTTTGTCTTTTATGGTTCAGATAGATATTTTGATGATTAGATGTTTATGTTAATGGTAGATAGCCTTGGGTGATTTCTTTAGATTAGGAATAGAAATACATTTGATTAACTTAGAATTGTTTCCATTTGATTAATTAGACAAGGTATGATTAGTTTTAAGATAATTATTAGGATTCAGTTTATAAGAGTAAGTTTATGTTTTCTTCTTCGAATAACCTTTAGGTAGAAGTTAGAATGTTACCAGCACATATAGTGTAGCAGCTCTAAGTTCACTTACCCTGGTTTGACAATTTAGTGTTTTCAGGTAATTAAAATCTTTAATACAATAGCCTGACAATCAATTCAAAATGCAGTGAGCATAAGGCTAGGATGAATTTAAGTTCTTTGATTATTAAATTCTTAGTAAAACATAATATTTACACAATAGAAGTACAGTAATGAAATCGTAGGAATAATATTAGACTACCATTCAAAAATATACGCATGCGTACTGTAGCCAAATGTGAAATCTCTGAGTCATTGTCCTACGTGCACTTTGTCTAGCTCCCACTTGCCGACCGATGTGACCTCACCGGTACCTCCCACCCAATGCTAGGGGTACTCTTCTTCCCCCTGAGCCCACTGTTACCCATTATTTTCGTCATCCCTATGACTGTTAATGATGTAAAACTATATGTTGCCTTCAAAGGGGTCAATGGCCTGAGTTCCTGAAGAGAGAAGGGAGAAGAACTTTTCCTGAGAAAAGAAGTTGCATTTTCCTTTGGAAAAAACCCTATAAAAAAGGAAGTTCGTAGGTTGCTATATAGGCAGGGTGCGAGAATGCCTGATTCTCTTAGGTTGCACCATAGCTGGGTTGCAAGAGGTTCGCAGGTTACTATATAGGTAGGGTGCGAGAATGTCTGATTCTCGCAGGTTGCACCATACCTAGGGTGTGAGATATTCACAGGTTTCTCTATAGGCAGGGTGCGAGAATGCCTACACGTGGAAAAAACAAGCATTTTCTCGAATCTTCTAGAAGGAGAAACTTCTATGGTAAGGTGGCATCTGAATGGTTTGGATCTTACTCACTTTCATGATTTAGTGGGATCATCCTAACCTCCTCACCTTATCCTCTTCAACTTATAAAAGGAGAGGAGTCCCCAGTGGAGTCGCTAATTTTTTTATCGGACTAATTGGTAGGTCTGGACACTAACTGATCTCCCTAGATCCACCTAGATCTAGAACAAAACACACAAGAACATCATGCTTTCCTTAATTTTTAGATATTGAATTTACTAACTAAAGAGGGATGAGTGACATGTCATTTAAATGTCGCTTCCTCTCGCCATCGCCATCCTAGCTCTGTTCCAATTCTCATACAATGATGAACCTGCAAAAGAACACAACCAACCAAAGTGATAGTAATAGCATAAACTCAATATAAACCTATGTATGTGATCAAAGAATCATACAATAAAACACAACAAGCTTTATAGGAAAGAATCATATTATTGTATCATATTAAATGTGAAAGAGAGATTACAACCATGGCCTTGATGTCGTAAGGTCCCTTCCAACTGTCCTTTGTTCCCCACACACTTTCACTCCCATGATAGTTTTTGTGTCTCTGAGGTAACCTCGTTAAAAAATGAAACAAAGGTCTTTGAGCATAGTTTTTTTATTTCAAGCTCGTTAAAAACTGAAACCACTACCGAGGATAGTTTTTGCATCTCTGAGGCAACCTCGTTAAAAAATGAAACAGAGGTCTTTGAGCATAATTTTTTGATTTCAAGCTCGTTAAAAAATGAAACCACTTACGAGGATAGTTTTTGCATCTCTGAGGAAACCTTGTTAAAAAATGAAACAGAGGTCCTTCAGCATGATTTTCTGATTTCAAGCTCGTTAAAAAATGAAACCAGACTTGAGCATGGTTTTCTGATTTCAAGCTCGTTAAAAAATGAAACCACTTACGAGGATAGTTTTTTTGTCTCTGTGGAAACCTTGTTAAAAAATGAAACATAGGTTACGAGCATAGTTCTTGTTTCTATGTCAAGCGCGTTAAAAAATGAAACCACTTACGAGGATAGTTTTTCCATCTTTGAGGCAACCTCATTAAACAATCAAATAGAGGTCCTTGAGCATGGTTTTCTGATTTCAAGCTCGTTAAAAAATGAAACCACTTACGAGGATAGTTTTTGCGTCTTTGAGGAAACCTCATTAAAAAATGAAACAGAGGTCCTTGAGCATGATTTTCTGATTTCAAGCTCGTTAAAAAATGAAACCAGACTTGAGCATGGTTTTCTGATTTCAAGTTCGTTAAAAAATGAAACCACTTACGAGGATAGTTTTTTCGTCTCTGTGGAAACCTCGTTAAAAAATGAAACAGAGGTTACGAGCATAGTTCTTGTTTCTATGTCAAGCGCGTTAAAAAATGAAATAGTTTTCCCCCTCTCTATTTGAGTCAAGTCCTTCATCTAGTATTTGAAGCTTCATTTCATTCTCCTTTACAGTTGGATGAAACAAATCTTGGGGGGCATTTGCCTCAGCCTCTAGACTTCATGTTGAAGTTGAGCCGCTAGTTTCTTAAGCTGGAGGCTATGTACCAACCATGCGTTGGGAAGTCGCAACATAGTTTTCTATGGTTCAAGCTTGCGTAAAAACGAAACCACTTACCTCCAGCATAGTTTCTTCTGGTTCAAGCTTGTGTAAAAATGAAACCAGGTTCAAGCATAGTTTTGTTTAGATTTTAAGCTTGTGTAAAAATTAAAATCTATCCCAAGCATAGTTTGGTTTTGTTTTAAAGCTTGTGTAAAAATAAAAACAATCCCGAGCTTAGTCTTTGTTCTTTATCATGCTCGTAAATACATGAGAATAAGTTACCGATCTTAGTCTTTGTTCTTTCTCATGCTCGTAAATCAATGAAAATGTAACCGAGTATACTTTTATCACTTTTTTAGACTCATAAAGGTTATACAAAAAATGAACCCCCTGGAGTTCCCTTTAAGCTCTTTTCAGACTCTCTAAACATGAGAAGATTATGGAGCGACCTTGTTCTCTTCACGCTCATTAAAGTATTTGAAGGAAACGTCTGTTGAGCGATATTTTATGTCTTTTTCGGTCTCATCAGACTACTTTACAAAAAAGGAATTGAGAGAGTTCTCTTTAAGTGTTTTTCAGACTCACTAAACATGAAAAACCCCTGAGTTTTCTTTCTTTGGACTCATAAAACAAACATTGAAAGGCCCATATGGGACCAAACCACTCCTTCTTAGGGTTCGTTAAACATAATCCAAGGGACTCATCCGAAGGATGAGCTTAAATTGACAAGCATATGTTATCCTCCTCAAGCTTGCGTAAAAATAAAGAGGTACTCGCCAGAAATGGTGGGGGAAAAATTGCGAAAGAATTGTGTCTAAACTTATAGTCTGTGGAAGAGTCACTTTTGAACATGACACCCTTTCACTTGCTTTGTGTCTAGGTTGGAAAATCCACTTGTCTCCTAATCATACTCCCTTATAAGATTACAAATCGGTCTGTGATCCCTGTTGTTGAGTCAGTTTTTCCAAGACAGTTGTCGTGTCGTCAATATGTTCAAAAAGATGTCCAACCTGAAAAGCCTTCTATTGCATCGACCATTTCTATAGTCTTTAAGCCTTCTATTGCATCGTCCATCCCTGAGTCAGTCCTGAATCACTTGTTACTCTGATCTACATCAAATCTTGTTACTTGTTTCGTGTCATTGATGTGGGATACATTAAGTCCCTCCTGTGACGAGTCTTTTCCTATCGACTTCAACTCATTATCCAGGAATTAGACTTAGAAAACAATTGATACCTTGGAACTTGCATGACTCAATGTCAGGTTTCTTCGCTTTCGACAGTGGGTTTTCAATATCAACCCCTGATCGAGAGATTTCGTCGAGTGTTCGACCTCAGCTCATTGATTCACATTCGTTGGATTGTACCAGAGTACCTTGGGAGTCATTGGCATTAATGGTGATTTCCCTCACACTTTTTAACGGTATACACTAATGACCGGTAATCAAGTGGTTTCTACCATGTTCGACTTTGACACATGTATTCACATGGTTAGATTCGTACTATAGAGTGGTGGATATGAATACCCTGGATCTTTTCTGACAGATTCAGGTTGCGTTAGAGTATATTTAGTTTGTACTGTTACATAGATCCACATTGTATGTCTGGTGGCTATGTTCAAATTTGAGTCTTTAACACATAGATCCACAGTGTATTTTTGGTGGCTATGTTCAGATTTGAGTCATATTGGCATGGATCCACAATGTATGTTTGGTGGCCATGAATTTCCTTAATTGACATGGTATTTATGCTTTGAGTCATTTGTATTCTGATTATGGGAATGCCTACCTTAGCGATGATGTATTATTGTACTGTATTTCCTTGTTTGTTGGCAGGTTTCCGACCAACTGTTCCTTGTTCCCTACACACACTCGACAAAGTATTTCAGCTATCACTCTGTTCTAACTTCATACTTTGGGGGGCTCTCTGTTACCCATTATTTTCATCATCCCTATGACCGTTAATGATGTAAACCTATGTGTTGCCTTCAAAGGGGTCAATGGCCTAAGTTCCTGAAGAGAGAAGGGAGAAGAACTTTTCTTGAGAAAATAAGTTGCATTTTCCTTTGGAAAAACCCTATTAAAAAGGAATTTCGCAGGTTGCTATATAGGCAAGCTGCGAGAATGCCTGATTCTCATAGGTTGCACCATAGCTAGGGTGAGAGATGTTCACATATTTCTCTATAGGCAGGGTGCGAGAATGCCTACACGTGGGGAAAACAAGTGTTTTCTCAAATCTTCTAGAAGGAGAAACTTCTATGGTGAGGTCGCATCCGAATGGTTTGGATCTTACTCACTTTCATGATTTAGTGGGATCATCCTAACCTCCTCACCTTATCCTCTTCAACTTATAAAAGGAAAGGAGTTCTCATGGAGAAAATTATCGTTTGTCAGCTTTGGAGCTTTTGGGATTAGCTTGGATTGGATTGAGCTTTGGAGATTTTTAGCTTGGATAGATGAGCCGCTTTGTCAATATAGATTGTGAATATTATCAGATCTGTGCTCTTAGAATTATTGGGGTGAAAGTGTGTGGGGAATGAAGGACAGTTGGAAGGGACCTTACGAAATCAAGGCCATGGTTGTAATCTCTCTTTCACATTTAATATGATACAGTAATATGATTCTTTCCTATAAATCTTGTTGTGTTTTATTGTATGATTCCTTGATCACATACATAGGTTTATATTGAGTTTATGCTATTACTATCACTTTGGTTGGTTGTGCTCTTTTGTAGGTTCATCATTGTATAATCATTGGAACGGAGCTAGGAAGGCGATGGCGAGAGGAAGTGACATTTAAACGGTATGTCACTCATCCCTCTTTAGTTAGTAAATTCAATATCTAAAACTTACGGAAAGCATCATGTTTTGGTGTGTTTTGTTCTAGATCTAGGTGGATTTAGGGAGACCAGTTAGTGTCCGCACCTACTGATTAGTCCGATAACACCCACCGAGCTACAAAGGGGCAACACACACAATACCAGAGAACTGCTAGCACCCATCTCTCCTCGCAAGGTCGAGCTACCACTTGTTACCCGAGTTGGGTATCCCAGTGCCCACAAGAGAATGTCAGTCAAGACAAAATTCAGCACCGTAATGTTACGCAAAAAGATCTGATCCATACTCCTCCTCCTCCATCCCTTTTATAGAGTTTTCAAGTAATTAGTTTCCCAAATTCTCATTAAATTCCCTTTTCATTTAATTAATTAAGAAAAACCTTTCCCATACACATGTGATATGATCCCCTAGTTGCACTATAAATTAATTTTATTAAATAATTGATTATTCCTATTTCCCTCACCCACCTAAAATCATTCCTAAAAATTCTCCTTGGTGTCCCAATATTCCCTTACAAATCTTAAATGACTTATGCCTTATTAAATTCCTAGTTGAGTTCATAAAAAAAAAGTTCCCAAGGCAAGATTCCTTACTAATTTAGAAATTTGGATTTTTCTTTACATTTCCCCTTTTCTTTAGGTTTCCCCTTTTTCTTTAAGTTTCCTATTTCTTTTACATTTTCCTCTTTTTCCTTTTTAAATAAAAATTAATTTTAGCAAGTGTAGATGAAACAATCATTTACCATTTTTCTTATTTAATTAAAAATTATTTTAGCAAGTGTAGATGAAACAATCATTTACCCTCTTTTTTTTTTTCTTTTTTTTTTAACTAAAATCAAATTAGCAAAAATAGATAAAAACAACCATTTCCCTTTTAAAAATTTTAATCCTCCATCATAATTTTGACTTTAATAAATAAATTGAATTTTTTATGCCCCTTCTTGTTACACATTTAATTATGATTATTACTTTTTTGACCACATGTGTTACTAAGAATTAGATTTTAATTTCACTAGCTTGGGCGACATTTTTACTTGGGATTTTTTTAAAAATATTAGTTATCACATCATTCATTTTAAGCTCGACTAGGTTTATTCACTTACCCATTGAAATCACGATGTTCCCTTCAGGATGCACTGCGTGCTCCAAGGGTGCCACTCGCCTCTTTTGTTTTCCTTGCACGACGTGCCCTTCAGGATGCACTACATGCTCCAAGGGTGTCACTCACTTCTTGACTGACTTGGTAGACATAAAAAAACCCTAGAGTCAATACTCCACCAGGTGATATTGTGGGATACTAAGGGCCTCTAAGGAATAAGGCCCCTTCCTTATTGCACGCCCCTTAGAATCATCGTGAGCGACTGTCGCAATCTACCCTCACAACATTGTGGGTCTTCTTGAACTAGGTAATTATTAACCGATAGTTCAAGCCGTGGTGGGAGTGATAGTAGGCTGTGGCAGGGTTGCTCCCACACCTCTCCCTCAAAGTCTTTGGTTTTCATGCGTGTCCCCTCTACTCCACATGTCAGTCTGGTCAACAAGCTATCGTCAACCTGCATCCATCAACGAATCATGTTAGCAATAATAATCAATCATCATAACATCTAATCATATGTACATATGTCATATTAACAACAATCAAACCCCAATAGTCCACTCCTTGACTCGGTTTGGAGTCCAAGGGGTTTCATCAATGCCTCTGCATCCTCAAGGTCCAAAGTCATGCACACTCAGGAGAACCCAGTCAATAGCACATGTCTATGCAAACACAACAAAATAACATATCATCATATCCATAATGCCTCATAATCATAATCAAATGACCAATAGTGTAATAATTCGGATCACTTCCAAGCAAGTGTCTTCAAAGAATAAGTTCGTTCAGTGCGTGCAAGAGCGTGATGTTACAAATTTCCTTCTTGAGATCAACAAGCTTAAAGAACAAGTGATCTCTTTTGTCTTTCAAAGCATCTAATCCTCTTATCATTTCTCTCAAATTTGAAATTCTCTTCAACCAACATGCATTGATTTGTTTCATGTTGATGTTTTAAAGAAGGTTCTTCTCTCTTATGTGAATATTGCTTAAGGTAAAAAATATATATGAAAATGTAGCGACAACGTCCTTGTAGAAACATTCATCATTCTAGAGGTCCTTTTGAATATATTCTTTAAAATTTGTGATTCTTGTTGAAAAGTTAGTGATGTTTTGAGAAAGATCCCAAATTTCTTGAATCAAATTTATCCTTTTATATATCTCATCTCCAACATATTTTCTTATTGCTTGCAGTAAACTTTATGAACCTTTATATTTGTTACTTCTTCCTAGGATATCTTGTAAAGTGAGTGTTGGTTGAATTGTACACAAAGGTCCTGGAAATAAAGTTCTTGGAATTTTGGCTACCTATACTTCTTTTCTTCTTTTTTAATTCCATATTTTCCTTCTCCATAGTATTGATAGATTATTTCAGGGATTCTCCTATTACATCATGGAATTGTCAATTTTTTTATGGTGCAACTCTATTGAAATCAATTGTTGATTTTCATTTCTTGGATGAAATTTTATTTTTGTATTGACTTTTCCATTTAATATTTTTTTGGACACTCGATTGTAGGACTCATAGTGCAAGGTTAATGACTCTTCTTCAAATATATATGGTTCCTCAATATCTAGGGATTTGTCTATTTCTTAATTTTCCAACAGCCTTTTCTCATATCAAATGGGTTATTCGATAATCTCATCCACATCCATAGCTCATTGGCTTTCTTAGGTTTCAAGTATTCCTAACACTGTTGTATATGTATTCCTTTTTTCTTTTTTACAGAAGTATATATGGTATGGAATTTTTCAAGGTTTTTCTTTGGTGGCTCTTTATCACCGCCATCATCTGAAGTTCTAGCTAGTGTTTTTCTCATCCCCATACCACTACTGATAGGATCTATCCTTGTTGGGGTACTATTTTAGAAAAAATATTGGTGAATAAGGATTTTTTCCTTCTACTTCTCCTCCATGTTGTCAATATCCTTCATTAGTATTGATTAATTCCTCCATGTCATTGAAATATTGGTCCACTAAAAATTTAGGGAGGTCTATGTTATCCCCACCTCTTTCTTTAAATTTTTCAATTTTAAGGAAATGAGAAGAGAAACCAATTCAATACATATGTGCAGTAAATGTATCATTTAGGTCAAAACCCTCAATAATTTCAACTTCCTTTAAGTCAAGTTGGTCAAAATGACCTGCAAGTTCATCCAGATGAGATATGTGTTTCACGACAATTTCTCCAATTTTCCAGGGAAGGGGAATGAATTGCTTGTTTCTCTTCTCATTGAAGAAGTGAGCCCAAGTTCTATATTGTTTGAAAAATTATATAACAATATGATTGTATGATATATAAAATGGGAGAAGGAAAGGATTTTCTTAACATCCAAATAACCTAAAAATACTAAAATCTTCAGTAATATCAAAAACTCATTTCCAAGTGAGAAAGGTGGTTGCTTCAAGTGATAACCTCGACGTGCTAGTACCAAAAAACATTTTTTTTGAATTATGAAATAAAATTATTGTGAATTGGGTAGAAATTATACTGATGTTTGTGCCTATATAGGGATGAAAACTAGGCAAAGACTGGTTTTGTTGTATAATCAATGCTCCTTATCCTTAACAAGTTTTCAAACACTTGACAATAGGATATGGTGAAAATAAGTTAGGACATCATATAAAATTTCCGTTTCTTTTTCAAATTCCTTAATTGAAAATAAACTTCACTAGAAATAATGTGGCCCCAATCTATGATGGTTTTTTCATTCAGAGCAAAGTGAAGGAAATAAATAATATTTCTTGGTATAGATGTCATAGATTCCAAACCAATAATACAAGCAAATAAACAAGAAAATTACATGTGTTGGTTTCTCAAGGAACTTACCTCGATATTGGAAACACTAGTGTTATTATCTAGGTCAACTAGACCATTACTAAGAAATTTCTCTCCTCCTTTATTCTATTTGATAATTCATTAGCCTCTTTTCCCTTGAATCACATGGTGGGTGTGGGAAGCCACAATATTTTGGTGAATATTAAAGAAACTAGAGAAATGGGTTGTTGTCCTTGAAGTTGGATTATTATCTTCTTCAAACTGAATGTTTCTACACAAAACTTAACAAGTTCTATTAAATTTGTTACCTCTAGAACACAACCAAGAAGGGATATGTCTAAAGTCCAAATAAGGTTCATCTTTTTATCAGTTGGAGAGAGAGCCCTGTATTAATTGTATGGTTGTGATGATTGAAAATCTTAATCCTCATGCCCAAGTGTGTTTAGTGTATCCATGTAATACAATTCCTTTATCTTAATTGACATTATCTTCTCTATTTTTATCTTTGGCAATAGGTGGTGCTACTATTAATATTTAGAACTTGGCATATTGGATCTTATTCAATTTTACCACATATTGTTCTAACGGTTTAATTACCATAAATATTAATTTAAAGGCATCAACCTACACGATGAGATTTGAATTTATTACAAAGTTTATAGGATTTTTCATGAATTTAATCAGGACATTATGTTCACAAAAGTAGCAGTTGATGTGGTAGGGGAAATAAATGTGATAGGAAATGGTGATGGGATGTCATGAAAAATGAAGAGTGGTGAGTATGTAGGTGCACAACAAGGATTAGAAAGTGCATTATGCAGTATGTGGGATTGTGGGTATTCAAGTATGCAGGTCTAGAAGCATATGGGAATGAAAACTGTAGAAGTGAAAGTGTCCCACACCCAAAGTAAGATAATTGGATAAGTATGGGAGAGAGTGATTTTGTGACAACCTCCCATTTCATCATGACATCAAGCCTCACATAACAAGTGGAACAATTTTTTTATTTATTTTTTGTGTGTGGATGCATACAAGGGTAATATCGACATTATACTCTGTGTCGCAACACGATGATGAACATGGCACATGCAACTGTGACAACTACATAATGACCTAAGACACACATCAAGCATCTGTAAGCAATGAGTGACAATCAACCGATGACAAAAATAAGTTTGACTACCCATTTGTCCTACCTTGCAATGGTTAGGACCTCCAAGACACATAAGCAACACTAAAGCCCAAGTTCCCATCAATTTTGACCATTTAAGGTCTCATGGATGGCGACTGTTCTGAGGAACAAGGAGGTGTCTACATCTCCCTCGACACAAGTAGACCAAGCCTACTAAGCTAATGACAATCATCCTAACAACCCAACGCACCCAAATTTATTACACAAGTAACTAGAACCCTTAAAGTGAGCAAATCTAAACATAGTTGGGTCATCAACGTGCCCTCAAATTTATCCTTAATGCAATCCTAGATGGGAAAGACGTGTAAGACATTAACACTTGTTACTATATAACGTTTAATCATTAGAACTGGTCATTCCACGAAATGATCAGTAGAGAAAGTATCAGAGGATAGGCATTAAACTTAAGATCATAGTTCACAGTGAATGGATTGAAGGAGATGTAACTTTTACTCACTATACTATTACCGTATTGCTTTGAAAGGAATACATTTAATCAAATTATAAGACTTGACAATTAATATAGCAAATAAGGCAATTAACCTGACAATAATATAACCATTAATATAGCAATTAACAAGGTTATATACATTAAGGAAAATCATTAGTGGAACATTATTAACTCATTAAATTACTCACTATTGTATTATAGTATTGCCTTGAAAGTATACATTCAATCAATCATAAGACATTAACAATAAATATAGAAAATCAGGCAACTAACATGACCATAATATAACCGTTAATATAGCAGTTAACATGGTTATCTACCTTAAGGAAAAAGCATTAGTGAAACATTATTAACTCCTTAACTCATTAAAACACTACAATATTAAGGTGGTTGACTAATAAGTGTAAATTCTATAAGGCCATTCTTATTCAAGGCACAATTAAGACCATAAAAAAAAAATTGGATTCACTGCCCTAAGCAATGATGAGATTTACTGTCGTATGTAATAAATGAGAATTACTGTGAGGCATAGTAAAATTCCGAGGTAAAGGTGAAACACCACAGAATCCCTTATTGGGTTGTCTAAATAGGTGAGAAGAGGCGGGTAAGTAAACATGAATTACCAAGACCGTAAAGCTGGGGGGTAAAAGCGCAATGGCTGCCAATTAAATCGGAAATACACAAGGTGTCAACAGTTGAGACTGAAGTCAAATATTACCTGTGGTTGTACCCATTACAAAAATTAAGACACCAAATTATGACAAGACAAGGCTGTAGTTCTTTTTTTTTTAAGAAAATAATCGATGTCTTTAACATTCAAATGCAGCCATCAACGTTTAGATTGTTCCAATAATCAATTAATTTCATCGATGTCTTTAACAATCGAATGCAGCCATCATCGTTTAGATTGTTCCAGTAATCAACTAATTTCTATCCATTGATGCTAATGGTCAACTGCACAACCAATCTCAGACGCGACTATCTCATAGTTAATGACACTTCCCATGCACAACCATATTCTCGGCCTTACAACAATCAGACTGCAACTAAAAGATCACTGCCCATCAGTAATTTGAGGGAATAATGTAGATATCTGTGGCCCCAAAAATGCAGAGGTAAGTGTTACAGCAAAATCATGGTTATAGTTGCAGAGGTAAGGTGTTACAACTATCCGCAGGTATCTAAAGCAGAGGGAACAATTGAGGTGTAGAGCTTAACGGAGGATAGGCTAACAACACAAGGCCATAACCAACCATACCCCAAGCCGATCCCATCAACGCTGAAACATTACAAGCATTGTCAACCAAAACACTACACCAATATAGGGGCAGCGCTGTTGCAAGTTAAAATTCACAGTGTAAAAAAGAAAAACATAAACTACTCCAATCACTGAGCTAAGATACTTTCGTGGTAATTCAATGGGGAAAGGCACTGTAACTCTAAGGTAAAAACACTGTGAGGGAAGAGTAAATTTTTCAGCAAGTGAGAGGCTAACCCGCAACCGAAAATGGGTAAAACATTGTTGGAAAGTTCAATTACAGTCACTAGTAATAAAAATAAATCGTCATCAACAAAAATTGAAGGCATACTACCATGGGTTCATTAGCATGGGTTCACTAAAAATGCAGGTGAAAATGGATTTCACTGGAATTTAGGGTCAGAACAAGAACACATCCAAAATGAAGTATCATTCGTTGCTTTAACATGTGCTAAAAAGGGGAGATTATACAAGGCTGAAAATGCAGACTAAAATGCGTTGGGCTCAGTCTGAAAATATTCTATACTTCTATCGCTATGGATCTTATGTTTATATGTATGTTAAGTACAAATGAATCTATTAAAGGGGTTAAGGATAACACTGTCCAAAAACTGATAGCGCTGCCATAAAACTAAAATGCAGATACATAACCAACTGATAACGCAAACCAAAAATAATAACTGATGAAGCTAACAAATGAAATAATTTACAGTCTAGAAGGGTAATTTCATTGTTTAAACCATGTCAAGGTCGCATTCCAATAAGAGGGTAAATCACTGACTAGAAAATGGTAAATCATAGAGATAAACAAAAATGCAGAGGGTAATAGTGGGTTGTGGAGAGGAATGGTAATACTAGCAGAATCCCTCAATCACAAGAAGGTGCAATGAAAATCAAATAGCCAAGACAACAACAAGGGTAGATGGTTGATAGGCTCATCCTTCGCTTCACCATCCTTTCACAGAAAAGCAGGGCATTTAGATCCATAGGTCTTTTAACGCCAAGGCGACAACCATAGATCGGGCTCCTGGCCGACTGCTGAGGAAAGGAATGGTGAGATAGGTATGAAAGGAAAATCAATCGTAGGGATCACAATCAACCAAAGGGTTGTCAAGTCATGCAGGGATGAAGGCCATGGGAAATCAATCAAGCAAACAATCAACTAGGCTAAGAAAATTCTAGTCATGGAACTAGACCATCAGTTTACCTATCCAATACACATGTAGATCTAAATCATACATCCTACAACATTCTATCAGTCTACCGAAAAAGTGTATTGTTTCCTGTTCGCCTACTCCAAGTGTCGTCCACACACTCTGTGCAACTCCCGCTCGCTGACCGTCGAGACTACACCAGTACCTCCCATCCAATGTTAGGGGTACTCTTCTTCCCCTTTAGCCCCCCAAGCCGCAAAGGGTCCACACACACTATCCAGAGGTTTTGTCTAGCTCGCAACTCACCTCGTAAGGCCGAGCTACCACTCCTCTCCGAGTTGTGTATCCCAACTCCCACAAGTAAATCAGTCAAGTCAATATCTCTGTAGCGTAATGTTACGCAAATAGAAGAGGATCCTTCATCCTTCTCCTTCCTTTATTTTATAGAGTTTCGAACTTCCTTTCTTTCCTAAAATATCATTTAATTAAAGTTTTAAAAATAAATTCCTAAAATTTCCTCTCTGTACAAGTGTCCCCCATCCCCTACATTCCTCCATAAATCAATTTCTTTAATTAAGTAATTATCTTTATTTCCCTCACCCACCTAGAGTTACTCCTAGAATCACTCCTAGGTGTCCCTAAATTCCCTTACAGGTTTTAAAGGCTTTCCCTATTAAGAAATTGCTAATTCAGTTTAAAATTAGAAAGCTCTTAAATGTGGATTCCTTACTGAGTTGACTTCTCACTTTTTCCCTTAAGTTCCCCTTTTTCCTTTTTAAGTTACCTCCTTTCCCTAGTTTCCTATTTTTTTTATTTTCCCTCTTTCCCCTTTTACTTAGAGCTCAAAAAGGCAGGTGTGGAATATAACCCCTTTCCCTTTTATCGTTAATTTAGTATATTTTAAATTATCAAATGATAAAATAATGAATTCCCTCTTTACTTTTTATATCCACAAATTTTATTTCTTATGAATAGTTTAATTTCTTACTCCTTTCATGTTACAAAATTTTATGAAGACCATAGTTATTACTCAAGTGGTTTTTATTTTAAATTTTATTATTTTATTTCATTTTATTTTATTTTTTTAATTATTATTATTTATTATTTATATATTTTTTTAAGGTAGACAAAATTTTAACCGAGCGAAATTTTAGACTTAGTACTTAGATTTTGTATTGGGCGACATTTAATTAGGGAAATTGTTTTAAAATTTCTTAACCTTTTATTTGCCTTAGGGCCATCTAGGTTCATCCCTCTATCATCATCAATGCAACATGCCCTTTAGGACGCACTAGGTTCTCCAAGGGTGCCACTCGCCTCTTGACTGATTGGTAGACATCAATAACCCCTGGAGTCAACACTCCACCAGGTGAACTTGTGGGAGACTAAGGGCCTCTAAGAAATAAGGCCCTCGCCTTATTGCACACCCCTTAGAATCATCGTGAGCGACTGTCACAGTTTTCCCTCACAACATCATGGGTCCTCTCGAACTAGGTAATCGTTAACCTATAGTTTGAGCCACGGAGGGAGTGCTAGTAGGCTGTGGCAGGGCTGCTGTCCACACCTCTCCCTCAACCTCTCTGGTAGTCATGTGTGACCCCTTTACTCCATATGTGAGTCTGGTCGGCAAGCTATCATCAACCTGCATCGTCAACAAATCATTTCAGAACATATCCATGTCATATCATCCAGTCAAATGCACTAATATCACAGTAAAACAATCAAACCACAATGTTACACTCCCTGACTCGATCCAGAGTCCAAGGGGTTCCATCGATGCCTCTGCATCCTCAAGGTCCAAAACCCTGTACACTCAGTAAAACCGAGTCAATAGCACCTGTCTATGTCAATGTAGTAAAATAACATGTCATCTACCCATAACGTATCATAATCAAAGTCAAATGTTTTAATAGCATTATTGTCCAGATCACTTGCAAGCAAGTGTCCTCAAAGAATAAGTTTGCTCAGTGCACCAGAGCAGGATGTTACATACACCCCCTCTTGGTATAAACTTTTTCCCGAAGTTTCATAGTATAAAAGATGAAATAAAGCATATCACAGTATCATGTGTCTATCTATCAAACAAAAATGGGAACTACTAGCGCATATCATATGCATCCTCCCAGGTCACCGAGTGAAGACTATAATTATCCCACTGGACCTTGACCTGATCTACCATTCAATATCGTAGCTATCGAATGCGATGATCCAATATGCAGACTGGCTCAGCCGTGAGTGCTCCCTCATCCGATACCTGTAAGGAACTCATGTCAATAACATGTGTAGGATCACTAATATAATGTCTCAAAATAGATACATGAAAAACATCATGCATACGCCTCAAAGAATTAGGCAAGGCTAGTTGGTAGGCCACGGGCCCCTTTCTCTCCACAATCTCAAAGGGTCCGACGAACCTAGGAGAGAGTTTATCTCCGTTCCCAAACTTGATCGAACTCTTGTGTAGTTTAACCCACAAGAAGACTCGATCGTCGACCTCGTAACTACGGTCAACACGGTGTGCATCGGCATAACTCTTCTACCAATCCTGCGTTTCTTTAATCATTTCTCTTATTTTTTTCATTTTCTCTTCCATTTCTTGGATTGCTTCCGGTCCCATTGGGACCCTATCCTCAAGCCAATCCCAACTCAAGGGCGTCCAACATGGTCACCCATAAAGAAACTCAAAAGGCGCCATCTTGATGGTGCTCTGGTAACTGTTGTTGTAAACGAACTCCACTAGTGGCAAGAATTTTTCCCAACTCTTTTGTTGGTCCATAACATACATGGGAAATAGGTCCTCCAAGGTTTGGTTGATTCGTTTGGTCTGCCCATCAGTCTCCGGGTGATATGCCGTACTAAAGTTAAGTTGGGTTCCCAAGGCCTCTTGGAAACTTGTCCAAAATCGTCCAGTAAACACCGATCCTCGATCAGATATAATCCTCTTAGTCATGCCATACAGCCTCACAATCTCACTGATGAAAACTCTAGCTATGTCAGGTGCCTGATATGTCATATGCATAGGAATAAAGTGAGCACTCTTCGTCAGAGTGTCTAATACTATGAAAATCGAGTCATGTCTCATTGCTATCAATGACAATCCAACAATAAAATCCATAGAAATAACCTCCCATTTTGATTCCAGAATGGCATGTGGTTGTAGTAATACTGCTGGGTGTCTATGTTCAGCCTTTACCTGCTGACATTTTAGACATATGGCCACATAGTTGACTATGTCGGCCTTCATTCCCTTCCAGAAGAATAAGGGTTTAAGGTCATACCTCATATTCATGACTCCCAGATGAGCCATGTATACTGCTCTATGAGCCTTTCTTAGGATCAACATCCTCAACTCGTCGTTTGGCGGTACGTAGATATGAATTTTAAACCTCAATAAACTGTCGCTATCAAATGAAAATCCTACAAATCATGGTACCATCATTGTGTTTTGTTCAATAAATCCCTTGACCTCTTTGTACCAGTCATCCTCACGCTATAAATTTAGTAACGTTTCACGTAGATTCGTCTGAAGAGGCTAGATTGAAAAGATGCGTGGTCTCTGACTCAAGGCATCCGCCACTTGGTTCACTGTTCCCTTTATGTAAGTAATCTCAAAGTTGTACTTGCTAAGCAATTTTGACCAACGCCATTGTCGCGCGTTCAGGTCGCTTTGCGTAAAAATGTGTTGTAGTCCACAATGGTTAGTCTTTAGTTCAAATTTTCTTCCAACAAGGTAGTGTCTCCAAACCTTCAAGGAATATATGATGGCTAATAACTCCAAATCATGCGTCGCGTAGTTCTCCTCATGCCTTCTCAGTTTCCTCAAAATGTAAGAGATCACTTGTTCGTCTTGCATCAAGACTCCACCTAAGCCTTCCTTGGATGCGTCAGTGCATATCAAGAAGTCCACATCCATGTCAGCGACCTTTAGTATCAATGCGGTGGTCAACAATTCCTTGAGCCTCCAAAACTCTTCCACACATTTCTCGGTCCAAACAAACTTCTTGTTCTTCTTCTACAACTCCGTGATCGGATTTTCTATCTTCAAAAATCCCTCGACGAATCGTCGATAGTATCCTGCTAAACCCATGAAGTTACGCACTTCCAGGACATTCGTAGGCACAAGCCATTCCATAATAGCCTTGACCTTGGCTGGATCCATGACGATGCCTTCGTCGGAGATGACATGCCCTAAGTAGTGAATCTTTGTTTGATAAAATGAGCATTTGGACAACTTCCCATACAATTTGTGCTCTTGCAAACACTGTAGTACCAAGCACAAGTGCTCGTCATGCTCCTCTGTCGTATGATAGTAAATCAAAATATTGTCGATGAACACTTAGACAAAATTGTCCAAGTCCTTACAGAACACCACATTCATCAAACTCATAAATACCCTTGGGGTGTTTGTCAGTCCAAACAGTAAAACAGTAAACTCATAATGTCCAAACCTTGTCTTAAAGGCAGTCTTAGGAACGTCATCCTCCTTAATCTGTAATTGGTGATACCTTGATTTCAAATCGATCTTGGAGAATACCGTCACACCCTTCATTTGATTAAAAAGATGATCAATTATCAACAAAGGATACTGATTCTTGATCATGGCCTTGTTCAGTTGACGGTAGTCAATAAAAAGCCTCCACGATCCATCCTTCTTTCGTATGAAAATAACAGGTGCACCCCACGGTGACACACTAGGTCGTATCAGACCCAGGTCCAGCAACTCCTTCAGTTTCATTTTCAACTCTTGTAATTCCAGAGTTGACATCTGATAAGGCATTCTTTCTATTGGTTCAGTCCCCGGTTTTAGGTCTATGGTAAACTCCAATCCCCTCTCTGGAAAAATCCCAGGTAACTCCTCTGGAAACACGTCCGCAAACTCTCTCACCATCGGAAGGTGTTTTATACCTTCCGCTACTCCATTCTCGTTTAACACAAGGATCGCATAAATCTTGCATCCCTTGTGCATACTCTTCTATAACTATAAGGAGGAGATGAACCTCAGGGAAACTCCCTGGTTCTGGCCTACAATCACACGTCTCTATCCCTCATCATCAACCAAGCTCAACCATTTTGTCTTATAGTTAAGTATCGCCTCATGCAATTCCAACCAGTCCATATCAATCACGACGTCATAAGATCCTAAGATCATGACGTACAGGTTGGCCCTTGTGACAAACTCTCCTAGGTTAAGGAAACAACCCATAACCTTTCCTCCAACCTTCTGTTTGGCTCCCAAAGCCATCTCCATGAAGCTAAACTCATCATGTTCGACTGCGTTTACCTTAATCCTTTTTAGTGTTGCACTAGAAATGAAACTCTCGGTAGCACGGAGATCTATCAAAATACTAAGAGTCTAGTCAACGATGGTACCTGTCGTCTCGAGCATAGTCGACTGGTGCTCTGCCTAGTGGTTATTCACCGCTACATGAATCTGATGGGCCTTGCCCATATCTCCCATGGTAGTGGGTCCGGCTGATCCAGATTCTCTGGTCTTCTCCACAGGGCAGTTGCACTTGTAGTGTGGCTCCCCACACATCCAACACTCCTTCTTTGGCCCAGTGGTCCTAGTACCCGAAGTATAATATGACGGCCCATCGTCCTAGAATCCTGATCTATTCTGTTGAATAGGCCTAAACTGTTGTTGCTGCGGGCGACGCTATTGTTGATGCTGTGGTCCCAAATAAGGTGTCCGTTGTTGAGTCATCGGTCACTAAGGTGTAGTGAATGTGAATCCCCTCTAGAAGCCACGATATCCTGACGTATGTCTTGCTGGTGTCTCGTGCTACTTTTTTCCAGATGAAACCTGCCCTGCTGGTCTCGCTGGAGTCCTGGTCTGACCCCCACTAATAAGCTCCTCCTCTACTATGAGGGCCTTCTAGATGACATCATGCAAGGTTTGAGGCATCAAAATCCTAACTTTTGCATGTAGGTTGTCATTAAGGCCGAACACGAACATGTTGACCTTAAGTTTCTCAGTGTTAAGGTGCAGAGCATACCAGAGTAGCTCCATAAAACAAGCCTCGTACTCGGGCACCGTACGACCTCCCTTTCATAAGGCATTGAACTCATTGATATGACGCTCAATGAATTCCTTTAAAAGGTACCACTCTCGGAACCGTTCCTTGAACAGTTCCCATGACACGTCTTTGAAAACCATGTTCAGTTGTGGTAGGAGCGTCTTCCACCATAGAAGAGAACTCCCCTTCAGTTGAAAGACTTCCATGCGGACCTTCATGTTGGAGGTATAATCACGAAGTGCAAAGCACATCGCTATGTTCTCCAACCATGCCTCGGCAACTGCGCCGTCTGGGGCACCAAAGAAATTGGGAAATTTGACCTTTTTGAGTTCACGGTGAATGCTACCAGTACATACCAGAGCACATGATGGAACCTCAGTGGGTGTCAGCGCCCTGGCCTCATCTCTATCCAAACGGCTGATCAGAGCCTCAGACATGTGCTGAAAAGAACTTATCATTCTGACTACATCGCCAACTATTATCTGCTCCTGTCCGAGAACCTGCTCGTCTCCCTAGAGGTTGGCCCCTCGGGAGTGGATGCTACTGAAGGCGTCGCACCTCCTCCCCTAGCACCCTGTTGTCTGCCTCCACGACATCCTCTAACCATGATTACTTGCATGCATACAAGTCATCTTGATCAACAACAGTTTAATCAATCATATCAATGAAAGTCGCAGCAATCCCAAGTCATGGGTTGAACCCCACTCTGATACCATATGTCACAACCTCCCACTTTGTCATGACATCAAGCCTCACATAACAAGTGGAACATTTTTTTTTTTTTTGTGTGTGCATGCATACAAGGGTAATATAGACATTATACTTTGCATTGAAACACGACGACAAACATGGTGCATGCAACTATGACAACTACATAATGACCTAATACGCACATCAAGCATCTGTAAGCAATGAACGACAATCAATCAATGAAAAAAATAAGTCTGACTACCCATTTTTCCTACCCTACAATGGTTAGGACCTCTAGGACACATAAGCAACGCTCAAGCTCAGGTTCCCATCAATTTTGACCATTTAAGGTCTCAAGGCTGGCGATTGTTCTGAGGAACAAGGAGGTGTCTATATCTCACTCGACACAAGAAGACCAAGCCTACTAAGCTAATGAAAATCATCCTAACAACCCAATGCACCCAAATTTATTACACAAGTAACTAGAACCCTTACAGTGAGCAAATCTAAACATAGCTGGGTCATCAACGTGCCCTCAAATTTATCCTTAATGCAATCTTGGATGGGAAAGACGTGTAATACATTAACACTTGTTACTATATAATGTTTAATCATTAGAACCGGTCATTCCACGAAATGATCAGTAGAGAAAGTATAAGAGGCTAGGCATTAAACTTAATATCATAGTTCACGGTGAATGGATTGAAGGAGATGTAACTCTTACTCACTATACTATTACCGTATTACTTTGAAAGGAATACATTTAATCAAATTATAAGACTTGACAATTAATATAGCAAATAAGTCAATTAACCTGAAAATAATATAACCATTAATATAGCAATTAACAAGGTTATCTACATTAAGGCAAAGCATTAGTGGAACATTATTAACTCATTAAATTACTCACTATTCTATTACAGTATTACCTTGAAAGTATACATTCAATCAATCATAAGACATTAACAATTAATATAACAAATCAGAAAATTAACATGACCATAATATAACCATTAATATAGCAGTTAACATGGTTATCTCCTTTAAGGCAAAAGCATTAGTGAAACATTATTAACTCCTTAACTCATTAAAACACTACAATATTAAGGTGGTTGACTAATAAGTGTAAATTCTATAAGGCCATGCTCATTCAAGGCGCAATTAAGACCATAATACAAAAATTGGATTCACTGCCCTAAGCAATGATGAGATTTACTACCATATGTAATAAATGAGAATTACTGTGAGGCATAGTAAAATTCCAAGGTAAAGGTGAAATACCACAGAATCCCATATCGGGCTGTCTAAATAGGTGAGAAGAGGCAGGTAAGTAAACGTGAATTACCAAGATCGTAAAGTTGGGGGGTAAAAGTGCAATGGCTTCCAATTAAATTGGAAATACACAAGGTGTCAAGAGTCGAGACTGAAGTCAAATATTACCTGTGGTTGTACCCATTACAAAAATTAAGACACTGAATTATGACAAGACAAGGCTGTAGTTTTTTTTTTAAAAGAAAATAATCGATGTCTTTAACATTCAAATGTATCCATCAACATTTAGATTGTTCAAGTAATCAATTAATTTCATCGATGTCTTTCACAATCAAATGCAGCCATCATCATTTAGATTGTTCCAGTAATCAATTAATTTATATCCGTTGATGCTAAAGGTCAACCACACAACCAATCTCAGACGCGACTATCTCATAGTTAATGACACTTCCCATGCACAGCCATATTCGTGGCCCTACCACAGTCAGAGTGCAACTAAAAGATCATTTCCCATCAGTAATTTGAGGGAATAATGCAGATATCGGTGCCCCTAAAAACGCATAGGTAAGTGTTACAGCAAAATCATGGTTACAGTTGCGGAGGTAAGGTGTTACAACTATCCACAAGTATCTAAAGAAGAGGTAACAATTGAGGTGTAGAGTTTAATGGAGGATAGGATAACAACGCAGGGCCATAACCAACCATACCCCGGTCCGATCCCATCAATGCTGACACAGTACAACCACTGTCAACCAAAACGCTACACCACTGTCAAAAATGTTGTTGCAAGTTAAAATTCGCGGTAAAAAAAGAAAAACATAAACTACTCCAATCGCTGAGCTAAGAGACTTTCGTGGTAATTCAATGGGGAAAAGCATTGTAACTCTAAGTTAAAAACACTATGAAGGAAGAGTAAATTCATCGGCAAGTGAGAGGCTAACCCGTAGCCGAAAATGGGTAAAACGTTGTTGGAAAGTTCAATTACAGTCACTAGTAATAAAAAGAAATCGTCATCAACAAAACTTTAAGGCATACCACCATGGGTTTGTTGGCATGGGTTCACTAAAAATATAGGTGAAAAAGGATTTCGCTGGCATTCAGGGTCAGAACAAGAACACATCCAAAATGAAGTATCATTCGTTTCTTTAACATGCGCTGAAAAGGGGAGATTATACAAGGCTGAAAACGCAGACTAAAATGCACTAGGATCAGTTTGAAAATATTCTATACTTCTATCTCTATGGGTATTATGTTTATATGTATGTTAAGTACAAATGAATCTATTAAAGGGGTTAAGGGTAAAACTGTCCAAAAACTGATAGTGCTGCCATAAAACTAAAATGCAGATACATAACCAACTGATAATGCAGACCAAAAATAATAATTGATGAAGCTAACAAATGAAATAATTTGCAGTCTAGAAGGGTAATTTCACAGTCTAAACCATGTCAAGGTTGCATTCCAATAAGAGGGTAAATAACTGACTACAAAATGGTAAATCTTACAGATAAACAAAAATGCAGAGGGTAATAGCAGGTTGAGGAGATGAATGGTAATACTAGCATAATCCCTCAATCACAAAAAGGTGCAACGACAATCAAACATCCAAGAAAACAATAGGGGTAGATGGCTGATAGGCTCATCCTTCACTTCACCATCCTTGCACAAAAAAGCAGGGTGTTGAGATCCATAGGTGTTTTAATGCCAAGGTGACGACCGTAGATCAGGCTCCTAGTCGACTGCTCAGGCAAGGACTGGCAAGCTAGGGATGAAAGGAAAATCAATCACAGGGATCACAATCAACCATAGGGTTGTCAAGTCATGCGGGGATGAAGTCCACGGGAAATCAATCAACCAAATAATTAGCTAGGCTAAGAAAATTTTAGTCATGGAACTAGACCATTAGTTTACCTATCCAATACACATGCAGATATAAATCATACATCCTACAAAATTCTATCATTCTACCAAAAAAACGTATCATTTCCTATTTTCCTTCTCTGAGTGTCGTCTGCTCGCCGACCATTGAGACTACACTGGTACCTCCCAGCCAATGCTAGGGGTACTCTTCTTCCCCCTTAGCCCCCAGAGCCGCAAAGAGGCCACACACACTATCCAGAGGTTTCGTTTAGCTCCCATCTCACCTCGCAAGGCTGAGCTACCAGTCCTCTCCGAGCTGGGTATCCCAACTCCCACAAGTAAATCAGTCAAGTCAATATTTCTGTAGCGCAACGTTACACAAACAGAAGAGGATCCTTCATCCTTCTCCTTCCTTTATTTTATAGAGTTTTGAACTTTCTTTCCTAAAATCTCATTTAATTAAAGTTTTAAAAATAAATTCCTAAAATTTCCTCTCCGTACAAGTGTCCCCCATCCCCTACATTCCTCCAAAAATTAATTTCTTTAATTAAGTAATTATCATTATTTCCCTCACCCACCTAGAGTTACTCCTAGAATCACTCCTAAGTGTCCCTAAATTCCCTTATAGGTTTTAAAGGATTTGATTATTAAGAAATTACTAATTCAGTTTAAAATTAGAAAGCTCTTAAATGTGGATTCCTTACTAAGTTGACTTCCTATTTTTTCCCTTAAGTTCCCCTTTTTCCTTTTTAAGTTACCTCCTTTCCCTAGTTTCCTATTTTTTTGATTTTCCCTCTTTCCCCTTTTACTTAGAGCTCAAAAAGGTAGGTGTGGAATATAACCCCTTTCCCTTTTATCATTAATTTAGTATCTTTTAAATTATCAAATGATAAAATAATTAATTCCCTCTTTAGTTTTTATATCCACAGATTTTATTTCTTATGAATAATTTAATTTCTTACTCCCTTCATGTTACAAAATTTTATGAAGACCATAGTTATTACTCAAGTGGTTTTTATTTTAAATTTTATTATTTTATTTCATTTTATCTATTTATTTTATTTTATTTTTTTAATTATTATTATTATTATTATTATTATTATTATTTTAAGGTAGACAAAATTTTACCCCTAGCGAAATTTTAGGCTTAGTACTTAGATTTTGTACTAGGTGACATTTAATTAGGGAAATTGATTTAAAATTTCTTAACCTGTTATTTTCCTTGGGGCCATCTAGGTTCATCCCTCTATCATCATCAATGCGATGTGCCCTTCAGGACACACTAGGTGCTCCAAGGGTGCCACTCACCTCATCAGTTCCCTTGCGCGACGTGCCCTTCAGGACGCACTATGTGCTCCAATGGTGCCACTCGCCTCTTGACTGATTGGTAGACATAAATAACCCCTGGAGTCAACACTCTGCCAGGTGAACTTGTGGGAGACTAAGGGCCTCTAAGTAATAAGGCCCCCACCTTATTGTGCACCCCTTAGAATCATCATGAGCAACTGTTGCAGTCTGCCCTCACGGCATCGTGGGTCCTCTCGAACTAGGTAATCGTTAACCTACAGTTCGAGCCACAGTGGGAGTGCTATTAGGTTGTGGTAGGGTTGTTGTCCACACCTCTCCCTCAACCTCTCTGGTAGTTGTGTGTGACCCCTTTACTCCATATGTGAGTCTGGTCGGCAAGCTATCGTTGGCCTGCATCATCAACAAATCATGTCAGAGCATATCCGTGTCATATCATCCACTCAAATGCACCAATATCACAGTAAAATAATCAAGCCCCAATGTTACACTCCCTAACTCGATCCGGAGTCCAAGGGGTTCCATCGATGCCTCTGCATCCTCAAGGTCCAAAACCCTGCACACTCAGTAAAACCGAGTCAATAGAACTTGTCTATGTCAATGTAGTAAAACAACATGTCATCTACCCATAATGCATCATAATCAATGTCAAATGATTTAATAGCATAATAATCCAGATCACTTGCGAGCAAGTGTCCTCAAAGAATAAGTTGGCTCAGTGCGCCAAAGCGGGATGTTATAGATTTTGTGGGTTTCAAAACTCAGAGGTAGATTTTGTAGAATGAGGGATTGTGTGTCTGTGGGTATATAGGTTTGTGGGCATGAAAAAGGTTAATGGGTTGGTCAGTTGTCTCACATCCTCATTTCAAGAAAACAACTAAGTATGAAAGGTAAGAGACAAAGGTGCATTTTAGAGGACATAGAGGTAAGAGGTGCAATTTTTTGGTAGTGTGAAAGTGGGACTATGGAACTTAGGATGTGAGGGTATGGGAAATGTTGTATACCCACATTACTACTACTGCATTACTAAAAAATTATCATGTGTTGGAATAATTGAAGAAGGAGAAAAATAGACTAAGTAAAGAGATTAAAAAATAAAGGAAAACCAAGGAAGAACTTTAAGCATAAGTATATGAATTCAAATATTAATCATGAATGTGGATCAACATTTGGATCCATCTATGGGATAGTGACCCCCTATGGGTTGCCGAGAATCCATACTATTCTTCCATTGGGTGAATGGATTAAAAAAAAAGAGGAAGAGAGAAAAGAGAAAAGAATAATAGGATATGTACAAAGGAGTAGCAAGAGTGACTATATACATTTTTTTGATTGATGGGTTTCAATAGAAAACATGTTTTAGATGTTTCTTGTTACATGAAATGGTTGAAATGTTCCCTTTATATCCTTCAACAAGTATGAATTATAAAAAATAAAATTCTCAATTTGATACATATCGATCAAGATAGCCTCAAATTTTGTGTGGAAAGATGATTTTTCATTTTCCTTATTCCACAACAAAACTAATTGATCCATTTGAAAATATTTTGAAGTAACACCCTTATCAATATATTTGTTGATGATATGTTGTCTCTTGTTCATTGCCAATATTTCTCTTGTTAGAAAAACAGGACCGCAGAGCAATAAAATAAAACAAATGCAGAAACAAAACACAGAAGACACACAATACAAGAGAGACACAGATTTACGTGGTTCACCCAGTGTGGGCTACGTCCACTAGAGAAATTGCCAGGTCCTTCCTTTATTATTATCTAGCAAATGAAGGGATACAACCTACAGCAAAACTCGTTATAACTTCCTCTTCTTTCTCTCACAGTCTCCTCTCTCAGAATACAACATTCACCATCAATCATAGCCGCAATACATTTCCCTCATAAAAGAGGGTTGCCTTCTAGGGAAAAAAACCCTAACATAATCTCTACTGTTAGATCTGCGACCTTATAATGAATGGTCCATATTTACAATGAAATTACAATATATTTTTATAAGGCAATTTTTGCTTCGGGGGCTTTTCCCCCGAACCGCTGTTGGGGGCCCGCTTGCCCCCAGACCCCCCAGCCGGGGGGATAGGCCCCCCGGACCCCGCAGAGGGGGTACCCCCCCTCTGCACTCCCCCACGTGGAAGAGTGTACATACTTTTGGGGTGTAAATACTTCATGGGGTATAAACACGGCT
>ML781412.1:776159-794991 GCA_009831015.1 Picea engelmannii
CTGCAACAGACCCACCTTCTGACATATTCATATTAAATAATCTCTTCATTAGAAATACCTTATTTGACGCTGAGGGTTTTTCATACAATTTGGCCAACGCGTCCATCAAACCCTTCGTTGTCTTTTCTTTCGAAATATTGAAAGCCACCGACACTGCCAGGCTCAGCTGTATCATTCCTAGAGCCTTTCTGTCAAGAATATCCCATTCTTCGTCCTTCATGGCCGTCGGCTTCTTTTCTACTCCGCTCAATGGTAGGAATAGATCCTTCTAATATAAATAGTCTTCCATCTGCATCTTCCATAACTGGTAGTTTTGGCCGTTAAATTTCTCGACCCTAAACTTTCCATCTTCCGACATTGCTCCCACTCGAACTAGGAACCCTCTTTTCCTGCGAGTTACCTTATGCTATGATACTAGTTGTTAGAAAAACAGGACCGTGGAGCAATAAAATAAAACAAATGCAAAAACAAAACACAGAAGACACACAATAGAAGAGAGACACAGATTTACGTGGTTCACCTAGTGTGGGCTACGTCCACCAGAGAAATTGCCAGGTCCTTCCTTTATTATTATCCAGCAAATGAAGGGATACAACCTACATCAAAACCCGATGTAACTTCCTCTTCTTTCTCTCACAGTCTCCTCTCTCAGAATACAACATTCACCATCAATCATTTCCGCAATACATTTCCCACAGAGGGGGTACCCCCCCTCTGCACTCCCCCACGTGGAAGAGTGTACATAATTCTCGAGTGTAAATACTTCATGGGGTATAAACATGGCTGAAAGCAAGGACCTCTGAATTAGGAAGATAATCAGGCTCCACAACCAATGTCTCTTTCCCTCTATTCCTCTAACTACAAGATCTCATTATCTATTTTTCGCATTGTTGATTATTCTTCTCCATTTTCATTGTTTTGAAAAAGAGAAAGGGAATTCAATTCTAAATGTGTCATTAGTCATGCTTTTTTTCCATAAATTAAAGTGTACGGAGTGTGTCTAGTACTATATTTTGGAGTAAGATGGCTTTCCCATATTGCATCTATCAACTTTTTATATGATAGTTCTTATGGTTGGCCTGGATTGTCTTCTTGGCAATTTGAATCAGTGTTTTGTTTGTCGATTTTTCCAACCCATTTCCTTATGGGTAGTAATTCGATGATTATCCCATGATGATTCCATATTATCAAAAAAAAATTGTAAACTTTGATCCAATAAATATTGAGTCATTGTATGTTATTAATTTTTCTGGCACACCAAATGTTGAAAGAATATTCTCCTTAAAAACATGAATTAACTATTTTGAATTTACATTTATCAAAGACATAACTTCTTTCCACTTCGTAAAGTAATGAGTTGCAGTAATGATATAATAATGAACATTTATATAATTAGGATGTATAGGCCCAATGACATATAAACCCCAATGAATAAATGGTTGCTCCACCTTTGCAGACTCTAATGGCATTGCAACTCTTTTAATTTTTCCTGAAAAAGTTTAACATGGGACACACTTCCGAACAAAGTCATAAGAATATTTGAACATGGTTGGCCAATAATAACCTTCCCAAATTATTTTGTGGGCTATCAAAACTGATAAAAAATGTCCCCCACAAGCATCAATTTGAAATTATTGAAGTACTTCTTTGGACGTTGTATGATCCAAGCAGGTTAATAATATACCATTAAAATTTCTTCTAAACAATACACAAGATACCAAAACGTAATTGTTTGTATTCATTTTCAAATTTATTCTTTCTTTACAATACAATTGGATAGGGAACTGGCCATAATTCAAATAGAAAATTAATATGTCCTTCTACCATTCCAATTTTTCCAAACTTATTCCTTTTACTTACCATTTTGAGTCCATTGGGAGGGGATATATCCATAGGTTCGATCCTAGTCTTGAATTTTCATAAATGCTCCCTTTGACTTCTTTTAATGGTTTAATTTCCATATCATATTCTTGAATCTTTTCCAACCAATTTTTCTATCTTCCTTCTCTAAGTTTTTGATTCAAAAACATTTTTTCAGGTGAATGTGGAATATAATCAATAATATGGGCTGATAGAATATATGTTCTGAAATAGGAAATTTCTTTAACCAAGGAAAGAGATTGTTTCTCAATGATTGAATAATTTAATTGATATTCATGCAAGATTTTACTCATGAAATAAATTTAGAGCTCTTGCATTTTTTTTATTTTTTTGCATTAAGAAAGAAGAAATGGTTTCATGTGAAGCGAACAACTACAATATGAATTATTTATCAAAATTAGGGTTGAGAAAGATAGGAATAGTAGTAATAGCGTGTTTTATTTATATGAAGGATTTATGAATGTTCAGTTTTCGATTCAAAATTTGTATCCTTCTTTCACAAATTATTTATTGGTTTGACAATGGTAGCATAATTAGGGACAAATCGTCGAATAAAGTTTATCTTTCCCAAGAAATACTTCTCTCCCTTTTATCATGTTAAAGGGTTTAGTTAATTTATTTCTTTGAATCTATGTGGACCAATATACACTACTTCTTTAATTACAACGTGACCCAACATCTTTCCCTATGTTATGGAAAAAACATCTTTTTTGGATTCAATGATATTCCATACATTCAACATCTTTAAAAAACCTATCTGGGATGCTTGATATGTATTTATTTCAAATTTGAATAGACTCTTAGGTCGTCTTGGTATTCATCCATAAATTTTCGAATAAAATCTTTGAAAGTGTGATCCCTTGCTCTCTAGAATTTTCAACCAACATTTCTCAAACCGAATGAAATTCTAATATAAACATAGGTTCCCCATGGTGTGATGAAGGTTTTTTTTATATATATTCTTCCACCACAATGACTTGGTTGTATCCTGAAAACCCATCTAACATAGACATTAATGCAGAACCTATGACTTGCCAAAGAAACATTTCCATGTTAGGTAGTGGGTAATTATATTTTATTCTCACTCAATTGAGAACTTTAAAATCGACACAAAGGTATATTTCACCATTCTTATTTCTTGATACTAGTAGATTTGAAATCCATTTCGAATGTATGATAGGAGAAATTATACCATCCTTCTTCAATTTCTCAATTTCTATCTTCACTAGAGGCTTATCTAGGGATTTACCATTCTTAATTTTTTATCGAAAGGATTTGATCCTTCTTTTAGAGGTATGACATGATGAAATATTGACTTGTCATATTCTTTCAAATCATCATAACTCCATGCAAATATTTATTGAAATTATTTAAAGAGTTGGGTATATTGATCAATCTCTTCAATAGTGCAACTGGTAGCCAAATTTATCTATTTTGGAAAATCAAGAGTTGTAATGTTTACCTTTTGTGTTTCATGAACCTTTCTGAGAGAAAATTCTTCAAGTGGATTTGAAATTTTTGTCTGGTCATCTCTTGTAAAAATGGATTCCAATCTAACTGATATTTTTGGAGTAATTTTAATATTATGATCAAGCACCTCCTTCTAATGATCTTGATCTTCTTTTTAATCAGTAGAAATCATGGGGTCATTATCAATAAGGAAATTTACAACATGCACATCATTTTCAAAAACTTGTAAATATTCCTAGTTATTTGGTATTGAAGTTTGGTAGATGGTCTTTACACAAAAATTGTTTTTGCCTTTGGAATATTCTATATTGAAAATATATGTGGCCACTTCCAACGATCATTCTTTATGATTTCTTTCTCTAGGAATAAAATATATATTGAAAGAGTTGAAAAAATCCACGATCTCACAAATGTTTCTTGCATAATGCTTTATTTGTTCCTTCTTTATTTTGTATTTATTTATAATTTGATTGATAATTAGATATGAATCACCAATGACTACCAATTTTTCAACTTTCATCTAAAGGGAAATAATCATCCCTTGAATCAATGTCTCATATTCGGCTTCATTGTTGGTACATGGAAACTCCAATCTCATGGCATGTGGGTATATAATAGATCTAGGACTGTAAAAATGATTCCTTCTCCATTACCAGACTTAGAATGGGCACCATCAAATGATATCTTCTAGAATCCATGTAAATAATTTTCTTCACTTTGTTTAGTAGGGATTATTTGTTCAGGACTAAGAACAACATAATTTCTAATTCCTACACCAATGTATTTTTGCATCACTTCATTGTCTTTATTCTTGAAAGAAATAGGCTTTCTACTTTATCAAGAGACCCTAACCATTCTTCCATATTTGTTAGGAAATTCCTTACAACTTCCATCATTCATAATGTATCCTCTAATTAATGAACACCAATCCATTCCTAACACAACAAAATATGGAGGAGGTAAATCAACAACTATAATGGTGAAAACTATGGTGATATGAGGGGTGATGGTTATCCATGCATGGAAGTATTTTATTTCCCCAGATGTTGGAACTTTTCTTGATTCTATGGCATAAATACTTTCATTAGTCTCATGATACTTCGTGCAACCCATTCCCAATGCTTCCACGAATGATAAATGCATGATATTGTTGGTATCTCCACTATCAACCCGAAAATTATGCAATGTAAATTCATGATTTTATATGGTTATGTAGAAAGGTGGAAATTTGCCCCTCAACCTTACCGATGAGACATTTTTTTGTTGCCTGGTATTAATGATAACAACTTCTATTCTTGTTTGTGAATCATCAATTATATTTAAAAATATTCTCTCTTTGTTGTGGAATATTCACCACCTCCATGAAGGGAAGAGTGATTCTAATATTGGCTAAATCGTCAATCATATTATAGCTCATTTATACTAGAGTCTTTGTTTGGGTAGAAACTGCTTGTTTCTTTGATGGTTATGTAGTATTCTTTTTCACCTTTTCTTTTTCAGGTTCTTCCTTTGTCTTGAATTTATTCACTTGTTCTCTTGTTTGTACAACATTATATTTTAAAAAATCTGGATCATCTTTTTCATCAAAGATATAAAAATATAATGTAACTTCATCCATCTATACTAACTCTAGAACTTCATTTTAGGTTATCTCTCCTTATTGATAAAAATTTTCAAAGATTTCTTCTTCCAAAAATTCTACTAATATGAAAAAATTAGGATTTTCTACTCATGGTGCCCTTGGTCTATGTTCTTCATTCTTGTCATTTCTTATGCTTTTATATTTTAATGGGATTCTCGCATTTTGAATTGGGGGAATTTATTTTTTAGCTCTTTTCAGCCTAGTGATTTCATTTTGCATCTATCTAATGATTCTACTCATTTGGGAAATCTATATATTTTTTCTTGTCTCCTGAGAAATGACTGGTTCATTTCATTCATTGGGAGGAACTGCCTATAGGATCCCTCTACCAACTCCTCAGTATTCAAAATTTCTTGAAGTATACGGTCCTTGTTGTGATATGGCAAGAGTATTCATTTGTCTTTGTACTTTCCCAAGAATAATCTCAGGATCAACATTAGTCCCCAACATGAATTCTTCCATATGTGTTTCCTTATGAATGTCTCCATCTAAATCATTTATTTGTGAATACCTAATTGCATAATTTACATTTGTAGGAATTTCATTCTTTTAGCATCCAAATATAATAAGGGCATTTGGATTTTTCTCTTTTGGGATTTGATTTAGACTCTTAAAGAAACATAAATTGTAGTCTCTCATTATTTTCCTTTATTTAGATGAATTTGAGTAAATTGGGTGATAAGAGTATGATATTCAACAAGAGTTGCATACATAGCCATAAACATGTTTTCCAAATCATCAAATGAGCCTATTGATTGAGTTGGTAAAGAAAGACACTACTCATATGCTAGGCATATTAGAGTTTGTATAAATAAACTAAGCATGAGATGATCATGTTCGATCAAATGCATGTTGCAAAAACTCAAAAACTGATCCATGTGTCTTTTTGGCTCCATGACCCCATCTCTTGAGAATACAGGAAAGACTCCTTGAGGCAATGTTGGTAATATGTGTTTCTCTCTCTATAGATTAAGTGGGTTGTTTCTAACCCATCTTCTTGGATTTCACTATCCATTATTTCTCTATTTGTTCTTAGGAAATTCATTTTTTTCCTCTCGATCACCTATGATTAGGGTTTTTCTTATTTCTGAATTAGAATTTTGACCAACTTCATGAAGCTAAAGTTTTTTTTTCTTGCTTCTCATTAATATACCTTTATAGGGATCCATTTTTTCTTGGATTTATTGTTATATTCTTTGTCCCATTTCTCTTTTTTATCCTCAATAAATGGTTTACCAAGATATTTCAAGTTCAACATAAATTTTAGTTATCATTAACACCAAGTCACAGAGTTGATGCAAAACAATTTCTTGATTTCTAGGTCCTACATGTAGTTATGGTTGATTTGGTTCGTTTGAGTCATTAGAGTTATGATCTACAAAACCAGCCTTTTTCTCTACCCAAAAAAAATGATCTAAAATATTGGTTTATGCTCTTTAAGTCAACCTCAAGAGGATACAACCCCCCTACAATTTTGAAGTGGTGTTACTCTATTTTGAAATTACGTGCAGAAATATAAACAATTCCTAAGAAGGACCAAGATTATTTAAAATAAATATTTACATGCAAAAATAGTTTGGACATGACCCGGTATTTTATGAAAGGAACTATTCATAAATATATTATAGAATTAATAAAACAATAGACTATAAAGATAAATAGAATGACATTTCCATCAGAGCATTCATCAAGATAGAACACGATATCCAAGAAAGGAGACAGGAAAATATGGACTACATATGGAAGTGAACTTTAAATGATCATTTCATTAGGTACCAAAAATATTATGATAGATATACATTTTGAATATGAACCTTGAAAATGAATTCTTTGAGATTATATTAATGTAATATCCATAAGTGTTCTCTGGGAACCTTACAAATAATAAATATGCTTTTAAAAATATAAGGTAAATGTCTTGAAAATAAAAAATAAACATTTCTCCTTCAAAGAGGAATGGGATGGGGCTCCCATGGAACATAAGTGAAAATATTTGGAAGAAAGAAGAAGAACAATCAAATATCAACCCTGGTTTCACATATAAATGAGAAATGGAAGGGGATGTAAAATATGATTGTTGAAGAATGATAACAAGAAAAAGAAAAAAGGGCAATTTCTTGACTCACTGTGATGGAAAGATTTCATGAATCCTCTAATTGCTTGGAGGCGCTTGTTTTGTAGATTCTTTCTTATTTTGATGCGGCATAACTACTGCAACGATTTATTGTTGATATGGATCAATAATTTTTATTAAGGATTTTCTTAACCATTCCTCAAAATATTCCTTCATGGGGGGCACCATGATCCCAATCCTTGTCTCTATCTCAAACAATTCATTCTCCATATATCTCAATTCCATTCCTAATTGGTTTATCATGTCATTTGCCTCATCATTTATGTTGACGTATTTGACTAGCCACCTCTCAACTTCTTATTCAGAGAAATCTATTTTTTTGATGAACTCATTTCCGAGCCAACCTTCAATACATTAAGTTGTTCTATTAATTTTTCTTTACATGAAATAATTGTATCCATTAATAGACTTGGGCCAACAAGTTCCTTCATGATATAAACAAGCTTAAATAATAAGTCACCTATTTTTTTTTTCGAAGCATCTAATTCACTTATCATTTCTATCAATTTTTTAATTCTCTTCAACCGACATGCATTGATTTCCTTCATCCTGATGTTTGAAGGAAGGTTCTTCTCTCCTTTATTGATATCACTTAAGCTTGAAAATATGGTTGAAAATGTGCCCACAACGTCCTTGTAGAAACATTCATCACTCTTATGAAGATATTCTTTAAAATTTGTGATTCTTATTGCAAAGTTAGTGGAGTTTTTAGCAATATCTAAAATTTCTTGAATCAAATTTATCCTTTTATATATCCCAAATCCAAGATATTTTTTTTATTTCTTGTAGTAAAAATGATGAACATTTATATTTGTTACTTCTTTTTTAGATATATTCTAAAGAGAGCATTGGTGGAATTGTACTCAAAGTTTATGGAAATAAAGGTCCTGGAACTAGAGATACCTCTAATTATGTTATTATTTGTTTTAATTCCATGTTTTCATTTTCCATCGTATTAATAGACTGTTTCAGGGATTCTCCAGTTGCATCGTGGAATTGTACAATTTTGATGGTGCAACTTTGTCCAAATAAATTGTTCATTTCCATTTATCGGATGAACTTTTATTTTTGGTATTGAATTTTTTAATTGACATTTTTTTGGACACTTTACTATAGTTTGTGTGGTGCAAGGTTATAGACTCTTATTCAAACATCCTTGGTTTCTTGGTAACTATGGATTCAACTATTTCTTGGGTTTTTGACAATATTTTCTCAGGCCAGTTGGGTTCTTCGATAAGCTCATCCAAATCCACAGCTCGTGGGATTTCTTCTGTTTCAGATTTTCCTAACCCTAATGTATGTTTTTTGTTTTTTATTTGTATACAAGTATATATGGTATTATATTTTTCAATGTTTTTATTTGGTGGGTATTTATCACCACCATCATATGAACTTCTGATTGATGTTTTTCTCATCTTGATACCATTGTTCCTAGGCTTCGTACTTACCAAGATACATTTTTGGGAAAGAGTTGGTTGACTAGGATTTATGTATGCTACTTATCTTCCATGTTGTTGGTATCCTTCACTAGTACTGATTAATTTCTCCATTTCATTCAAACCTTGATTGACTGAAACTTCAGGGAGGTCTAAGTTGTCTCCACCTCCTTCTTTAAATTGTTTAATTTTAATGAAATAAGAAGAGTAACCAATTGAGGACATATATGTAGTAAACACACCATTCAGGTCAAAACCCTTAATATTTTCAACTTCCATTAAGCCAAGTTGGTCAAAATGACTTGCAAATTCATCTATATGGGAAATGTGTTTCACGACAAATTCTCCAATTTTTCAAGGTAGGGGAATGAATTTCTTCTTTCTCTTCTAGATGAAGAAGTGATCCCAAGTTCTATATTTACTTCAAACCTCTATAACAAAATTATTTTATGATACAAAAAATGGGAGAAGGAAAGGTTTTTCTTCACATACAAATAACCTAACAATACTTAAATCTTCATTAGTCTCAAAAAATCCTTTTGCAATGAGAAAGGTGGCAGCTTCAATTGATAACCTCAATGTGTTAGGACTGAAAACTAATTTGTTGAATTGTGAGATAAAATTATTGTGAACTAGGTAGAAATTATATTGAGAATTGTGCATATATAGGGATGAATACCAGACACATATTGGTTATGCCTTGTAATCGATGATCCTGCCCTCTACATGTATTCAAACACATAATAGTAGGCTATGTTGAAAATAAGGTAGGACATGATATAAAAATTTTGAGTCTTTTTCAAATTAGTTAGTTAAAAAGAAACGTCACTATAAATAATGCGACGCCAATGTATGATGGTGTTTTCATGTAGATCAAAGTGAAGGACTGTTGATGTTCATATTGGTAAAAATCCAAACAAAAATATCACAAGTATAAAATTCCCCCGTGCTTTTATAGAGGTGGCACTCCTTTGTTATAATATGGAAGATGTATCTTGATGTTCTTGGATTGGGTTTTCAAATGGGAGAATTCTAAAAATTAAACCCCAAATATTTGTTTCTTTATTTTTATGTAAAATGGTTCTTGATAACCAAATTTCTCTTTGAGTGCAACATTTTCTTGGAAATGGACCAACCAACTCTTTAGCTATGAAAAAGATGAGGAAATGCTTTAGTATAAAAATAAATATATTCTCATTTTCATTGTTACAACCCTCTGAAACCTATAAATGGAGAAGATGCATCGATATTTTCTCACAAGAAAAATAGTGAAATGGTATTGATCACTTCAAAGAAATTTAAATAAGTATTGCATTCAAAATTGAAAATAATTTGATGGGAAAACTCCAAAAATATCAAGCTTGTAAATCCCAAAGTATGATAATTAATTAAAGATTTACCCTGAAGTAGTTCTTTATGGAGTTTAATACATAAAATATATTCAACATCACAAAGCGTTTTAGCAAACTAACTGACTAACACTCAGAAATGAAGCTGACCAAATGAAAGGAGTCAACTTCTATGAATCATTTAAACAACCTTGTCTTACATTTATTAGTCACATATATGGTTGTAAAATACTCCATGATATTTTAGAAAGAGACTCGAAAGAAGAAAAGTACATAATGCTAAAAAACTCAGCCTTATGCTTGATCTATGATATACAAACATGGCTCTTTGAGAGAAATTGTATAGAAGAAGAAGAAACAAGAAAATGGAGATCTATATTTGCAGATGAAAATTTGACTATGTAGTGAAGGCTGAACAATTCTATATTGATGATCAAACTCCCTTGATGATATGAACTTTTGACCTTTCTATGATGATGATCCCTTCTTTTAAAATTGCTCTCAATGCTTCTTGAAGTGGTTAGGGTTTCTATTCTTATAGAAGTTTCCACATGCTTATTTTTGTAATTAATGTTTTATTAAATTATCATCAATGAATTTAGGTCATTGAAATGTGTGCCTCCAAATGGAACCTAGTTAATCCTTTAATAAAAATTATTTAATAAACTTTTGTTTCCAAATCTTGAAGTTAACTTCCCAAAAAAAGTGGAATATGTTTTAATTTTTTGAAAATTATAAGTGAATTATTAACCTTGGAAACCATTATAGAAGTAATATTCATCATCCCAAATTTCCAATGAGTCCTATTGAGGGAAATTTGGAGTTATGGATCTCAACGTATAGCCTCGGGAAGTCAAGGGTCCAAACAAATTTCTCAGCAAGTCATGAAAGATAAAGATGACTAAGATTTTAATTTCTAAATGAATTATGGACAAATTCATCCATTGAGAAATATCCCATTGTTTTCCTTGTTGAATTTCCTTTCCAGTGAGGTATGGCTTGCCCGAACGGACGTCTGGATCATGTGTTACAAGGTCTGGAAGATCGTTTCTCAACATCCATCGATCTGGCTTATGGATCAATCTCAACCTTTGATTTTATTTATCCCCTCTTAGTCCCACATGCATTGCGGTGAGTGAAAAATTATTGTTTATATTTTAAATTCTTTTCATGTAATTCATGTGAAAAAAAAGAGATTATGGAGGTCTCAATGTAGTTCTTGGTGCCTTAGAAAAATACACATCTTAGTAATGTTTTGGTAGACCAGTCACTTCCCTATCATTTCCAAGTCAACCTATGAATGTATAACACATTGGATCCAATCACCACCCAATTACCTACCACGTGTTACTTGGATATGTTCCCATAAATAACTTAGGATAAGATAAATAATATTAAAATAAATGAGGATTTTCTAGGATTGGGAGTAGGGGTAAGAGGTAGTAAAAAGAGTTGTAAAATTATCCAAGTGTGGGTGTATTATAGAAATCAAGTGAGCATTGTGAGGGTTGTCAAAATTAAGTATGCTAATAAAAATCACCGTGGGGCTATGGACCCATGGTAAGTCATAAGAAATAACGTGTTACTTGGAGATGTTCCCATAAATAACTTAGGATAAGATAAATAATATTAAAATAAATGAGGATTTTTTAGGATTGGGCGTAGGGGTAAGAGGTAGTAAAAAGAGTTGTAAAATTATCCAAGTGTGGGTGTATAATAAGGGTTGTAGAAATCAAGTGAGCATTGTGAGGGTTGTGAAAATTAAGTATGCTAATAAAAATCACCGTGGGGCTATGGACCCATGGTAAGTCATAAGAAATATGACGAAGTGTTGGGGAAGTATATAATGGGATTACATGAAATATGGAAATGGAAATGGAAAATGAAATAATGGAAATGGAAAATGAAATAACAAAAGAGAAATTGAGTGGAAAATAAATGGAAAATGGAAAAATAAAATAAAACAAAATGGAAATATGAACTTGGAAAATAAATGGAAAATGGAAATGAAATGGAAATATGAACTAGGAACGTAGAAATGATTAAGTATGGAAATGAGAGTAAGAGAGAAAAATGACTAAGTATGGGATATGGATTATGGAGAGTAGAGTGGAAGAGGGAAAAATGGTTAAGTATGAGAAAAGAAGGGAATATGAGAGTAATGAGAAAAAGAGAAAATGGCTAAGTATGATATGAGAGTATGAGCTCAGAAGAGAAGCAAAGGGTAAGAGAAGAAGTTGTAAAACTGGCTAAGTATGGAGATAGATGTAGAGTGAAGAATGGAAAATGGAGTGGGAAAAGGAGTAAGTATGGAGATAGAGAGGATAAGGAAAGTGCTAAACGGACTTAGCATGGAGATAGATGGTGAAAGGAAGGGGAAATGTAAGATGGAAAAAAAGGAAGAAAATGGGAAGATGGACTCTTAGATAAAATTCCTCATCAATTTTTCAAAACTCTTCTTGCAATTCTCTTTGTCAGAAGGTTGGGGAAAACCTTGAGTATCTCGAGAATACATAATTGGATTTTGATTCCAAAAAATGCATGACAAAGATGATACTGAGGGATACACCATTATAACGGCCCAACCAATACAAAAACCAAACGATGTAAATAGGAAAAAGAAAATTTATTTTCAAGATGTGCTATGAAAATTTAAACATCATAATAGATAGTGAACATCGTTGACACATCAATCACAAAATTTAGCGAAACAATACTAACGTATTAATAATCCAATACAACACATGGCCGACATATCGTCACCATGAATCAAGACACACACATCAATGTATTAACATATTAATTACAACATCCCAACACTGTTGCATTCTACCATTAAAAACGACTCAATACAATACAATCTTAAACCTTCAACGAGTCTCATAAGGACCATCAATTAATCAATTCTAATTCATAATTAAACATGGCGCCCTGGTAACCATCGTCATTATCAATCATACATCAACATGAAATATCCATTGCTCACGAGAGTAATAATTCTTGAACATTCTCATGTCAACTTAATCAATGACGCGAGAATAAACATCAATTAAATTCATTGAGTGAGTAAATCAATCACCTAAATTCAACACAGTTATCATTCAATCTGAGGTGCAAGGAAGAATGGTGAGGCAATCACACGTCACTAAATTAAGGCACACACGTAAATATTATTACTTAACCAGTCATGCATCATTAAAAATCATGGCGCAAGTGAGCTAACAACTTAATCATTTAACATTCATATAACGACACAAGACAAAATGAAAAGTAATCAACTATGTCTTATTTTCAAGGCGCAAAGCATTAAATTGCTAACATTCACACGTCAATGCCATTACGTCGCACAAGAAGAGACTACACCCACGGCCATCCATACACATCAGGGCGCCAATATAACTTTCTCAATGCGTGCATGAATTAAACTTTAAAACATTAATCCATCAACATAAAATAATTAATGCACGCGAGAATCATCTTCTAAAACAAAACTCATCAACATAAAATAATCTATGCGCACGGGAGCATTATACTCAATTAATCCTTCATTTACCCAATAACAATTCAAGACGCAAGAGTTATTGAGTTTAATATGCAAGGCGCAAGATAATACAATTAATAAATCATCATAAGTCAACTTTGTTTAACCACACAAGAATAAACAATTATAAACAACATGCATCTACAGATCTATGGCACAAGGGTGCTCATTCATTTTTTTTTTCCAGTGCACAAAGAGTATCTAATCACCCAACCAATCGTTCCTTAATATTCCTAATTCAAGGCGCAATTATTTTAATCAAAGACCGGTCAACAATCCCCTAGGAAGGTCCCAACTTCCTTAAGTGACGCATGAGGATGTTAAACTCACTTAAAACTGGATTAAATCTCCATGCGAAAACCCGAGGGTTTAACCATTAACTTAAACTTTTTAAGCTGCGAAACATATTTTAGTAATTAGAAGGTCAATAATTTCAGTTGGATGTATCTATTCAATGATCTAGGATAATCCACAATTTTAGTGATTAAGGTAGGGCTCATACAACTTGCCTATCCTAACACAAGGATTCAGGGAGGTCACATCAAGACAAGGAGAAGTAGTTTTAATCTAAGGTAGAAGCATAGATAAAGTCTACAAGGAACTCATATATCCCATACTATAGTAGTGAGGATTGCATTGAAGACTCTTGTATTGGGTTATCAAGGGGGGACGTTAGCCATTCATAAATGAATGCACCTTACCAAATGGAATTACTATAAGTTACCATCCTTACTAACGGTTGAAGCCCAACAACTAAAGCATCCCCTTCCCACATCCTTGGAAAGCATAGTACAAGGGGTAGCCCCCTTTTTCTTCTAGAAGGGAAAAGTTTAAAAAAATTAGAAATTCTTATGCCAAGATTTTAGGAGCAAAAGTCACAACGCTTAGTCACTGCTAGGTTACATAGAGGGTCCAAACCAAGGAGTAGCATAAATCGCATAGAAAAAGGGGCACGGGATACTTCTCATTAAGAGGATCTATAATTTATAAAATAAAAATAAAAAATGAAGGAACCAACGTAACAACCCTAATTCTATGAAGTCGGCTAAGAATCTTGGTTAAAGGCGAGAAATCCTACGCCTGGAATCCGAAGGAGAAGGGACGACATCCCAGGCAAGTCCGCATGCGGTCAACAAGGTTCACGTCGGTAAGGAACAAGGAAAATACAGAGGGGAGACAGTCTCATACAGGATATAAGGCGAAAGAGTGGGCGGTTCTGGAGGCATTCTGGTGCCGGGGTTGATGGACGTCTAGTTTTTCCCAGGGCAAGGACCCTCACGAAATCGAGGAGACAATTCGCCTTTAAAAATATGAGAAGAGAAATGGAAGAAGCATTGTCCAGCGAGGTGAGAGGAGGATAGAATACCAACCGGATAGAAGAATCTGAGCACAGACCCAAAGAATCAGGACCTCTAAAGAGTCAGTTTGTAAGGCCTTCCAACTCGTTTTCATCCAAAATCTCAAGCAAAGGTATCGTTCAGCGCCATGGGAGGAAGGTTTATGGAATCTGGAGGGGCCATTCTTCCTCACAGGGATCGAGCAAGACGTTGTGTTCACAACTCCCAAGTATGAGGGCGACATGGTTTAGAAGGAAGAGGTATCACTGCTCACCCAACCGCAATTTTGTGTAGCAATGCCCCAAAATCCGAACCCGCATATGGGAGGATAGGCGGGTGCATGGGAATTTAGTGCCCAGGAGAGCGAATTTCTGGGATTTACGTAAATTTAATTCAATGCTAGTCAGTCCCTTTGCAAGAAGGCATCCTACCTCTACTAGGTAAGTAACTGGAGGTGTACACACAGATCGTCGCGGTCAAGCGATTTCAGGGATGTAACAGAGTTCATCAACTAGTCAATAAGGAAGTGTTCAAGAACAATAGAGGGAGAGTTGATTGATAGCTTGTAGCATTGAACAAATCCTGGGATAAGGACCCGTTCGAAGGTTCAGGGAATTCGTCTAAAGCACCCCAACAACTGGTAATTGGATCGATGA
Source organism: Picea engelmannii (assembly GCA_009831015.1). Taxonomy (NCBI): domain Eukaryota; kingdom Viridiplantae; phylum Streptophyta; class Pinopsida; order Pinales; family Pinaceae; genus Picea; species Picea engelmannii. The sequence goes on from ML781412.1 coordinate 791,606, forward strand.
CAAACCATACGAGGTTCTAAAATTTTAAAGGGCGACTCAAGGCGGCGATAAATAAGAATTTGAGGTCGGTTAAGTAATGATCGACAATAGTTAATTTAAATCCAGGATCTAGACTCCATACACAACAACGAACAAGTCAGTATCAATTAGATATGAAAATGGAAGGACTATTAACCATGAAACTCCATAAGCCTAGTTAAAATCAACATGGTAGTACGTTGTAGAATTCATTCTAGATTACATATTAATCCATCAATAGCCCATGCATTCGATATGAGAGTTATGACATAAATCATGGAAATTCTAAAACTGAGTTTACATTACAAATCTGAATAAGAGTATCGTAGGCGGAGAATCTGAAGTTGTGGTCTTGTGCTAGCGCTCTATCCCACTCTGTGCTCGCTAATTGTTTAGACCTCACTGGTACCTCTCAGCCAACGCTAGGGGTACTCTTTTTCGCCTTGAGGCCCCCGAACCACAAAGGGGTCATGCACACAAACCAGCGTAACGTAGCTCTCAGCTCACCTCACAAGGTCAACCCGCCACTCTCTATCTGAGCTGGCTATTCCCAACTCCCACAAGAAAAATCAGGAAAGAAAAATTATGGCATCGTAACCCTACGCCTACCATCTTTGTTCCTATCCTCTACCATCTCTTTTATATATACCATCTCTTTTATATATTTCTTCTTAGTGAACTTTCCATTTTCACATTAAATTAGTTTTATTAAAAAAATGTTAGGAAAGATTCTCCCCGTCACCCAATCCCTTAGTTGCATAAAATTTTTATTTAATTAATTAATTAAATTGTCAATTTTCCTCACCCACCTAAAAGCATTCCTAAAAATGCTCCTTGATGTCTCTTTATTCCCTCAATTTCCTTTAATGACTGACACCCTTCTTAAACCTTACTTGAGTTCATTTTAGGAAAGATCTCTAGACTAGATTCATTTCTATGTTCCACATTCCTTTTGCATTTAATTTCCCCTTTTTGTCTAACTTCGGAATTAGCAAGTTTTGCACAAAAACAACAATTAATCTTTTAAAAAATTTAATCCTACATTTAATTATCAATTTGATTTTTCCCTCTTTCAATTCTAATTTGATTTTTTTCCCCTTTTATTAATTGCTTAATTAAATTTTTGTCCTCATATCCTACTTAGACCTAGGAATTAATTTCAAATAGGCTTAGCAAATTTTTAAGGGAAAAGTTTTAATTAATATACTTTATTGATGCATAATTATTTTAAGGCCGGCCATGTTAAGGTAAGATATTGTTTTCTAGGTACCTAGGTTCATTGAATCACCTGTTTTTAAAAACCACGACATTTCCTTCAACATGCATTACGTGCTCCAAGGGTGTCACTCGCCTTCATTCCAGTTTCACTTATGCGACGTGCCCTTCAAGATGCACTACGTGCTCTGAGGGTGCCACTCTCCTTTTGAGTGATTTTGGTAGACGTTCTCCCTTGGAGTCAATACTCTCTCAGGAAACCTTGTGGGAGACTAAGGGCCTCTAAGGAATAAGGACCCCTCCTTATTACGTGCCCCTTAGAATCTTCATGAGTGACTGCCTCAGTCTGCCCTCACGACATTGTGGATCCCTCGAACTAAGTAATTGTTAACCTATAGTTTGATCTAGGGCGGGAGTGCTAGTAGATTGTGGCAGGGCTACTGCCACACCTCTCTCTCAATATCTTTGGTTGTCATGCATGACCCCTTTACTCCAAATGTGAGTCTGATTAGCAAGCTATCACCAACCTACATCCATCAATGAAACATGTCAGCGATCCAGAAACAACATCATAATATACCAACCATATGTCACATATGCAATAACAAAAACACGCAAACCATAACATTCCACTCCCTAACTCAATCCAGAGTCCAAGGAGGTCCCTCAATGCCATCGACATCCTCAATCCGTCAAGAATCCTGCACACTCAGGATAAACCAGTCAATAGAACATGTCTATACATAATAACATACCATAACATCATAAATCACAATATCATCATCAGAATCCATAAGAGAAGAAGTCAATCGTATAATGAACTGGATCACTTGCACAAAAGTGTCCTCAAAGAATAAGTCGCATCAGGTGCATGCAAGAGCGGGATGTTACATACACCCCCTATTGTTTTAAACTTCGTCCTGAAGTTTCACATTATACAAATGCATAAATAAAGTATTTGACAATATCTAAATGTCTAGCTATCAACAAAAATGGAAATTGTTGACACATACCATATGCGTCCTCTCAAGTAGTTGAGTTCAGACTATAATTGTCCCATTGAACGTTGACCTGATGGACTGTTCGACGTCGTAGTTGTCGAATGCGATAGTCCAGATGTGGATTGGCTTCGCTATGAGTACACCCTCACCCAACATCTGCCAATAAATCAAGTCAAGCACATGTGTAGGATCACTGACTTAAATTCACACACATATACAATATAAACATCAAGAAACTCCTCAAGGAATGAAGCACAGTTATCCATTAGGCCCTTCATAATTATGGTCACGCGATGCGCATCAGTAAAACCCTTTTATTGATCTTGCGCTTCTTTCAAATCTTTTTCGTATTGTTTGTACTTTCTCTTCCATTTATTGGATCGGTTTTGGTCCTACCAGGACCCAATACTCAAGTTTATCCCAGCTCAAGTCGTCTGATATGGTTGACTGTAGAGAAACTCAATGGTGCCAACTTAATGTTACCCTGATGGTTATTGTTTCATGCAAAATCGGCCAACGAAAAGAACTATACCAAAATTTTATCTTGGTCCAACACACACATATGCAACACAACCTTCAAAATTTCGTTCATTTCTTCGGTTAGTCTTTCTATCTCAGGGAAATGTTGTACTAAAGTTCAGCGGTGTTCCCAAGGCCTCTTGGGAAACTCATCCAAATCGTCTTGCAAACACCGATTCCCTTATCAGATATGATTCTTTTGGTACTTGTGGCAGTCTCAAAATCTTGCTGATATAAACTCTAGGTATACCTAGTGCCTAATGCGTCGTACGCACAAGGACAAAGGTGTGCACTCTTCATCAGAGTGTCAAATATCATGAATATCTAGTCATGCCTTCTTTCCATTAACGACAATCCAACAATAAATTTCATCAAAATGACCTCCCATTTCGATTCTGGAAAAGCATGGAGTTGTAGTAATTCAGTCGGATGTCTAAGTTCAGCCTTCACTTGCTGACATTCTAAACATCTTTCCATGTAATTAACTATGTCCTCCTTCATTCATTTCTAGAATAATAAGGGATTAAGGTATGCCTTCAACTTCGTGACTCCAAGATGAGCCATGTACACTGCTCTATGACCTTTGTTTAAGATCAAACCTCTCAATTTGTCATTGGGTAGTAAGTAAATCTG
>ML781413.1:7417-20125 GCA_009831015.1 Picea engelmannii
AACATTCATTCCTCCCATCATTCAACCATGATGCCATGACCATTTTCACTCACACAGTCAGTTATCCTCCATACTTTCTGTCACTATACATGATCTTGTATCCATGGCCATAGAGGTTTGTGTAGTTGGTTAGCTAGGGAGTTGGACTGAAGAAGAGGTTTTTCAGGTCTGTGGAATACTAAATAAGAGGATTGTCAGGCTCGTGGCATATTGAAGAGGCAGGTTTTCAGGCCTATGAGCAATTTCTATCTAGGTGAGAGAATTGTTGGGAATTGATTTCCTGAAGGTGCTAAACTACAGCTACAGGGCTCTGAGACTTCTTGTCCGGCCTGTTGCTGAAGCCCTGGAAGGGAAGTGGGGAATTCGAAGGACTATTGAGTAGAGAAGGGGCACACTTCCTGGGGTGGGACAGGCATGTGGGGAATGAGATATTGTAGGATGTTAGTTTGAGTAGGTACCTATGATGAAGTCTTTCCTGTTTTCCATGAGCCATTAGCCCGGTTAGGAACCCTTTACCCGGGTGGAATTTAGTCCCAGCTCGGGGGTAACTCACTATTGAGAGTGATGAACAGTGTGGTCTAAGGTTGGGAGGTTCATGGAAGGTCTGCACACAGTTGGTGATATTTTTACCAAGATAAGTGTCAACTATGTGATAAATTTACATGATGCATTATTATTTCCATGTTTATTTTTATGGGTATTGTTGTATATGCTACATGTATATGTTTACTGTTATTTCAGTGTGAATCCATGTATTTATAGATGTATTGGTATGTTTACGTTTTATATATAATGCTTCCGCAAGAGTTCTGTGTGTATATATTTTAATTGCATGCAGTTCGAAAAATGAATGTGGCATAGCTCAATTAGATGTTGGGTATGTTACAATATGTTCCACAGAGGAATAAAAGAGTTCTCTAGTGTAGTGTGGCCCACCCTGGGTGGTCAGGGATGTTACAAAATGGTTTTAGAACTAAGTAAAGTGTCTGAGTAGTGGCATTTCCTGATCTGTTGGTGGCCGCGGATGTTGAAGTATGGTATGAGCGCTTATGTTTTCAACACTGAACCTTGATGGTCCAAGCAATTTAAGATTGAAGTGAAATTTCATGTAGGATTTATTTCGAAGTGGCCAAATTTCGAGTTGCAGAATGTCCATGATAAATTTTTGAAACAATGATGTGGAATTGGGAAAAGTCCTAATTTATGTTGTTAAATTCACGGGAAAATCGAGAAATTCGGCCAAGTGGTGAGATATTACTAGTTTAATATTTGTTTTAGCAAATTCAGACCTGGAATGGGTTGAATTTGAAGCTACGGTAAATCCATGATAGGTGGAGAGAATTTAGTAATTAAACGAATTTCATAGTTGCAAAATTTCTATGGTAAATTGGGGAAAAATTTAAGCAAAATCCCAATTTCTGCAACGAAATTCACCAGGAATCGTTGCACACAAAAATGAGTGTGCACAGGAGATCACACTAAAAATACATGATGCACAGTGAAAATATTGTGATAGGTAAAATTCGGCACTGCGCGACAAGATATTGGCATGTTGGCGCACGCGCTAAATTTTGGTATCGCACGGAAAAATGTTAGTGTGCAGGTGTGCGCACTAAATTTCGATGTCAGACGGAAAAATGTTAGTGTGGGGGCGTAAGCGCTAAATTTCGGCATCGCACGGAAAAATGTTGGTGTACAGGACCGCGCGATAAATTTAGCATTGCGCGGTGTGAACACACAGAATAATGGCGCGTGTGGTGTGCACAGTGTTGGTAGAGCGCAGAGGCGTTTGGTTGGTGCATGATATGAGTATATCTTGTCACACGACAACTTAGTTAATGGTGCGCGCAAAGTATTGGTGCACAGTGGGGCGCACTAAACTTTGGCATGATGCATTATATCGAGTGAAATGTGCATGGAATATCAGCGTGCGGTACAAAAACTGCAGGTGGTGGATATTGGCGCATGGTACAAAAATTTTACACGGTGGATATCAACGTGCGGTCCCAAAACTGTGTGTGGTGGATATTGATGCACGACATAAAAGAAGTGCGCACAATTTTTTGGCACGACAGAGAAGTGATACACAATGGTTTTAAAGTGCGTGAAGCACTATTAATGTTGTGTTGTTTTTGTGCATGGTAAATATGGGTTTACAGGTTGAAATTTGTGCTGTGAAGTCGTTTGGAAGACGAATAACAACAAAAAACTAGTCATTTTCTACGACATTTTATATCATTTGAACGTCATACTTTTGCAGCGTGTTTTTGAGGGCCTTAAGAGCGTTTTTAGCAACTCAGAAATCACGATTCAAAGAAATACCAATTGCACATTTTGTTTGAGGCTCGAATAAAAGATCTCAGAGAGATCTTTCTAATGGTGTAAATTATTCGTCAAACAGAGCATTTTTGAGAAAGTTACAGCACAAACAATGAAGGGTAAATTTTAAGACCCATCTAACTTCAAGAAGTGATAACTTTTTTCTCTGAAATCAAATTGAGGCGCAGGAACAGTGAATGGAAAGCTATTGAGCCATATAAGACATTCCAAGAGCTTAGTTAAATTTTTGGGCATGATAAAGTTTTTAATATGGAAAATAAGGTACATGTAGCACATCAGTTACAATATGGTATTTTGGCCTAGAACTTCATTAGGTTGTAACTAACAACCCGGAACACAGAAAGAGTTGAAACTTGGACAGAGTGTCCATAAGAGGTATATGAAGAAACCCAATTGAGATCCTACGAAAAATACAAAGGATTAGGTGGAAAAATGCATATTACAGCGTGGGAGAAGATGTTGGAAAGGTATTGGATAGTGGAATCTAAATATCCACCCAGAAAATTGATCCGGGAATTCGATTTTCCAGGGAATCGGGAGAAATAATTATGATATATTATGGAACTAGAATGGCTCATATATTTTCATGAAAATTGTTGAGTCAGTTAACCTGACAAAGTTTTGTTGGCTGCACATTTTGCAGAGTTAAAAACTTTTAGTTATTAATAGGTGAGAAGGTTGAAGTTTAGTTAAAAATAAGCAGAGGTACTTAGGGAAAGAGTGTTATGAAAAAATATTCCATAAGATGATCAAAAGCCAAGACTACAAAAGGTTAAGGTATGAATCTTGGCATAGCCATAAAGTCTTGGGAGGCCACTACAGGAAGTCCTCTCATGTTAGTCAAGTATTCAATGGAATTTGGGAAAAGGAATACATCTTGTAGTGAATGAATTAATGAACACTCCCAAAGAAGCCAATATACAAATTAAGCAATGCATTGGAGTCAAATCTACTATAAAAGGAATTGAATACCTGAATGATAGTAATCAGATAAATAAAGAGGCTTATATCATATTTGGATAAGGAGTGCATCATATCCATGGATTAGCCATGAAATTATATTAATGCTTCCCTTATGGTTATTAGAGTGCACAGTGGAAGCATGGTATGAAGGGCATCAATATGGCATGATAGAAGTGGATTGTGCAAGGTAGGTTGAAATCATATTGGTCAAGAAAAAGGAAAGTAATATCCAACAAGGAAATCCAAGTATTGATATGATCAATTAATAAAGGGATAAATCAAGTACCTCAAAAAGGAAGTTGGTGTTAATTGTCCAAGCTTACTCAGAAAACATGACTGGAAATAAAATTGGGTCATGTAGGAGTTGGATCTGAGGGATCTATGATGAAAATTAATATCAGCATAATATGTAGTTGCAATTCCATGAACATCCTAGGATAATGGAAGAAAAATTCATGGGGTAGATATCAAGCAAATGGGAATGCATGAAAAACACTCCAAGAGGGGAAACAATAATACTAGAAGAGATTATTGATGCATTCCAAAGGTATTGAAGATATTTCCATAATAGCATGGAAAGGTTAAGCCAAGAAAGACTTAAAAGTAGAATGAATCTTTGTAGAGAGTCAGTAAAGAACCATGAAAAGGAAAATGGTTCTATGCTTGGTTCTAAATGTAAAACAAATGGTGTCTGAGAAGAGTATATATCAAGAATCATAGAGTCACAAGTGACATTTCCATGGGGTGGAAGTACCACTTGAATTATGTTAGTAAATTAAAAGAACCATTAAGTGCTTTTAATTAATTCTATGTAGCCAGGGAACGAGGTAAATGTGCATCCTTACAACATGCTAAGAGAATTGGCTATGCAAGCCAAGTTTGAGGCTAGTTGGCAAGGAGTAGAGAAGAATGAAAGAAAACTCAAATACTAAATTATTCAGTCAAGAAAGAACTGGAATAGTTCAATCCGAAAAATAAATGGATGTTGAAGATTCATAGTCTATAAGATATCATGATTGAAATTATAATTCATCCAAGTATGAGTTGGGATAGATGGATCCAGGAGATAAATAAAAGTTGAAGTTTAATATCAGTTTAGTATTTGGATGGAAAAGAAAAGGTAGCCAATATTTATTTGGCTAGTATGTGCTCATATCATAAATAATCATGCACGGTCGTTACAGTGAAGAGCACATGAAGATTCAGGAATCTGGAAGAATGGAAGACTTTTGGGATAAACAAGGAAACGTGATACAGGAAGAAAGAATTTGCTGCAATTACTGTAGCAACAAGTATTTTATGGCTTGTTGGGACAACCATAAAGTGAGAATGCTTGCATGTTTGCAAGTGTTTCTAATAATGTGGATGCATATGAAAGAAAGCAACAGAAGGATGGAATGTTCATTATAACACTGATAAAGAGGCATAAGAGCTTATATTGGCATCAACTAATCAGGTAGCATTAAAATTGTTTAATGCCAGCCATGCAGGTAAGTATTTCTCTTTTGAAATTATATTGCATAATTGTCGAAGGGAAATTCAGGTAAGGATTTCCCCAAAATGAAGTTTATAATACATTGTATGGCATTGTTTAAGTGCATTTACAGGAGTAAGTTACCACTAAGTGTGGTAAAGGCTAGAGGCATGTTATATTTATCAAAGCTTTTAGCTTTTGAATGCACACACTGACATAGTAGCATATCATGTTAATTTGGTTATGAGGCAATAACTAGAGAAAATAAAAGATAATAACTTGTTATAGGAATGATGCTAAGAAAGCTAGTCATGTATAAGACCAGGACATTGTTGGATATGGCAAGGTATGGTTATAGAAAGGTTATGTGCCACACAAACACCCAATGAGCTTCCTACCTTTAAATAAAGCTTGGACTGCAACCTTTTTTCTAACACTAATAAACACTACAAAATTGTATTCTTGGTATAGTGTTCAGGTCGAAAAGGAAGGCATCCAAGTAATTGTGAAGACAATGGGAAGTGTGTGGAGATGTGTCAAGACATTGGTCAAATTTCCAATTTATGGATGGAAAGATGCATGACTTAGATAAATCTCATTCTGAAAATCAATGGAAGGGTGCATTGAATAAATAGGCATTGAGAGTTGCACTCGTGCCTAGTAAGTGGCAGAGTTGCACTCATACATGATGGAATTGTATAGTTAAATGCATTTTGTTGAATGCATTATGTGAGTGCATGTATATATTTTTTTGCATGGAAATAATTATACTAATGGTTGAAATGTTGTTAACTCAAGAAGTTGAGAACATTTCAAGAACTGTTAAACATTGCAACAGGAAAGTTACAAGTGAGGTAGTCACAGGAATAGTGACTATAGAAAATTTCATGTTCAGAAAACTGAAGAAGTGAACTTACTATTGTTAATTATGAACATGCATATGCATAGAATGACGAGTCATTCTATTTTCTTGAATTGTTTGGTAATTGTGATTGAATTGCTAGGTGCAGGAAATTCTAGGATCATTGCATAAGGTGATGTGCATGTTGAATTACGATATACAGAAAATACTAACAATTTGTTGGTTGTATGCAATATATAATCATTGTAGGAAAAATTGTATTTATCATGGTGCTTGCTGAAATACATAAGGAAAATTGCATCCTCTTATTGCAACAACAATGAAAATTTATGAAATGGAATTTCATATTTTGGGAAAAGTCAAATTCGTTATGAAATTAATTGGATTTCTAAAATGGAATTTTTTATAATGCTCTCTCATGATAAATGCATGTGTATGATGCAGGTGAGATGATAATGATTAAAGTTGGAACTCCTGGAACCACGGTGCTTCGAGACTTCCTGTCCAGCCTGTGCTGGAGCCCTGGAAGGGAAGTTGAGGAGTCGATGAACTATTTGATTGTGAAGGTGCATACTACCTTGGGTTGTACAAGCATGTGGGGAAGAGAGACCATTGGTTGGAGTGCTGCTGAGGTTTGGTACATTGGCCTAGACTATGCAGATATTGATTGTGGGTCGTGGTTATCTTGGGAAGCCATTTCATTGATGGAGTCATAGCCAGATTGGGAGTGGTATGATGCTGAGATTTTATCAGCAGTGAGATCTAAGGTTGGTGGAATTTCAAGGATCTACAACCAAATGCTGCTTCAATGAAGTTTAATTGAAGCATGTAATAAGGAACAATGAGTTGATTTATTTCTTGAAGCAACTCTATGTAATAGAGAAATTGACTTCCAGTGGTAGTATGAGTATGAGAATTGGTGATGGAAAGTAGAGCACCAGATGGATAACAAGATTCCATTAGCTAAAGCTTGGATATTTTAATAATTTGAATGGTACATGGTATATAATGCACTGAGGACAATGCATAAATAAGGGGAGGGGATTGTAATATCCCCAAGACAAACCCAGTTGTAAATGTAAATGCAAATGTACTTAAGTTGGTGAGTTGTTTGATATCATTATGTATGCACCTTTCATGGCATAGTACGCACATGTACTGCGCAGTAAAATGATGAAGTGTGCACATTCTTGGATATCGCGCGGAACAACTTGAGTGCACGCAATATTGAGGCCAGGGAGCCTTTATGTATATGTTGTGTTTTATAGTCTGGTGAGCCAGTTATTATAAGCTAGGATGGTTATGTTTTTAATTAGGCCAAAGATCCTAGATGCTAAAGGCCAGTGCACCTATTTTTGTATATGTCTCATCATTAATATAAAATACATCATTGCGCGTAGACCGACCACGATAAAAGAGATGGGGGACTAAGCTCCACTAGTTAGAGAAAGGGTGGGGCCTAAAAGTTAAGGAAAAGGGATAAGCTAGGGAGATTAAGCCAAAAAGGAATATTATATAAATATTTCTTAAATCATAAAGTATGGATAATTATTTTATCCTAAGTTCTAAAGTTGGGGACAAGTGGTCCAAAGTAGCCCCCAACATGACAAGTGTCAAGTTGGGGACATGCATACATATTGTTGGGACTTAGTTCATTTTCTATCATCTTTTCCATCATCTTTTCCATGATTCAGACCATTCATTCCTCCCATCATTTAGCCATGATGCCATGACCTTTTTCACTCATGCAGTCAATTATCCTCCATACTTTCTGTCACTATACCTGAGCTTGTATCCATGGCCATAGAGGTTTCTATAGTTGGTTATCTAGGGAGATGCACTGAAGAAGCGGGTTGTCAGGCCCGTGGGATACTGAAGAAGTGGGTTGTCAGGCTCATGGGATATTGAAGAGGTGGGTTGTCAAGCCCATGAGCATTTCTCTCTGGGTGAGAGAATTGTTGGGAATTCATTTCCTGAAGGTGCTAAACTACAACTACAGGGCTCTGCGACTTCATATCCGGCCTGTTGATGAAGCCCTGGAAGGGAAATGGGGCAGCCAAAGGAATGTTGAGAAGAGAAGAGGCACACTTCCTGGAGTGGGACATGCATGTGGGGAATGAGAGACTATAGGCTGTTAGTTTGAGTAGGCACCTGTGACAGAGTCTTTCATGTTTTCCATGAGCCATTAGCCTGGTTAGGAACCCTTTACTTGGGTCGAGTTTAGTCCCAGCTCAGGGGTAACTCACTGTTGAGAGTGATGAACAATGTGGTCTAAGGTTGGGAGGTTAGTGGAAGGTCTGCACATAGTTGGTGATATTCTTACCAAGATAAGTGTCAACTGTGTGATAAATTTACATGCTGCATTATTATTTCCATGTTTATTTTTATGGGTATTGATGTATATGTTGCATGTATATGTTTACTATTATTTCAGTGTGAATCCATGTATTTATAGATGTATTGTTATGTCTACGTTTTATATATAATGCTTCCGCAAGAGTTCTGTGTGTATATATTTTAATTCCATGTAGTTCAAAAAATGTATGTGGCATATCTTAGTTAGATGTTGGGTATGTTACAGTATGTTCCACAGAGAGAATAAAATAGTTCTCTGGAGTAGCGTGGCCTAGCTTGGGTGGTCGGGGAAGTTACAAAATGGTTTCATAGCTAAGTAAAGCATCTGAGTAGTGGGATTTCTTGGTCTATTGGTGGTCGAGAATGTTACAATACACATGTTATAATAAGAGGTTGCATAAATTGGTTGATTGTATCGACATAAAAGTTGATGAAGAAATCCCAGTACGTAATGTAAGCAGTGTTGAACCAAGAACATAAGATATAGTTGGAGTTGAAGATGAATAGGTCCAAGGATCAGAAAGAGAAGAATCTGAATTAGATGAAGACACAAATACTCATGCCGACACAGGTCAGCAGAAAGAAACAAAAACACCTCTTAGAATAGTTAGAAAGAATCATCCTAAAAATCAGTTAATTGGAGATATAAATAAAGGAGTTCAGATAAGAAGAAAATTGATTAAAGACTCAGAACAATCTCAAGTTTCTTTTCTATCTATGATTGAACCTAAAATTTTTGATAAAGCCAACAAGCATGATGATTGGATTAGAGCTATGAATGAAGAGCTTGATCAGATTGAATAGAAAAATACTTGGGAGCTTGTTCCTAGCCCCGAAGACAAGAATGTAATAGGCTCCAAATGGGTGTTCAAGAATAAAATGAATGAAAAAGGACAAGTTGTTAGGAATAAATCCAGATTGGTCTGTAAAGGGTATGCATAAGTTGAAGGACATGATTTTGATGAAATCTTTGCACCAGTGGAAAGATTGGAAGCCATCAGAATGTTTCTTGTATATTCATGTCATAAGAACTTTAAAGTGTATCAAATGGATGTTAAGTCAGCATTTCTTAATGGAGATCTAGAGGAAGAAGTATATATGGAGAAACCTGAAGGATTCTCATTGACAGATAATCCTAATTATGTCTGCAATCTAAAGAAGGATTTATATGGACTAAAACAAGCACCACGAGCTTGGTATTATAGACTGGACAAATTTTTACAAGACAAAGGGTTCAAGAAAGGTATTGTTGACAACAATCTCTACATTAAGTCTGAAAGTGATGATTTACTAGTTGTTTTGGTTTATGTAGATGAAATTATTTTTGGTTGTACTAATGATTCCTCTATCCAATGGTTTGCTAACTCTATGCAAACAAAGTTTGAGATGTCCATGATAAGAGAACTATCATACTTTCTTGGTTTACAAGTAAATCAAATTTCTATAGGAATTTTTATCACTCAAGAAAAATATTTGAAAGAGATGTTGAAGAATTTCCAGATGGAATATTCTTCCCCTGTTAGTACACCTATGGTGGTCGGTTGCAAGCTCAGTAAAGATGATATTTCACATGATGTTGATCAAAGGACATATCGATCAATGATAGGCAGTCTTTTGTACATCACAACATCCCGTCCTGATATAATGCAAGTTGTTGGAATGGTAGGTCGTTATCAATTTTCTCCTAAATAGAGTCATTTATTAGTTGTAACAAGAATATTCAAATACTTGAAGGGCATAATGACTTATGGTCTGTGGTATCCTAGAAATCAGAATTTTCAGTTAACTTCTTATTTAGATGTTGATTGGGCAAAATGTCTGGATGAGAGAAAAAGCATCAATGTAGGTGCATTCTTCCTGTAGTAGCATGGATTAGTAAGAAGCAGGGATCTATTTCCTTATCAAATACAGAGGCAGAGTACATTGCTGCTGCTACTTGTTGCACTCAGATTTTATGGATGATACAAACTCTTTCATATTTGAAGATAACTTATACTGATCCCATCCCACTTCACTGTGATAACACCAAACCCATTAGTGTCTCCAAGAATCCTGCACTTCATTCAAAGACTAAGCATATACCAATAAAATATCATTTTCTCAGAGAACAAGTTACAAATAGAGTTGTTCAGTTGAATTATATTCCTTCCCCAAAATAGATAGCTAACATATTTACTAAACTGTTAGCAGTGACACCTTTTGGATATCTTCGTCAAAATTTGGGGGTTATATCTACTTTCATCTAATATGTTCACCTTATCAGGGGGAGTATGTGCTTGTTTCATATCTGATACCTTCAATATGTACTACAATAGATCAGGGGGAGCGTGCTTCTTCTTTGAAATTGATGTCAAAGGGGGAGAAAGTGTGGTAATGGTAAGGATGCTACAGTGGTATGGTTGAATGTCCAGGGAGAGTAGTGCAGTTCTTCAGGTTCTTCAAGGTTTCCATCAATGCTAAAGAGGGAGATTGTTGGCATATTTATAGACAAACGGTAGAGTATGCTTGTTTTTCATTGATGGAAAGATCAACATGAAAAGAGTATACATGTTTTCCAATGATAGCAAGATCAACAACGCAATGATAATGGCATGGAAAGAACAGAAGTGTAAGCTCAACAGTGATCATTGGATCACCCATACCGAATTCCCAATGGCCATCATATCTGAATTCAGACAGGAGGAAGCGCAGATGAGGAGATTAGATCTCATCCGTTAGATCTAAGTGCGTAGACCAACAACGGTTGGATCCTAAGGAAAGTGCATGAGACAAGTTCTAAAGTCATTAGAACCGTCCATCTTCAGAGAGGACACGTGGCGAGCCATTGTAATTTCACTGACTTGCACATTGGAGGAGTCAAAGGAGTGTGGTGTGGAAACTCAAGATATGCGAAGTCACAAAATAATCCTGGTTGTTGAAGATAGAGGACACATGGCGAGTGATTGTAATTTTGCTAGCTTTCTCATTGGAGGAGTCAAAGGAATATGACACAATAACTCATGACATGTGAAGTCGTGAAATGATCTGGACTGTCGAATCACCAAATTTCTGGACCGTTGATCTGATAAGCGAAGCACTTGAATATTTGGATTGTGGTCATAGCCAAGGGCACATCGTCGAAGGATGAAGGGAGGAGCTAGCACGTTGCTAAGCTCCATTTCAGAGTTTCACAAGTTGGGAGTTATGAGACAACTCACAGCAGGAAATCGCAACACGATCACAACCATCCATCAAAGGGAGAGATCTGAACTGTTGATCCAATATGCATTATTTTGGATATCGCGACTTGGGAGAGTCGATATGTCTCATCATAAGATCACCCGAAATGGGAAATCGTGAAATGACTTTATATTTAGCATTAGGTCACAGCCAGTGGTCATATGGGATAAACGTGAGATTGTGCGGATGTAATCCAACAATGATGATTATTTGGGAATCTGATCGAAGGGATACTGTTTCACTTCACGGTTAATTATCTAGTTATGATTCAGTTAGCCAAACTGAATCATAGTTCTTGAATGTTTGGTGATTCAGTTGTTCATGCATTTCTTTGGAGATTCAAGGTGTAACTGAAATGGTGGAGAGAATAAAAGAGAAATGTTGTGACTATGTGAGGTTGGTTGTTCTCACTGAAAAATGAGTTGAATTGGGAGAAATAAAAATCACAGTACATATAGTGTGAGATCAAAATCAAAGACGAGAAACAGAAGTTAAACAGAACAGAAAAGGTGAAGAGATCAAAATGAACACATACCAAAGAGCTTGAGAGGAACAATGAAAGAATAGATAGAAAGAGATAGCAAGTCAAGTCAAGTATGAATAGAGTAGAATAATAGTGAAGCAGAGAATAATTACAGAATAGAGAAGAAGTGGTAAGAATTGATATACCTGTATTCAAATTTCAGGGATGATTTTAAGGATGGAAATTTATTTTAAAATGTAGAAACCTTGGCGAATCTTATGAATCCTTCATTTCCAACTATAAATCTTTGGTGATATTTTTGTAAAAAATTCAAATTTCTAAGGATTTTATATAGTTTTTATAAAATTTTGGCGATTTTTAAGGTAAAATAATTTTATCCTATAGAATTTGGGAGAATCATTTTTAAAATAGCGAATCTCGTTTTTGGAAAAACCATGGAAATTTAGCCCATGAGAGAAATTTAGGCCCTAAAATCATCCATGTATTCAGTCATTTATTTATAACTAGGGAGGAAGGGTGGTGCTAGGGAGGACTGTAGCCCTCTATTATTCAAGGTGGTGCTTGAATACTAGAATTTGAAGCTTTCATCTAGTTGTGGCTACAGAACAAGGTGGTAGGGTGGTGCTTGGGAAAACACATAGTTTTCTGTATGTAAGTTGGTGCTTGTATAAGTGGAATTAGGTTATTCCATCTAGTTGGTGCTGGAACACTCAAGTAGTTGGTGCTTCCTTCTAGTAAGTTCTAGAGAAACCAGAGAGTTGGCACTCTTAGCAAGTTTGTTTGCACCCAATTCGTCACTAGGTGAGAAAATAAAAGGTGC
The DNA here is from genome assembly GCA_009831015.1 of Picea engelmannii. Lineage (NCBI taxonomy): Eukaryota > Viridiplantae > Streptophyta > Pinopsida > Pinales > Pinaceae > Picea > Picea engelmannii. The sequence continues at coordinate 19,935 of ML781413.1, forward strand.
TTACATGCCCAGTTGGGCTCTGCTAGGCATGACAGGTGTAAAAGGAAAGGTTAGAAAGAGAAACAACAAAGCTATTAACAAGAATTAAATTAAAACACACTAAAACTATGAGCGTATAAAAAAAATGAAAAATAAATACAAATGGACCAATATCACCAATGTATAAGCTGATCTATTGATGAAATCCAAAG
>ML781413.1:34344-44879 GCA_009831015.1 Picea engelmannii
TCTCTATGTATATCTTATGAGTGACTGATGTTCATTATTTATGTTGTTCATATCTTGTATAATATTGATGGTCACTTGGAAGAGATTAAAAATTGTTTGAATAGTCATAAAAATTTTAAGCACCGTAACAACTGATTCACCCCCCCCCCTCTCAGTTGTCTTAGTAATTTCAACAAAAAATCATATCATTAAAGTATCAAGCTAAATTTCAAAGATCGCCAAGGAGAAGAATGATATTATGATTCACGACAAGGTACCTTTAAGCATCACCAAGTGATGGTTTGTTTGAGATTATTGACAGGGGTTTGATAATCTAAATCCTCATAAAATTTCCCATGTGCCAACAACATTGTTGATTTCACTTGTCTAGTACTCATGCTATTGAGATAGGTGCTAGATCGCTCAAGTATTATAGTTGTTAAAATTCAAGCATCAGAGGAACAAATGTCAAAGGAGCGCCTGCAAGATTTTTGGTATACCCTCAATGAATTCATAAGATTGTGGTATTCCTCTATTTTTATCTAGAATGATGGAAGGGTTTGCAAGGATCAAATATTAATGCTAACAGGAGCGTTGGGTAGGTGCCAAAAAATGAATATTGGAAAAATATCAATGGAGGAATAACATCCAAGTGTTGAGCATTGAAATATCAGAAGCTCGAGATTTCAAGTGCTAGATCAGCGCCAAGCCTCCTGGATGAAGACATTTCAAAATATTCATGTGCCATTTACTTAGGATATGCCAATTATGAAACATGATATGCATAAAGAATTGCCAGAACACTAAAACAAGGGATTCATTGTAAAAGTTCTGAAGCTGTGATTTTTCAGTGAATATCTACCAGGTATGTTGCAAAACTGCACAGTCAACCAAAATCAATGCATATTTGATTGCCAGCTAGGATGGATCATTTCAAAACATCAGGTGGAAGAGAGGGACAAGTGTTTCACCATTTACTCATGTAGTTAAGATGTGATCAACATACATTAATTAGTCAAGGAACTAAACCCTAAAATCTAGGAGTTGGTTTGAGTTTGTTGTAACTCTTTACTATTATTAGAAAATTGAAGATACCAAACTCCTAGGATTAGGGGATAAGGAAATGGCTATATTTTTTAACTTGTTCAAGTTTAGAGGGGTTCGGTCCATAGGCTCGAGAGAGATTGAGGAGTAGTTTATCTTTTTATTTGTAAGCCTGAGGGCCCGTGATGTAAAATTTTTTTTCCGTAGAAGATTCATGAAAGTTGTTTTTATCAGAATGTGATTTCTTTGTTCTCCATTTCCTCTGTCATCTTCTTGCTTGAAATAGTTGTAGACTTTTAGGATCTAACACTACCTTTGGTTAATGAACCCTTGAGAAAAACATGATTTGCTGTAAATTACTGGTTAATCATTGTTTTCTTCAATTACTTTTTAGTCCATTCTGCAAAGATGGTCTTTTTATTTTTATTTTTTTCCATATTCTCCATTCTCTACCCATCAACATATAAGCTCTTGATCTGATAGTTCAACTTGATTTCCTTCAATATACAGAGAGGTTATGACTCCATACAAAATGGTAGCTCATTGATATACAATGAATTTTTTCCCCTCTCCTTTCTCATAGAGTCTTGTTGATCCACATACCAAACTTGATTTAATTATTCATATTCTGATAAATATTGGGCTTATCCTTATAGTAGTCTAAGGTTAAATTCAAGTGCTAAAAACATGGAATGGAGAGGAAAGGAATGACATAGAATGGCATGGAATGACATGACATGGAATGGCATGACATGGCATCGCATAGAAAGGCAAGGCATGGAAAGGCATGGCATGGAAAGGCATGGCAAGGCATGTCATGGAAAGGAAAGGCATGAGATGGCATGACATGAAATGGCATAGGAAGGAAATACATGGAACGACATGACAAGTCAAGGCATGGAATGACATGGAAAGGAAAGGCATGCAATGGCATGTCATGGACTGGAAAGGAAAGGCATGACATGGCATGACACAACATGGCATAGGAAGGCAAGACATGGAATGGCATGACAAGGAAAGGAATGGTATGGCATGGAAAGGAAAGGCATGAAATGGAATGGCATGGCATGACATGGAAAGGAAAGGCATGGTATGACAACTCAAGGAAAAGAATTTTATGGTGTGGCATGGAAATGAAAGACATGGCATGACATGGAAAGACAATGCAAGGCATGACAAGGCATGGCATGACAAGGAAAGGTATGCCATGGTATGGTATGGAAAATCATAGCTTGGAATGTCATGGAAAGTGAAGGAAAGGAAAGGCATGCAAAGAGAAGGAAAGGCATGGCATGGTTTGGAAAGGCATGGATTGGCAAGCCAAGGCATGACATGTAAATGCAAGGCATGGAATGTCATTTCATGGGAAGGAAATACAAGGCATGACATGGAAAGTCAAGGCATGGCATGGCGAGGCAAGGAAAGGCATGGAAATGCATGACATGAAAAGGAAAAACATGGCATGAGAAGGAAAGTCAAGGCATGAAATGTAAAGGTAAGGAATGGCATGGAATGGAAAGGAAAAAACACTTCATTGGATGGAAAGGAAATTTGTGGTATAAAATTAAGTCATATGTGTAGATTTAATCTTGTACAATATTTTACTGCAAAAAAGTTTTCATTAAAAGAATAGAAAATATACAATGGAAAATACACACATTACATGGATATCTTTCCCCTGGAAACCCAAACCAGGAAAACCAGTATATTCTATATTCATTCATAGTGATACATTGTTTACAATACAATATACATATAGGAGCCAACAACATCCAAAAAGCTAAACCAATCAATTGGATAAGTCAACAACTCTAATTCCTTAACAAGAAATAGAAAACCATTGACAAAAACCATGTGGCGAAAAACCTCCCAACAATGGACATGAAAATCGAGGCAACATGAAAAACGAGGAAAAAATGTGCCACGTTTCCCTAGGCAAAAAAAAAATTCTCAGGGGTGTTTCCCCTAATCCCCTAAAGGGGGGGCCTAGTGGCCCCCCCTCAAACCTTCCTGTGCAGTCAAAACAACATAGTAGACACTAGAGCTATTCATGCAAAGAATATAACACATACCCAACATTCTCCCACTTGTTGTTTTCTTTGCATATAGGGGGTTACAGGGTTACATAGACAACAATCCATGGTAAAAATTCCATGGATCCTCTACACCAAGAGAACTTCTCAGTGATCACATATTTTGTTAATGAATCTGCAACATTCTTCAAAGTGTCTACCTTCATCAACAACACTTTATTTTCTTCAACTATGTCTCTCACAAATTCATATTGAGTATCAATATGCTTTGTCATTGAATGATAAGTTAGGTTCTTCGCCAAAAAAATTACACTTTGACTATCACAATCTATCCTTAAATCTTGTTGTACCAACCCAATACTTGAACACAATATTTGTAACCATATTGCTTCCTTACTTGCAAGAGTGGCTTCCATGTATTCAACTTTCGTAGTTGAAAGTGCCACTACAACCTGTATTTTTCTCATTCAACTGATTGCTCTTCCAAACAGGTTAAACACATACCCTCTTGTAGATATCTTATGATCCATATCTCCATCCCATTTTGCATCCACAAATCCATGTATGTCCAACACTCTATCCAATCCAGGTCTTCATTGGTAGCACAATCCATAGCTAATAGTGCCACACAAATACCTGAAAACCCTTTTTACTATTGTCCAATGCTCCTTCCTTGGTTTTGACATATACCTGCTCAAAAATCCCACTGCATGTGCAATGTTCATTCTAGTATAGACCATTGAATAAATAAAACTTCCAACTGCACTCGCACATGCAACACGAGACATGTCCTCCTCCTCTTCCCATGTCTTGGGACACTGGGCTACAGATAAATTTACACCAATAGGAATAGGGACCTTGACTGATTTACATTCCTGCATATTAAACCTATGCAACATTATCTCGATATATTTTCTCCGATTTAACCAGAGTTTCCTCTTTTTCCAATCTCTTTTAGTTTCCATGCCCAAAATGAAATTTGAAGCACCGAGATCCTTCATGTAAAATTTAGAGGACAACTAAGTTTTCACATCCTAGATAATCTCCTTGTTGTTTCCTATCATCAACATGTCATCCACATACATGACCAAATAAATCAAATGATCACCAATTAATTTAAAATACACACAATGATTCTCTTTTCTTGTTTTGAAGCCAAGTCCCGGCATATAAGTATCAATTTTTTTATACCACATCCTTGGTGATTGTTTTAACCATACATGGACTTTTTCAACTTGCATACTATCTACTTCTTTCCCTTCACAGCAAAGCCTTATGGCTGCTTCATATACATTTCTTCTTCCATATCCCCATGTAGTAATGTTGTCTTCACATCCATCTGTTCTATTTCAAAATCAAATGAAGCAACAATAGATAACATAATCTTATAGAATTTAACTTGGCAACAGGAGAAAACATCCTACCAAAATCAATTCCCTCAAGTTGGGAATAGCCCTTTGCTACTAACCAAGCTTTGTATTTCTCCACTTTTCCTTCTACATTCAGCTTCTTTTTAAATACGCACTTGTTGCTAATGGGATTTCTTCCAGTCGAATACTCCACTATATTCCAAGCCTCATTCTTATCCAAGGCTTCCATTTCTTCATCCATGGAATTTTTCCAGAGCTTTCCATCTTCTTAATCCACTGCCTCCCTAACAGTTCTAGGATCATCATCAGTGATAGACAAAGAAAAATTTGAATGGAAATTAGATGGAGTATACCTTTCTGGTATCCTTCTTTCTTGAATTTATATCCTCAATACTAGAGTATGAGGATCTTGTGATTATGATTCTTGTTCTTCTGTAGAGTTTGATTCATCAACCTTTAAATCAAACTCTATTTTCTCTAGTTGTTCCTTACTTGGTAAGACTTCCTATTTAACAACATCCTCCATTTATATAAATACCACATCTCAACTATACACTACCTTTTTATTTTCTGGGTTCCAAAGCTTATAACCTTTGAGACAATCTTTATACCCAATAAAGATACACTTTTCAACCTTCTTATCTAGCTTACTCTTGTTTTCTTTTGGAACATGAACATAAGCCTCACAGCCATATAACTTGAGATCTGTGAGAGAAGGTTTCTTACCAGTCCATACCTATTGTGGAGTCTTGTCATTGATCAGTGATGAGGGTGATCTTTTGATCAGGTAACATGCATTACCCACTACCTCTGTCCATAATTATTTCCCTAGCTTGACACCACTGAGCATGCACCTTGATCTTTCCATTAGTGTCTTGTTCATCCATTCTGCAACTCTATTTTCTTGTGGTGTATATGGAGTAGTCTTATTCCTTTCTATACCACACTTATTATAGAATTATTCAAATTCATTCCCACAAAAATCTTTGCCATTATCTGTCCTCAACACCTTAATTATTTTCTATGTTTGATTCTCAACAAGATCCTTAAACTCTTTAAACCTGTCAAAGACTTCATATTTCTTCCTGAGGAAATATATCCAAGTATTCCTTGAGAATTCATCTATAAATGAGACATAATACATATATTTTCCCAATGATGGAACCAACACAGGTCCAAACACATCACTGTGAACTAGCTGTAAAATTTCTTCTGCCCTCATTGCACCAAAGGGGAATATTACCCGATTCTACTTCCCATATACAAAATGTTCATAGAAATCAAAACCCATAGACAATTTATACATACCTTCAACCATACCTTTACCATGTAGTATTTGAAGACCCCTCTCTCTGATATGCCCCAATCTTTGATGCCACAACATAACCTTTTCTCTAGAGATTGTAGGAGTTATTTCTTCTTCAACTCCAATATCAAGAACAATGGAACTATTACACCCATATAACACTAATAGTGCTTCCTTGCATATTATACATATTTCCAAACCAAAATCCCTTCAACAACACCATTTCTCCTTGAACCATCATGCAGGTTTCCTTCTCAAATATTGTTTTTACCCCTGCATCGTCCATTTTTCTTACAAAAATCAAATTTATGTCCAATCTTAGGATGTAAAGAACACCAGGTAGTGTTATAATCCTTACATATATGAGCCTCAACTTGATTTTTCCTCGACCTATGATTTTGGTTGTTGAGTAATCGCCTATGAAAACATTACCTCCATCATACCTTTCATATTCAAAGAACCACTCCATGTGGGGAGTCATATGAAAGGATGCACCTAAGTCAACCAACCATGCCTCATGATCTGCATGTGTTATTGAACAATCCAATAACACATCCCCTCCTTCTTCCTTGGAGGTATTTTCTTTTGTAGAAGGATATTCTTCAGATCCCTTCTTTTTCTCAACTTTGGATCTACATTGTTTCTTGTAGTGCCCTTCCTTTCCACATCTCCAGCATACCTTTACAAACTTTACGGGAGACTTAGATCTTCCCTTAGACTTATATTTCCCATTTTAGGACTTAGATCTATTTATTTCCTAGGAGCGTCCTCTTGCAAATAATGCAGCTATGCTCTTTCCTTCCATGTTCTTCCATCTCATCTCCTCTGAAAATAAAAATGAGATCACTTAATAAAACTTCAAGGCAGTTGTATTACTACCTATGGACACAACTAGACTATCCCATGAGTCTAGTAAAGAGAACAATAAACTGATACAATTATCTTCATCTTAAATTTTAATATCAACAAATACTAATTGACTTACCACGGTATTGAAGGCATTCAAATGCTCTTCCACCAAGTCTCCATCTCTCATCCTCAGGTTATACAACTTCTTTCTTAGGAATAATTTATTTACTAGGGACTTAGACTGATATAACTTCCCCAACTTATCCCATAAAGGATGTAGCTTCCTTTGACACATTCAATAATACTGAATCTGAGAAACACAGTCGGATTGTGCTCTTCGCCTTCCGATCCAAATTTTTCTAGTCATCTGCTGAAGTTCCTATGGTGCAGTACCTGGATCCACCATGATCCACTAATATATGTCCACCAACAGATCTTCCATATTGAGCTTCCATAGCTCAAAACTTTTCCCATTAAACTTCTCGATCTCCATTTTCTACCTACTCACCATTTCTTTTCACCTAAAAAATCAATACCACAAATCTCCCACTATAACAAGGATTATCACAGTCTCGATCCAAACCCTTGACCACAAAGGCGTCCCCTTGAAGCCAACAAATCTTTCATACCAAATGTAGATTTAACCTTGTACAATATTTTACTGCAAACAAATTTTCAATAAAAGAACATAAAATATACAATGGCAAATACACACATTACACAGATTATTTTCCCCTAGAAATCCAAAATGGGAAAACCAACATATTATATATGCATTTATAGTGATAGATTTTTTACAATACAATATACATATAGGAGCGAGGGAATCCAAAACCCTAACCCAATAACCTTGATTAGTCAACCACTATAATTCCTTAACCAGAAATAAAAAAACCATTGGCAAAAGCCACGTGTCAAAAAACTGCCCAACAATGGACATGAAAATCAAGGCGACACAAAAAATGAGGTAAAACTGTGACATGTTTCCCAAGGAAAAAAATTCTCGGGGGCGCTGAAAACACTAAGGCTATTCGTGCAAAGAATATAACACATACCCAACAATATGTCCCTAGAAAAAATGTTTTTCATTTCTTGGGATGAGAAATGTTCCTTTTTTTGTGATTCTTGTTTCATTGCAATCCACATTTTAATTTGAATTTTTCCTTGGATAATGTTATGGAAAGATATATTTATTATTGTATAGGTTAAAATGGGAAGCTACATGGAATGACATGCAAGGAGAGATTAGTCTATTTTAGATGATAGTGGTGTTCTAGGGATTTGCAAATGTAACAACCTATATTTTGGCCTTAGAAGGTGAGAACTTTGATTTTTACTGATCTTAGTGATTCATTTCTTAGTATTTGTTGGGTTTAGATAGAATCATATAGACATTTGATATGTATACAAATGGATATATTTATATGTTTCTAGATATTATTTGTATTGTTATATGTTTATGATGATGATAGTTTTGTGATTTGTTTAAACATGCAAATTGAAATGTGGAATTTTGGCATGTGGATACTAGTTCAAAATTATGTTGTGAATGTATACTAGATGTAAGGAATCATACAAATAAACAAAAATTTATTAATTGAACATTAATATAGATAAGGATTCTCATATGAAATTTGTATTGTATATGCATGGATATGAGCTATGAGATATTCAAATGACTATAGTGTTGAGGTGACCAAGGCATGGAATGGTATGGCAAGGCAAGGCATGGAATGGAAAGGCATGGCATGGAAATTCAAGGAAAGGAAAGGCATGGAATGGAAAGGAAAGGCAAGGCATGGGAAGGCATGGCATGTAAATACAAGGAATGGAAAGACATGGAATGGAAAGGCAAGGCATACCATGACATGGCATGAAAAGGCATGGCATGGCTTGGCAAGGAAAGGCATGGCATGGAAAGGAAAGGAAATGAATGGCATGGCATGGAATGGAATGAAAAGGAAATGGATCAAAGGGAAAGGGCAGGCATGGCATGGCAAGGCATGGCATGGAAAGGCATGTCATGGCATGGAAAAGAAAGGTATGGCATGGAAAGGTAAGGCAAGGCATGGGATGGAAAGACATGGCATGGCATCGAAAGGAATGGCATGGCATATAAAGGCAAGGAAATGAAAGGCATGGCATGGCATGTCATGGCATCGTATGGAATGGAAAGGCAAGGCATGCCATGGAAAGGAAAGGAATGGCATGGAATGACAAGGAAAGGCATGGAAAGGTATGGAATGGAAATCCAAGGCATGCCATGGCATGGCAAGGTAAGGCATCGCATGGAAAGGAAAGGAAAGGCATGACATGTCATGGCATAGAAAGGAAAGGAAATGCAAGGAATTGCATGGCATGACATGACATGACAAGGAAATTCATGGGAAGGAAATGCATGGCATAGTATGAAAAGTAAAGGCATGGAATGTCATGGCAAGGTAAGACAAGGCATGGAAAGGAAAGTCTAGGAAAGGCATGGCAAGGAAAGGCATGGAAAAGAATGGCATGGAAAGGCAAGGCATGACATGGCATGACATGTCAAGTGAAGTAAAGGCAAGGCATGACATGGAAAGGAAAGCCATGACATGGAAAGGTATGGAAAGGAAAGGAAAGGCATTACATGACAAGGAAAGGAAAGGCATGGCATGACATGGAATGACAAGGAAAGGAAAGGCATGGCACGGCATGACATGGCATGGAAAGGCATGTCATGGGAAGGTAAGGCATATAATAGCATAGTATGGTAAGGAAATGCATGGCATGGAAAGGAAGAGAAAGTTGTGGCATGGCATGACAAGGCAAGACATTGCATGGAATGACATGGCATAGAACTAAAATCCATGGAAAAGAAATATATGGCATGGAAAGGCATGTCAAAGCATGGTATGGAAAGGAAAGGGATGGAAAGGCGTGGCATGGTAAGGCAAGGAATGGCATGGAAATTCAAGGCATGGAAAGGAATGGCATGGGAAGGCAAGGCATGCCATGGAATGACATGGAAAAGAATGGCATGGCATGGAATGTAAAGTCAAGGAAAGACAAGGCATGGTATGGAAAGGCAAGGCATGGCATGGAAAGTCAAGGAAAGGAATGGAATGGAATGGTATGGAATGGCATGGCAAGGAAAGGTAAGGTAAGGAAAGATAAAGCAAGGCAAGGCAAGGTAAGGGAATGCAAGGCAAGGCTAGGAAAGGGAAGCAAAGGAAAGGTAAGGAAAGGATAGGAATTGATCACATATTTTGTTGTGGACTCCCTATCCACTTGGAATCTTGCAAATTCGTCCATGGAGTTGGCTACCTTGGAATTCACACATGTGGAATGGTTGTATGCATGCACATTCTTGGAGGGAACATTCCATGTGGACACTTGGAATTTGAATTGGCTTGATGCCTATTTTTGGTGGTGTGTCCCCTTCATGAGAATTATTTGGTGCATACTACTACTATTTTTGGATAAGGGAGAATTTTTTTGGAGAGGCTAATGTCCACATGTTGTAACATGGTTAACCATGGGTTGAGGAAAGATCTAACTAATTCATTATTATAATATTTATTTGACTTGATATTTGTTACAATATTTATTTATGATGAGGTCATGGATCTTATAATCCTATGCTCATTTCCATAAATATGGAATGGATTGTTCATGGCTGTAAGTAACTCTGTCTCAGGTTCAAACACTCTAAAATTTGATGATTGTTTTGGCGTTATCCTTAGCGAGGAAATGCAACAGAAAAACACAAGTGAGACATAAGGTAATGCATTTACCATGGAGAACATGGGAATACAAAAGGATAGAAGAAAGGGATCATGGAACTGCAGGAATTATATGAAGGGAAGATACAAATACAGATTGGGAAAGATAGAGTGTTGGAATTGTGGGAAGAAAGGACATCTGAAGAAAGACTGCAGATCTCCAAAGAAACAAAGAGATGGACAACAAGAGAAAAAT
>ML781413.1:60677-75306 GCA_009831015.1 Picea engelmannii
GTTTCTTTATAAATATGATGTTTAACAATAAAGTAATAAATGTTTTGAATTTTATTTTATATTTTGTTTATTACTTTGTTTTGTATTTTGGTTAATATTAAGCATCATAAGTAAATTATTATCTGATTGTCTAATGTATTTTATAAATTTTTGGTTTATTCATTTTTCATATTATGGCAATACTTAATAAATTAATGGAATTGCATAATAAACTAATAAATATTATTTATTTAATAATAAATTAATAAATGTTTTCCATTTCATTGTATATAATATATAATGTTTATTTATAAATATGATGTGTTTAACAATAGAGTAATAAATGAAATGTTTTGAATTTTATTTTATATATTGTTTATTATTTTGTTTTGTATTTTGGTTAATATTAAACATCATAAATCAATTATTATCTTATTGTCTAATATATCTTATAAGTTTTTTTTGTTTATTCATTATCGATATTCATCATCAAACAAAATCTACCAAACTGTAAACCAATAATTAACATAGTACTTCATGTTAATCTTTATACTTCACCCTATGTGATATTTGTTATAACTTTTCTGTGCATTACATATTGATTACTTTGTTTTGTACTTCACCTTATACCATATTTATTACTTTTCTGTCTATTACTGTGTATTACATATTGATCACGATGGATGATGAATTGTTTAAAGAGTAATTTAATATTTATACAAAGTATATATGAATGGTAACAAACAATGCAAAGATAAATATAATGTGTATTGGGATGTCCAATTTAAATTACAGTACCATATTTCTGCATTTAATGTTACACTGTGCATTCCATAACCCTTTGCCGGTATGGATTGCATGGTCATTATCAAAATTTAAGAAGAGATTAAATAGCAGACCGGTGCATTGAGATTCTTCGTTTTTTTCTCTTTGTTGTGTCATCCAAATTCGAAATTTGGATAATCGATTGGAAACAAATATTCTAGTTTGTTGTTGATTCCAGTGTCTCTTGTCTCTTTGCAGTTATAATCTATAAGTAAGCTGAGCTGGCGTAAAGATTCCATGTCTCGACATCAAGCCATGTTACCTGTTAATTATTTCTGATCAATGGTACCCAAAAGAAATTTCAAGAAATTATTTCGGATCAATGGTACCCAAAAGAATGCGAAGAGAGTAGACAAAGAAAACAAGAGAGTAGACAAAGGTAACAAAGTAGAAGATAAAGATAACAAAGGAAATGACAAAAAAACAAACATACCTTGGTGGAAAAGGACACAGCTACAAGATCATGGGATTTGATGCTCCTCTACTCTTCTTTTCTTTTTCAAATAGAGAAAAACACGAGGCATATGTGCAAATGGGTACAAATCACGCCCTTGGTCCCTTAAAAAATGGGCGCAATAGGAACACGTGCACATTCCTAGGAACACACACGTGTTCTTAAGAATGTACACATGTTCTTTCCAACGTTCCTATGTAGCATGTTGAGTGGAGGTTCAGGCTTTTCCAAACCTCTAACATGAAGAACATGTGTGTGTTCCTAGGAATACACATGTATTCGTGTAGATGCACGTTCTTGATGACCCCCTTGCCACTTGTTCATCCACCAACTTTGTGCACACACCCTAGTATAATAATCATCATTCTTCTTCGGGTTAATGGTATTATTGTTATGGCTAGGAATCCCTATGATTTTAATAAAAAACTGAAAATTCTTAGGGTTTTTTTTTCTCTATTAAGGGTAATGAATGTTAACACGGATGAAATGAAGGTTATGATAGTTAAATCCAAAAAATATCACTTAAGCTAATTTCATGTGTGAGAACGATAACTTGGAGGAAGTGACTTCATACAAATATTTTGGAATTAATCTCCATCACAAGCTTAACTGGAACTACAACATTGAGAAAAGTAAAAAAGAAGGGTGGAAAGCTTATTATGGACTTGAAAATAGTTGTAAGCCAATGGACATAGTTCTATGGGATAAGAAGAAACTCCTCTTCGAGACTCTCGTCACTCTTGTTATCTTATATGGTTATGAAGTTCAGGGTTGTAGCATCTTTAGAGAATCATGGAGAAAGATAGACAAAATCCAAAAGTGTTTTAGAACTTATAATCTCAAAATCAAAGGCAATGCACCCTATCTTATCCTCCTCATAGAAGTAAGTCGTTCCTCCATTGAGAGTAGAGATATGATTGTGTACCTAATGTAAAAGAAGAATAAAACCAACATGGAATACAAGAGGATTCCTAGGATTGGCTCAAGCGAGGTTGACATATAAATTTCAATTCTTGGTTAACTTATTGGACAATCAAGGAAGAAGTCACTTTGCATAATAACAATAATATTAAATATATTATTACATCTAAATTTAAGGATAAATTGATGTGCAATGAAGAATTAGAGGATAAAAGAAAAATACTATACTACAAGGAGGTGATCGAACTTACTCTAGAATATCAAAGATATGTCCTTGTTTTGAGTAGCCCAAAGAAGAAAATCAACACTGCTAAAATAAGAACAAACTTTCATGAACTCCATAGTGAAATAGGGCATTAGACAATTCATAAAACATAGTGGGTCTAAAGAATTTGTTGTTTTTGTGGCACTAAGAGAGTTAAAGATAAAAAAACATTTTATTTTAAAATGTCTTGCATACACCCACATTAAATCACAATTTCAAAATAATTGACACAATAGAGACTTTCCTAACCTTTTAACTCATCAAAATTAGGGTTATTTAGAAACACTTCTCTTAAAACTTTTTGAGCAAATAAATAAAATTTTAAAACAAACCAAGTAATTCCATACCTTTTCTTAAAGTCCAAAATAAATTTTTAATAATAAATATTATACACTCACCAATAAAAATTTAATGAGAAATATCATCTACCAACAAAAGCAATAAACACTGGATGGATACCCGCAAAGTATATTGGATGTCCATATAAAATTTCACTCTTAAATCATCACTCATACTCTTTGTATTTTAACAACATAAAATGTAATTGTCATTATAATATCCTGTTTGTATTCCTCGCATAAAATCTTATGTATTCGACTTCTTTAAATTCATGGCAATATGTAACAAATTAATGGAATTAAATAATAAATTAATAAATATTATTTATTTAACAATAAAGTAATAAATGTTTTTAATTTTATTGTATATAATATATCATTTTTCTTTATAAATATGATATGATGTGTTTAATAATAGAGTAATAAATGTTTTGAATTGTATTTTATATATTATTTATTACTTTGTTTTGTATTTTGATTGAATTAAGTATTATAAGTCAATTACTATTTTATTAGATATTAGACACTTTATCTTATTGTCTAATGTACATTATAAGTTTTTTGTTTATTTATTATAGATATTAGGTTAATTAGTTGGAATTACATAACAAACTAATAAATATTATGTATTTAACAATAAATTATGTCTTCAATTTTATTGTATATAATATATAATGTTTTTGTATAAATATGATGTTTCTAATAATAAAGAAATGTTTTGAATTTTATTTTATACATTGTTTATTATTTTGTTTTGTACTTTGATTAATATTAAGTATCATAAGTCAATTATTATCTTATTGTGTAATGTATCTTATAAATTTTTTGTTTATTCATTATAACATTATGGCAATAAGTTGGAATTACATAATAAATTAATAAATATTATTTATTTAACAATAAACTAATAAATGTTTTCAATTTCATTGTATATAATATATAATGTTTCTTTATAAATATAATGTTTCTAACAATAAAGTAATAAATGTTTTGAATTTTATTTTATATTTTGTTTATTATGTTTTGAATTTTATTTTATATTTTGTTTATTATTTTGTTTTGTATTTTGGTTAATATTAAGTATCATAAGTCAATTATTATCTGATTGTCTAATATTTCTTATAATTTTTTGTTTATTCATTTTTCATATTATAACAATACTTAATAAATTAATGGAATTACATAATAAACTAATAATTAGTATTTATTTAACAATAAATTAATAAATGTTTTCAATTTCATTGTATATAATATATAATGTTTCTTTATAAATATGATATATCTAACAATAAAGTAATAAATAAAATATTTTGAATTTTATTTTATATATTGTTTATTACTTTGTTTTGTATTTTAGTTAATATTAAACATCATAAATCAATTATTATCTTATTATCTAATATATCTTATAAGTTTTTTGTTTATTCATTATTGATATTCATCATTAAACAAAATCTGCCAAACTGTAAACCAATAATTAACTCAGTACATAGTACTTCATGTTAATATTTATCCTTCAGCCTATGTGATATTTGTTATTACTTTTCTGTGCATTACATATTGATTACTTTGTTTTGTACTTCACCTTATACCATATTTAGTACTTTTCTGTCGATTACTGTGTATTACATATTCCTATGTGATATTTGTTATTACTTTTCTGTGCATTACATATTCATTACTTTGTTTTGTACTTCACCTTATACCATATTTATTACTTTTCTGTCGATTACTGTGTATTACATATTGATCACGATGGATGATGAATTGTTTAAACTGTAATTTAATATTTTTACAAAGTATATATGAATGATAACAAACAATGCAAAGATAAATATAATGTGTATTGGGATGTCCAATTTAAATTCCAGTACCATATTTCTGCATTCAATGTTACACTGTGCATTCCATAACCCTTTGCCGGTATGGATTGCATGGTCATTGTCAAAATTTAAGAAAAGATTAAATAGCAGACCGGTGCATTGAGATTCTTCGTTTTTTTCTATTTGTTGTGTCGTCCAAATTCGAAATTTGGATAATAGATTGGAAACGAATATTCTAGTTTGTTGTTGATTCCCGTGTCTCTTGTCTCTTTGCAGTTATAATCTATAAGTGAGCTGAGCTGGCATAAAGAGTCCATGTCTCGACATAAAGCCATGTGACTCGTTAATTATTTCTGATCAATGGTACCCAAAATAAATTCTGGCGAGGACGAATTTAGCATATAAACACGGCCACAGTATTAAGTCAGGAAAAAAGGACAAGGTATGTGGAACTATGTCATTGGATGAATAAAACTAATTTGTATCTGGTCACTTTTAGCTGTTAGCTATGGTCATCCCCTAATTTCGGTTGAGGAAAATGGAAAAATCATGGCGGATGAAGACAAATTAGAGGGAAAGGACGACATAAGAACACTGAACATGGACGTTAGAAATTTCGCCATCATTGATTTATGACCAGCGTTTGATTCTTAGAGCTAACTTGGCTGCACTCACCGTGGCAGAGATGTACTACCATAAGTCGGTGGACCAACCTTTTCTCATAAAACAGAGAGACGACTTCTAGAGGTATAAAATAACATGTGATACGACCAACTGACGACCTAACATTTTTGACAGGTGTCATTTTTGTGCCTTTTAGCCATTCCTAACAGCTTAGTGTAAAAGTTATAGCTTTTGGCAGTTTTTTTACTATTTTTTTTTTATTTGATTTTGCCTGAAATTTGATAAGGAATGGTTGGATCTGCAGATTTGAATGGCTAAGCTTCTATAATCCATTCCTAACTAAAGTTCATCAAACCCAACAAATTGGCATGCACTCCATTAACATTTCTTCATTCAATCTTAGATTATGTGTGTCTCTTAGACATAGATTGAGAACTCAATACCCATTATCTCTTAACTCTCAATCCAGTTTAAGGGTAAATAGCAATTATAAATGTGCAAAAAGTTTGCCTTTATAAGGTGAAAATGTTTTATTTTTAAATTTGGTTGAGTAAACTAAGAATGTTGTGATGATATGAATGCAAATATTATTGTATTTTTACAAATGGGTATAAGAAGCTATGAACCTAGATGACATGTTTCTAAAAATAGAATAGATTGCATAATTAATTAAATAATTAAAGTTTATTTTATTTTATGTTAGTGTAATGCATTTCTTATTTCATTTTTTATGATTGGCGTTGTTTGTGTTCAAAGTTTTGGGTTAATATCGCGTGTGTGCACAAACGAAGTTGTGCATGTCTATCACAGTTTTACATGCGCTCAAGCAGTTGCATGAAAGAGTGAAAGGAGATTCACGTGTCAGATCAAGTTTTGTGATTGCACGTCGGTTCAAGTTTTGTGATGCGCGTCAGAAATCAAGAAGCCATCGCATGCATGTCATGATAAAGAAAAGAATCTTCTAGAAATCTCCCCGAATGATTATTCCCAACAACATGAGGGAATGTGGAGCATAAAAACGATGTGTTGGCAAGGTAGTTAAGATTGCTTCGATTCAAGAAAGACCGCATGGAATGCAGACAAGTGACAAAAGCGTGCTACATTGGCAGTTGGAGGAACGAGTGGCGTAGAACTGAAAGAGACAGAACGCCAAAGACGAGAAATAGATAAAATGGAGCAAGAGGCAGACTGCTAGTAATAATGTTTTGAGGCCTGTAGAACTAGTGGTTTGCGATAAGATCATGACTGGTTTGCTCGAGTGAAGGAAGGGTTCATAATTGAATTTGTTGTGTAGTACACTAATTCTTTTAGTGAAGCTGAAAGCAAGTTCATGAAAGGTCCTAGAAGAAGGTTGCTTGAAGAAACCCCACTCTAGATAAAGATGTTGTTTTTAGAGAAGGGGTTGATGTGCATGGAACCCAATAGGATGGTTGAGTAGACTCTCCTAGCACTAGGGGGGATGAAAAGATGGGGGAAAAGTGATAGAGGTGATGGATTCATTGAGGATCCAAAAGTTCTTAGAATGAGGTGAGGAATATGATGGACCCAAAAGAACAAAGAGGAGAAAGAGTCGAGAGATATGCAAGAAGGGTTGCATTAAGAAGGAGAGAAGAACAACAAGTGGAAATAAGATAGCAAGGGGCACACAATGAGGGTTCATACCCAGAATGAAGAGGAAGGATACTGCACCAGGAGGAAGTGTGTGAGAGTGTTTTGTGCCTCAAAGGATCATAGATAAGGATAGGCCAGTGAAGTGGCATGACATTGAGAGTAGGGTGTCCAATGGAGATGTCAGTAGTAGTAGTAGTAGTAGGGGCCCGGAAGACCAAGTCTCAACCCCTTGAATGTTGCATAGTGTCACAACCTCAGAGGAAGATGAGGCACATAGTAGAGGTACATGAGAAGGAGAGGAAGATGGAGGATCCCCTAGTGGTGGGGGGGAATATTTAGCGATAATAGATGGTATTATGTAGTTGCAGGTAGGAAACTCTTTGGGTTAACTCACAAGAAATATTAGAAGAATATGGAGTTACCCCCCTTTAAACCACCCCCCTTGCACATTTGTAACAAAGAAGAAAGAACAATAGATGGTGAGGCGATCGGAGTAGAGACAAGAGTAGAAGGAGAATATAGAAGAGAAGCAATGAGTGAATAAGAAGACGAAGTCAGTGCTACCTCGCTAAGAAGAGCATTTGTATTGATAATTTTGACACCCAATAGTCTAATAGGAGGACAAAGTTTGAGAATGAGGATGGATAATTCGGATAGTACCCTGAGATTACCCATGTTCCATGGAATGGTTAGAGATGATGCATATAAAAATTTGTTCATGTGTGAAGCGATATGGTCTGAGAAGAGGATCACAAATGAGGCATCGAAGATTGCACGTATACAGACCACATTTAGGGATAGATCCCTGACCTGGTATATGAACTACAAGGCCATTGCGCCAACGGGATAGACAAGGTCCCTCGTAGAAATCAAGAGGGATCTACTTAAGGAATTTCAAAATACCAAGTCAGAGTCTTAATGTATTACAAAGATCAAGGAGATTAAGCAGAAACAAAGAGAAACTGTGTGGGATTATGACCAATGGTTCAATATTTTAATGGATAGGATGACATTCCAAATCTAGGATGTACAACATAAAGAATGTTTTATTGTGGGGTTACTTCTCCATATCAAAGTTCCACTCACCCAATAGAAAGTGACAAATCAAGCAGAAGTAGTGGAAATTTCCATGCACTTAGAGGCAACACTGGGAGGAGGAGAGACATCGACAGGATTGGAACAGGTGCAGTAACAATTGACCAATCTGATGATAAAATTATAGGACACGACGAAGGAAAAATTCGTGTGCGAGCACGTATGGTGTACCATGTGCCATTCTGAGGGGCATTGTAGATACAAGTTCCCTGTACTTGGAAACTATGTGGCAATGGGTGCACCAAATCCATTTCCAATTGGGATTCAGATGGAATGGTGCAAAATGTGTAGAAGTGGGGCCATGTATCACCCTGCTTGCCAATGTTGGATAAATATCAAAATATGCATCATACTCCATTTTGTGACTTCTGCAAGTTCATGGGACATGACGTAAACAATTGGTGGTCACTCCAGTTGATGCAAGACCATACCCATGATCTATTCTGGGTACAAGAAGAACATAAGGGTGGCAATCATGGCAGTGCAGAGGGAGGTGGCTATGAAGGTGGTCCTAGAGGTGGATATGGACCAAACCTCTCTATCTACAAATAGATTGGCCATGTATCAAGGTTATGTACCAAACAACATGCTCTATGTGGGTATTTTTATAGCCCCAAGCATATTGTAGAGCAATTTCCCGACTTGTTGAAAAAGTGAGAAGAAAAGAAGACACATTGCAATATGGTGACCACGAAGCCGCATGGAACAAGAAGAAGAATGAGGAGGTTGATGTCTAGGTGATATCCCTAGGAGGAGAGAAGAAAGGAATGTATTTCAATCATGGTGAAATATCAATTCAAAGGCCGAAAGGGAAGATCAGAAAGGCAAGGAAACCCCCTGCTAAGTTTGATGGTGCTCAACAAAAGTAATTTCTATGTGATGTGTAGAGGGCCATCGAGGAAGAAAGAGCATGAGAAGAGTTGCAATGTGCAACACAAAGGTCACTTCAAGAGGACCATATTCGTGAGGAATTTTAGTGAGTGACACAGAGGTCATTGGAAGAGGCTCGTGCTCATGAAGAATTACATTGTGTGACATAGAGGTCGTTGGAGGAAGCTCACGTGTGAAAAGAGATACAACACGTGACATAGAGGTTGTTGTAAGAAGCACACAAATAGGAAGAATTGCAACATGTTGAGCAAAGAGCGATCAAGGAACATTGCAATGAGGAGTTCAAGCATGAGACACAAGAATAAATGTGCAACTTGGGTCGTGAGACAGAGATTGAAGATCAAGTAAGTAACTTCTTACGTTGTTGTTTGATATTGTTAAATGATCTTGATGTTCCACGAAATTTAATATAGATGTTAGAAACCTATATGGGGGAAGACGAGACAAAGAGAGTGATATCTTCCCCCCTACAAAAAGGGATTTATGTTAGGTTACTAAGAAGAAGCACACAGGTAGAGAATTCAAGATGATAGTTGAACTTGGGACTTATGAAATGGATGGATTCATGTTGGATCTAGGTTCTAACATGAACATATTACTGAAGAAGTCCTAGGAGTTTATGGGTAAAACGAAATTGGTCTGGTCTCTTATCTAGTTGCAGTTGGAAAATTAGTATAGGATCTACCCTATAGGCCAATTGGAGCATGTTGAGGTGAATATAAAAGGGGTGAAGACGAAGGATGACTTTGAAGTGATATAGATTATGGATGATTATGAGCCCTACCTTACCTTACTTGGCATTGATTTGGATTTTGAAAGCAATGTGGTATTGAATTTGAAGAAGCGACAGATGTCATTTGAAACTGACACCCTACATTTGATCGCACCTCTAGATCCTAATGAAGGGGACATATACAATGAGCCAGGAGATGAGGATGCATGAAGAATTTTTATTGAGATATCTACAAGATCACAAGGAACAGGGAATATTATGTAAATTCCATGGTAGATGGGGACTATTATAGGATAAATCGATAGGTGCGGACACTAACTGATCTCCCAAGATCCACCTAGATCTAGAACAAAACACGCCAGAACATGATGCTTTCCTTAAGTTTCAGATATTGAATTTACTAACTAAAGAGGGATAGGTGACATACCGTTTAAACACTACTTCCTCTTGCCATCGCCATCCTAGATCCATTCCAACACTCATACAATGATGATACTGCAAAAGAATGCAACCAACTAAAGTGATAGTAATATCATAAACTCAATATAAACCTATGTATGTGATCAAGGAATCATACAATAAAACACAACACGATTTATAGGACATAATAATATTACTGTATCATATTAAATATGAAAGAGAGATTACAACCATGGCCTTGATGTCATAAGGTCCCTTCCAACTATCCTTCGTTCCCCACACACTTCCACTCCAAGAATTATGAGAGCATAGATCTGATAATATTCACAATCTATCTTGACAAAATGGCTCATCTAGCCAAGCTAACAATCTCCAAAGCTCAATCCAATCCAAGCTAATCCCAAAAGCTCCAAAAACTAAAACTAACTTTCTCCATGAGAGCTCCTCTCCTTTTATAAGTTCAAGAGGATAAGGTGAGGAGGTTAGGATGATCCCACTAAATCATGAAAGAGAGTAAGATCCAAACCATTCATATGCCACCTCACCATGTAAGTTTCTCCTTCTAGAAGCATCAAGAAGATGCTCATTCTTCCCACGTATGAGCATTTTCGCACCCTGCCTATATATCAACTTGCGAACACTTCGCGACCTAGCTATGGTGCAGCTTGCGAAAATCAGGCATTTTCACACCCTGCCTATATAGCAACCTGCAAACATCCTCTTTAATAGGGTTTTTACAAAGGAAAATGCAACTTCTTTTCTCAAGAAAAGTTCTTCTCCCTTCTTTCTTCAAGAACTCATGCCACTAACCCCTCTGAAGGAAATAGATAGGTTTACATCATTAACAGTCATAGGGATGACGAAAATAATGTGTAACAGAGAGCCCCACAAAGTATGAAGTTAGAACAGAGTGGTAGCTGACATACTTTGTCGAGTGTGTGTAGGGAACAAGGAACACATCAGTTGGAAACTTGCCAACAAACAAGGAAATACAGTACAATAATATATCATCACTAAGGTACGCATTCCCATACTCAGAATACAAATGACTCAAAGAATAAATTTCGTCATGCAAAGATCCATGTTAAGTAAGACAGGTCATGGCCACCAAACATACACTGTGGATCCATGCCGATATAACTCAAATCTGAACATAGCCACCAAAAATACACTGTGGATCTATGTGTTAAAGAATCAAATTTGAACATAGCCACCAGACATACAATGTGGATCTATGCAACAGTACAAACTGAATATACTCCAATGCAACCTAAATCTGTTAGAAAAGATCCAGGGTCTTCATCTCCACCATTCTATAGTATGAATCTAACCATGTGAATACATGAGTCGAAGTTAAACATGGTAGAAACCACTTGATTACCGGTCATTGATGAAAACCATTAACAAGTGCGAGGGAAATCACCATTGATGTCAATGACTCCCAAGGTACTCTAGTACAATCCAACAAATGTGAGTTAATGAGCTGAAGTTGAACACTCGGTGGAATCTCCCAATCAGGGGTCAATAATGAAAACCCATTGTCAAAAGCGAGGAAACTTGCCATTGAGGCATGCAACTTCCAAGGTACCAATTGGTTTCTAAGTCTAATTCTTGGATAATGAGTTGAAGTCGATAGGAAAAGACTCGTCACAGGAGGGCCTTAATGTATCCCACATCAATGACATGAAACAAGTAACAAGATTTGATGTAGATCAGAGTAATAAGTGATTCGGGACTGACTCAAGGACGGTCAATGCAACAGAAGGATTGAAGAATGCAGACATGGATGACATAATAGAAGGCTTTCCAGGTTGAACTTCTCTTTTAACATATTGACAACATGACAACTATCTTGGAAAATAATGACTCGACAACACGGATCATAGATCAATTTGTAATCTTATAAAGGAGTATGACCAAGAGACGAGTGAGTTTTCCAACCTAGACACAAATATATTGAAAGGGTGTCATTTTCAAAGGTGACTCTTCCATGGAATACAGGTTTCGACACATTTGTTTCCCAAATTTCCCCCCACCATTTCTGGCGAGTGCCTCTTTATTTTTACACAAGCTTAACGAGGATAACATATGATTTTCATGTAAGCTCATCCTTCAGATGAGTCCCTTGGAGTATGTTTAACGAACCCTAAGAAGGAGTGGTTCGGTCCCATATGGGTTTTTTGATGTTTGTTTAACGAGTCCAAAGAAAGAAAACTCAAGGGTTTTTCATGTTTAGAGAGTCTGAAAAACACTTAAAGAGAACTCTCTCAGTTCCTTTTTCATAAAGTAGTCTGATGAGACCGAAAAAGAGATAAACTATCGCTCAACAGATGTTTTTGTCAAATACTTTAATGAGCGTGAAGAGAACAAGGTCACTCAACAATCTTTTCATGTTTAGAGAGTCTAAAAAGAGATTAAAGGAAACTCCAGGGGGTTCATTTTTTGTATAACCTTTACGAGTCCAAAAAAGTGATAAAAGTATACTCAGTTACATTCTCATTGATTTACAAGAATGAGAAAGAACAAGGACTAAGCTCAATAACTTATTCTCATGTATTTACGAGCATGAGAAAGAATAAAGACTAAGCTTGGGATTGTTTTCATTTTTTATGCAAGCTTTAAAACAAAACAAAACTATGCTTGGATCTAGTTTCATTTTTACGCAAGCTTGAATCAAAGGAAACTATGCTTGAAGTAAGTGATTTCATTTTTACACAAGCTTGAACCATAGAAAACTATGCATGGACTTCCCAATGCATAACATAGGGATGGTTGGTCCTTAGCCCCCAGCTTAAGAAACTAGCAGCTCTAAATTCAGCATGAAGTCCAGAGGCTGAAAGCATTGCCCCCCCAAGCTTCATTTCATCCAAATGCGAAGGAGAATGAAATGAAGCTTCAAATACTATACATAGGACTTGACTCAAATAGAGAGGGGAAAACTATTTCATTTTTTAATGAGCTTGACACAGAAACAATAACTATTCTTGTAACCTCTGTTTCATTTTTTAATGATGTTGCCACAAAGACGAAAAAACTACCCTCTTAAGTGGTTTCATTTTTTAACAAGCTTGAAATTATAAAACTATTCTCAAGTCTGGTTTCATTTTTTAACGAGATTGAAATCATAAAATCATTCTCATATACCTTTGTTTCATTTTTTAACGAGGTTGCCTCAGAGATGCAAAAACTATCCTAGAAGTTCTCTTCTTGATCATGGATTCCAAGAGGACAATGCTCTGAAAGGACACCATGTCAAGGGACAAAACTCGGTCATGGATTCCAAGAGATCTTCACTAGATGGAAGGAACACACTCTGGAAGGAACACATGTCGAGGGTTGCGACAGGGGTAAGGATATCAGGCTCTAAAGACCCTATCGAAGAGATAACCATGTCAACTACCAAATCTAAGTCACCCAAAAATGAATCCATGGGAGACAACGCCACATAATTTACCTATGGAAAGGGTGACACCGACTGCATATACGAACCATTTAAGCGAGTCATCGAGGTCAAATTAGGACCAACAAATGAAAGTTGATCAATAGTCACAATTCTTCCATCATACGGGAAAGATATCACACGAAAAAAAGTGGACACAATAGATTTCATGGCATAGACATAGTCTCTCCCAAGGAGCAAAGAAAAATTCAAGGGCTCTTGGACTACCTTGACATCAATAAAGACAATTTTCCCTCCCAAAGTTATGGGAAACTAAGGAAGGGTCCCTAAAGGTTGACTGGTTCTTCTATTAAAAGTTAACAAATTCTACGTAACTGACACAAGCTGAGGAAAACCCAAATCTTTCCAAGCAAAAGAGGACAAAATAATAACAGATGCACCTTCATCTATCAGTGTCTAAGGAACGTCTTGACCACAAACCTGTACTATAATCTAGAAAGGAATGTGAGAGGGAAGACAAGGTCCAATTAGCACACCCCAATCAAAACGGATGGCCTCATTACTTGGAGGGGGTTCCATGGGAGAAGGAGGAATACCCACCAACATGGTAGATTTTGTATCAATGAGAAAAACATGGGCAGTATTGGGTTTACTCTCTAGCGGGAGAGTAGGATCAACCGATGACGAGATCAGATCGACCACGTGGGTTTCATTCTCCAAGGGGAGAATGGGGTCGACAGGTCGAAATGGATCGACTGCTTGGGTTTCACTCTCTAACGGGAGAGTGGGGTCGACCAAGGATGGGATCAGATCGACCACTTTGTCAACTGGTTCAACTAAGGACGTGAGCAGATTGATGACATGATCAACCTGGTTGACCGACAGAGGCACCAGATTAATCATTCCATCAAATATAGGTGGGTCGAGAGTAAGCTTGTGATAAGCAACTGGAAGTTGGGGCTATGAAATAGTCATGTATTCTAGGAATTTCGAGGCTTCAACCATACGAGGGAAAAGGTGAGTTAGATGACTCCCTTTTCATAACATGCATGGGAAATTGACTCTACTTCTCTTCTTCCCAAATGTATCGTGACTAGTTGATGGGAGATCATTAGCATGTTTTTCAGAGGCAGACGACGTGGACTGGAAATGATCCAGGTGGATATCGGTGGCCACCCACCTTTTCCGACTGGCTCAAAATAGTTTTCTGGCAATTTTGGCAATTTACTATTTTTAGTAGGTTTTAACTT
>ML781413.1:76803-100915 GCA_009831015.1 Picea engelmannii
TGAAGGCTTCTGAATCGGATGCATGCTCCGACTCTGAATCAGAACCTGACAAGGGGAATGATAGGGGGAAGCAGATTATCGATGCGGAGCCCAACGCCACCGTTGCCACCACGAAGATCTAGAAGGAGGAACCAGAAGATCCAAAGGAGGTAAAGCGTCTCTTCCATTCCAAGATGTGGGTAAAGGGTTCCCCGTTGCAGTTCATTGTCGACAGCAGGAGCCAGAAGAACCTCATATCGGTAGAGGTCGTGAAGCAGTTGGGCTTTCCGACCACAGCACACCCACAACCATACACCATCGGGTGGTTGCACCAAGGACGGGACCTCCGCGTCAGTCAACAATGTCGCCTTCCCTACAGCATCAAGCCCTTCACGAATGAGGTATTATGTGACATTTCTCCTCTTGATGTTTCTGATGTATTATTAGGCCAACCATACTTGTGGAAGCGACATGGTGTGTATGAGTCTAGGCCTCGTGCTGTTATTATCACTTTTGGAAATAAGTTGTACAGGATACCGGAGATAGCACCGCCTACCACCATCTCTTTGGTTACTGCAAAACAATGCAGTAAGCTCATTTCCCAAACTAGGAAATTTGTTTTCCTGATGATCCGCCCTCAGGGAAAGAGGAAGACTATGGCCATGACCTCCAGACAAGGCCCCACTGCACGAAAATGACAGATGGATAAGGTCGTGGAGGAGTACAAGGACATCTTCACCTCCCCCATAGGGGTGCCTCTACACTTCCAGGTCAAGCACCCCATCGATCTGACCCCAGGTGCACCACTGCCCAATGGACCCATCTACCGGCACTCTATCCTGGAGAATGATGAAATCAAGAGGCAGATTCAAGAGTTGTTGCAGAAAGGTCACATCCGGCCGAGTTCATCACCCTATGGGAGCCCGATCGTATTGGTGTAGAAGAAGGATGGGACTTGGAGACTCTGCATTGACTATCGAGCACTGAACAAGATCACTGTTCGGAATAGGTACCCAATCCCATGGATTGATGACCTTCTGGACCAACTCAAGGGGGAAAAATATTTCAGCAAGATCAACTTGAAGTCTAGGTATCACCAGGTACCAATCGAACCTTCTGATGTGTGGAAGACTGCATTCAAATCCAAGGAGGGCCTTTTCGAATGGTTGGTCATGCCTTTCGGGTTGAAGAATTCCCCTGCAACCTTCATGAGGCTAATGGATGACATCCTGTGGCCATTCACCAACTCATTTGTAGTGGTGTACTTGGATGACATTCTGATCTTCAGCCAGACTTGGGAAGAGCACCTCCACCATATCCGACAGGTCCTCCAAACACTGCGGCAACACAAGTTGTGTGCCAATTTGGAGAAATGCACTTTTGGCATAACCCAGGTTCAGTATCTGGGATACATTATTGATGAGAAGGGGGTGCATGTGGATCTAGCAAAGATCCAAGTCATTCAGGATTGGCCAGCCCCAACCACCCTAACAGATCTCCATAGCTTTTTAGGTCTTGCCAATTTCTACCGTAGGTTTGTGTTGGGATTCTCTCATATCACTTGGCCCTTGAGTCAAGTCACCAAGGGAGGAGCTAAAGAAAAATTCTTTTGGTCTGAATCTCAACATAAGGCATTCGGGGAGTTGAAACATTGCCTCTGCTCTGCACCAGTGCTCACACTACCAAACTTGCAACAACCATTTGAGATCGAGACAGATGCCTCTGACTATGTTATTGGGGCAGTCCTTACTCAACATGGGCATCT
Source organism: Picea engelmannii (assembly GCA_009831015.1). Lineage (NCBI taxonomy): Eukaryota > Viridiplantae > Streptophyta > Pinopsida > Pinales > Pinaceae > Picea > Picea engelmannii. The sequence continues at coordinate 78,548 of ML781413.1, forward strand.
AGTGGCATATCACAGTGAGACACTTTCCGACATAGTCCAGAAGTATCCCACTTATGAAAAAGAAATGTATTCCATTGTGCAGGCTTGTCGGCAATGGAAGCATTACATTTTGGGAAAGGAAACGGTCATCCACACAGACCACCGACCCCTGCAGTTCATACAGACACAAGGGAAGTTGCAGAACGATCGCCATCAGAAGTGGTCCACATACCTGCAAATGTTTCATTTGAACATTAAATACAAAAAAGGCAGCACCAATAATGTTGCAGACTGCCTCAATTGACCACCCATCGTGGCGCTAACCACCGTGCTCAACTCTTGTGGGCACGAGACTTCCGATTGGCCGGTTCTCTACACAAGTGATCCAGAATTCAGCCACACATACAATACACTCTTGGAGGGTAAGGAAGTTCCCAATTTTCACCTCCAGGATGCCCTGCTTTGTCACTTGGGACACCTTTGTGTTCCTTCAAGCGAGAGTGCCAAGATGATTTGGGAGGTGCACTACAGTCAAGTCGTTGGGCATTTCGGGGTCGAGAAAACCGTGGCAGTACTGCAAAAGTATTTCTATTGGCCGAACCTTCAACAAGATGTCGGGAAGTACATCAAGTCCTGCACTGCTTGCACCATTGCACCGACCATCAAGAAGCAAGGCCTCTACACTCTGCTTCCTACCCCCAGTCGACCTTGGGAATCCATCTCTATGGATTACATGTCGGGCCTTCCTTCTACTAAGCATGGCAATGACTGTGTCTTTGTGGTCGTCGACCGATTCTTGAAGATGTCCATTATGATGGCCTGGAAGAAGAATATCACAGCAGAAGCCACTGCAAAACTCTTCTTTGAACGAGTGTGGGTACACTTTGGGATTCCACAGTCTATCATCTCAGATCGGGATAGTAGGTTCCTCAGTACATTTTGGTCCAGCCTCTGGTCGATGTTGGACACTAAGCTCACCAATTCCACAGCTTTCCATACGCAAATTGATGGCCAGACAGAGGTCGTCAACCAGATGATCGTACACATTCTACGCATGTACAATTCAAAGCATCCACGCACATGGGATGAGGGCCTCCCCTATGTACAACACAGCTACAACCAGGCTCTCCATAGCTCAACTAGCCACAACCCCTTTCAAGTGGGCCTAGGATTCTAGCCACTATGTCACATTGACATAGCCATGCCATTTGTGGCTACTGAGGAAGATTCAGCTCATGTCCAGTCTGAGGCGGATAAGGCAAACAACTTCATTGAGCGCATTCAACACATCATATAATAGGTTCATGACATCTTGGACAGAGCCAATGCTAAGTAGAAGCAATGACATGATCAACATCGGGTGCCACACAACTTCCAAGTGGGCGACAAAGTTTGGCTGCATTTGTAAAAGGAGCGCCTCGTTGGACCCCACCGCAAGATTCGTCTGCTTCGATATGGGCCATACACCCTTACCAAGGCTATAGGGGAAAATGCCTTTGAGCTCAACATTCCACCATTCCTTGGTTTGCACCTAGTGTTCAATGTGGACCGCCTTCAGCCCTACTTTTCACCTCTACTAGACACATCCGACATGGCAGAACAACTCACACCAACATAGTTAAATCTAGACTGCATGGAACAAGCCAGAACTGATTAGATCATGGATACATAGATCAAGCACACCCGAAAACAAAGGATACCGCTATATCGAGTTGTCAAAGCAGGCCAACTCCTTCACCAAGGAAAATGGCTCACCAGGGACCAAGCTCAGCAGAAATTTCCTCATCTCATGGAGGAACTCAACGCAATGGGGACCATTGCTTCCTAAGGAGGGAGGATTGATCCAGGTGGATATCGGTGGCCACCCACCTTTTCCGATTGGCTCAAAATAGTTTTCTGGCAATTTTGGCAATTTACTATTTTTAGCAGGTTTTAACTTCCGAGGCCATTTTGAGGGCCTAAATGAAGGTTTTTTGAGATATAGGTTCTCAATGATAGTTGAAGGCATAACTGAGCCCCCAAAATGAATCTCCTCAATGATACCTTTCCAACGAGCTATCACACGCCTAAAACGAAGATCGTATGCAAAAGTTACGACCCTGGGAAGTTGATGTACTAACTTACCCAAACGGGGCCCACATGACTTTTGGCACTTCATCTCCTAGGGTTAGGTTTTTGGATGTCTATGACTTTTGGCATTCTTGTCTATTGTAAAAATGCCTCTAGAGCCTCATTGTAATCATCTTCTCACGGATGCGAATAGCAGCCACATCTCTTCTCAGAGATAAGCTACCAATGCCCTAGCTAGTTTATTTCCATTCTATCTGTAAGCATATTTCAGTGATTTGTTATTAATGAAATGAAGTCTTGTTTCTGTTGCACCTCTGTGTTTATGTGTATTTCTGTATTTCATTGTGTTCCTACATAAATCCATATCAGGAAAGGAGTTGTAGACCATGCTTCTATGACCTTGGATAGACCAGGGAAATCCTTAAGAAGATGGTTACCCTTACAAATCTTGCAAGGGTACTTGGGCTTACATGTTGTTTGGGTGATCTTGACATCATCAACCCTCCCAACATGATTAATAGTAACTGGTTGTTTTCCAACATGTTTGATAGTGGTTGGAGGCTTTGACCCTTGTTTATCTTTCTTCTTCTTAATCTTCCTTTTCTTCTTCTTCTTATTCAGCGGGTTACTAGCTTCAGAACGTTCACTCAATGAAGAAGATGAAACGAAAGGCGACCTTGCAAGTGAAGAAGTCGAAGAAGACCTTACTGGTAAAGAAGGTGAAGGATAAACATGAGGTTGATGCTCTTCGGGGAAAGTGCTTGCGACCAAAGCACTTACTGCATTCTAGATAACCTAAGTGGAAAACAACCACACCAACAATCCAATTGTGAGACCTGGAAGGCTCAAAGTAGCAATGTGAGGAGGACCAATGTTTCTGTAAGAAGGAAAAACAAAAGGTTTCCCTGGAAAAGGAGTTCCTTCATTGTTCATTCCAAGAACTGACGCCATAAAAATAAATATCCAATCTAGAGTCTACTAGGGAAAATAAACAGCACACAATAAAAATCTAGTAAGAAAACAAGCAAACAAAACCTTCTCACAATGAGCACACTAGTTGGTGGTGAAATCCAACATTGCGGGAACAAAGTAAGAAAGGGATGAGATAGAGCGGGTGGAAAATTTACGTTGACAACCTGCTTAATGGACTTACGCCTTGGTGCAAGCTCCCACACATAACCGTGGGTATACCCTCCAAGGATCCCAAGTGAGTTTGGACAACGTCAATTCCAAGTACCATGAAGACTTGCCCCTCCACAGTCACCTTGTGTAAAGACCCTAAAGATATAGGCCACTAAGGTTACCAATCACTACAGTGATGCCTGTGGAAAGAATCGACAGTCTGATCCATGCGCAAGGGTAGGGTATCTAGCCTGAAATCGAATTGAAAGGCTTCCACTGATCATTGTCGGTATACATCTCATGCGACCCCCATAATACACGTAATCTCTAAACCAAGACCAATAAATAAGGGTTAGTAACTCTGCCAGTCTCAATGCAACCTCGTGATTGACCCTTGTGTTAGAAGGGTTTCCTAGGAAAAAATGTAGTAAGTGGATTTAACTCTCCCTATCACAAGATACTATGTTTTTTTGCATCTTTGGAAAGTTATCTTTCACACCTATTCCAAATCCCTAGGACTAATCTAATGTAGGTTTACTACCAGAAAATATAAAAATGTCTAATCAATTTTTATAAGTGCTTTATTTTATGGCTGATGTTACTGAAGAGGAAAATGACGTGGACAATATGGTGTTTTGACTATTTTGAAACTTATGCAAAGAGATGAAGATGCAATATTTTCATTTCGATGAATGTTATGCTATGTGTAGGAGAAAACATTTATCATTCCCAGATGCACAACGTCCCAAAATTGATTAGACTCACCAATATAAAGATTCTCAAGAAATTAGAAAAAGAGACTGTACACCAATGCACGATTCATGCCCCCCCTACTTCAGAATTTAAGACCAAAAAATGCCAAGAATCAAGAAATTTCACTACTTCAAATGCAAGGATGCCCCCAATATAATATAAAGAAAGAAATTAATTTTTTTTGTTTCAAAAATTTCACTAAAAGCAATAATGAACTTTCTTAAAACAAAGAAACCCAAACTAAAAGTTTTCTTTTAAAGCAAACTATTCAGAAGAAATATGATCTTTCCCTAAACAATTCTAAAAAAAACACAATTGAAAGACACTCAAAGGAAGAGACTAATCCGTCAAAACAAAACAAAGCAAAGATGGCTAAAAGCAACTCAAAGAATGTCAAGCAGACTAAAAACAAATCAATATAGGCTCCAAAAGTTCAATCCAGCTGATCAAAGAAAAAATGGGCATCAAAAGATAACAAGATCCAATCCAAAAAAATTTACAAACAAGTTCACAGCCTAGTAGTGAGGTGCAGTGAAAAAATTAGGCATTTTCACAGTCTAGACATAGGTAGGGTGCGAGAAGGTCGCACTGGACTGAATAGTAGGGTGAAAAAATCAAGGGTTTTCGTAGGTTGTATACAGGTGAAGTGCGGGAATGTCTGTAATCAAAAGGAAATTGGAAAAAGGACAAAGAGTCTAAGTGAAATTTGAGATCCAGAGAGTCTGGATGGATCCCCCATAGACTCAGAGACCATAAATCAAACAATCAAAGCAAGGGAAACTAGACTAACTAGGAAACAATTTGTTCCCTAGTGGAGTCACCAATTTTGTAATAGGATAAATTGGTAGGTGTGGACACTAATTGAGCTCTCTAGATCCACCTAGATCTAGAACAAAACACACCAGAACATGACACTTTCCTTAAGTTTTAGATATTGAATTTACTAACTAAAGATGGATAGGTGACATACCATTTAAATGTCACTTCCTCTTGCCATTGCCATCCTAGCTCTGTTCCCACACTCATACAATGATGATCCTACAAAAGAACACAACCAACCAAAGTGATAGTAATAGCATAAACTCAATATAAACCTATGTATGTGATCAAGGAATCATACAATAAAACACAACAAGATTTATAGGAAAGAATCATATTACTATATCATATTAAATGTGAATAAGATATTACAACCATGGTCTTGATGTCATATGGTACCTTCCAACTGTCCTTCATTCCCCACACACTTGCACTCCAAGAATTATGAGAGCATAGATCTGATAATATTCACAATCTATCTTGACAAAATGGCTCATCTAGCCAAGCTAACAATCTCCAAAGATCAATCCAATCCAAGCTAATCCCAAAATCTCCCAAAACTAAAACTATCTTTCTCCATGAGAGCTCCTCTCCATTTATAAGTTGAAGAGGATAAGGTGAGGAGGTTAGGATGATCCCACTAAATCATGAAAGCGAGTAAGATCCAAACCATTCAGATGCCACCTCACCATGGAATTTTCTCCTTCTAGAAGCATTGAGAAGATGCTTGTTTTTCCCACGTATGAGCATTTCTCACCCTGCCTATATAGCAACCTGCGAACACTTCGCGACCTAGCTATGGTGTAGCCTGTGAAAATCAGGCATTTTTGTACCCTGCCTATATAGCAACCTATGAACATTCTCTTTAATAGGTTTTTTACAAAGGAAAATGCAACTTCTTTTCTCAGGAAAATTTCTTCTCCCTTCTTTCTTCAAGAAATCATGCCACTGACCCCTTTGAAGGAAATAGATAGGTTTACATCATTAACAGTCATAGGGATGACGAAAATAATGTGTAAGAGGGACTAAGTTGGATAAGCATGAAATCCTATGATATTGATTCCATTGACACCTTACAGAGGTGGTAGCAGAAGATGTATGAGGTATGTTAATACATGAATTTTCCACCTGCTTCATAGGAATCAAGCAGTGATTGAAATTTACTCTCAGGAGAATTATGGTGTAAATCATGTGGCATGCTGCCCATGATTTCCACAAGAAGAATGAAAATGTTTAGTTTGAACAGCTCAAGCACCCTCAAAATCCAGTCAAAGGGTGTGTTTTCAACCCCTTGGTGAAAAAATGAAAGAACGGAGGCTAAAAACCCACTTTCGCTCCACATCACCCCGCCTCAACGCATTTTTCTCTCGCCACATCATCACATAGACATTTTGTAGTGCTATGGCACTAATAAATTGTCTAAATCATATACACTATCATCCTTCCACCTGCAACACTCATATTGGTCACGGAAGAAGATCTGTAGAGCCTCGAAGCACCGGGATTGACTCGAGGAAGTCATGGGCACTGCCTGGAACATTTATGGGTGTCAAGCCTCATCCTGATCCTGATAAAGGTAGTTATTGAATATGGGGGCAGAAGTTGAGACCTCATCTCACCCCATAAATGAAAAATATGCAGAGAGAGGCCGTGAAGGCAGACTGTCCATCCAAAGCTTCCTTATCGAAAGATTTTCCTGTAAAGAACATAACTGCACCTGGCTCGAATTTGACATGAGGAGGCCTGCACAATGTAACAGAGTAGGCATCGACTAGAAAATTTGAATGCAGGGGTCTGATCACACTCCTGGTGATTGCAACATTGCTGGGTATTTATAGACAGTTTTGATGTTTTTCTATGGTCGATGGTTGAGGTAAGATCTCGTATTGTAATGTTTTAATGAAGCTCTCGTTCTCTAGTTATGTAACTTGATTTGAGACTTCTTGTTTATTGAAATTCAGCTTCTATTTCCATCTTATTTGCCTCTGATACGGAAGTGTCCATGATTGAAGGATTCACATTGAATGTTATAGTTGTGTTACAATGTATGTTTGATCGTAGTTCTGTTTTAACACTCTTTAGTTTCCTAAAACTTCGAATCCAAGAGGATCTTGTTTTCTGAGTTTTTCTTCCTTAGGTTGCTGGAAGACCGGATGTCCATAGATGACCTCTACATTCTCCTCACCAGTTCTTCCTCCTACTCACTTTACTACAACTTACTGACTGAATTTGGATCAAGACCTCAACTGCTTATGCATGATGGTCCAACATTGTTGAGTTAAAACAATCTTTTCTTGAGTCTGCGCCCATTTGACCTCTTTAAATTATTCATTGTGACATAAAAACTGATGGGTACTGGGCTTACCTCCAATGCAATTTGGAGGTGACTTCTAGTGCTAACATTTCTGGCATCGTTGTCGAGGAACGAATTGAAGACATTTCCCTTGGATAGAACGACAAAGAGATTATGATTTTGAAGGTGCATCAGATATCAAAACCATTGAAGATTGTGCTTGCACTTGGCGACACCACTGTGTCTATTCCACTATTTCACTTGTGGCTGCCTCTATCACACCCGAAGCTGACCCAGAGAATTTTTCTCGAGAAGGATTTTAGCAGCTGCGTTCTCAGCTTGAAAGTTCCCTGGGATATTAACAACAATTAGATCTGGTCTTTGATGGTGAACAAAGACCAGACACATTCAGATTTCATATCATTCAACTGGTGATTCCATGATTAAAGGATCCAGTGGCTACTCCATTGTTTTGAAATGGAAAGAATCTTGGCTTGAAGGTTTTCTCCTTTTAATTTCTCATATGTTCCTAGTTTTCCTAATGTTGTTCCTACTATGGATTAATGGGGTTATTTTTTGCCCATATTTAGAGAGCGTAAAGAGGACAACCCTGCAAAGCATCTCCGTGAGTTTCATGAACTCATGCATCAATTGGAGATACATCATGAGGATGTATTAATAAATATGTTCATGTTCTCATTAGCATGAGATGATCATGAATGGTATCAGTCCATACCCCCTGCTAGTATCTCCTTCCTGGGAGAATTTCATGCAGCTTTCAATAGGCACTGTCAAAAATTTTATTCGTTTAAGTTAATTTGTCATAATTGTTGTGAAGAATATAAACACTATGTTCAAGGTATGACTGTTTCAAATGAAAGTTGTGAGAATGAAAGTTGTGAGGATGAGATATATGAGGATGGAAGCTCTGAGGATGAGGGTATACCCTAGAGGAGTTGATAAATTTGGTAAAATCACTTTCTGCAAGAATGGAAAAATTGGAGGCAAATCGTGCTTGTTGCTCTTATGAAGGAGATGCATAGGATATTCCGATCCTAGAAACGAATGTTTTTGGAATCCTTTCTTATGATGAAGAAGTGATTTCAAATACTGGCCAAGAGAAACCAACTTTTGATGAATATCCCAATGAAGAAGAGGAAGATCCAGAGGGACAGTTTATCTCCTATACAGAGCATATCAATAAGCAACCATCACCCGAGGCCAGTCAACCCACATAGACTGTTCACCCACCTAGGATTACCAGAGATATTCAGCCCCGTGTGAGAATCCATGGAGAAAAATGGGTTGTCCTTTACAAATTTTCTGTAGGTTTCCACTCTTTCTCTAAGCCTATCATCGAGTACATGGAGTTGCATTTCCTTCATGCCTTGGAGCCTCCTAGATTTATCTCAAATTCAGCCTTTGGAGGAAATTTGAAGGATGTAATCATTCTGCTATCATGGATGCATCGTCTGTTACTAGTCACTGACAGAGTAAATGGTATTCCAATTAGGAAGCGACTTAAATGGCTATGGTGGAAGGTTGCTTTCACCTAGCACTGTGTAAAAATTTAGTAACCTAGGATTGTATATAAATAAAATCCTCTAGAGCCCATGTATTTTCGTTTTCTTTAGAGTAATTATCGGCCTGTAATCCTCAATAGGATGTTTTTTGAGCATGAATCCATAGCCCATAGAAGGCGACTGGAACTGCAAAAAGATTTCTTATATCCTCACAGGGAGGTCTCTATCCCCCATGGAGCCTATATGTTAACACATGAATTTTCCACCTGCTTCATAGGAATTAAGTAGTGATTCAGATTTACTCTAAGGAGAATTATGGTGTAAATCATGTGGCATTCTGCCCATGATTTCCACAGGAAGAATGAAAACGTTGAGGTCTGAACAACTCAAGCACCCTCAAAATCCAGTCAAAGGGTGTGTTTTCGACCCCTTGGTGAAAAAATGAAAGAACGGAGGCTAAAAACCCACTGTCACTCCACATCACCCCACCTCAGTGCATTTTTATCTTGCCACATAATCACACAGACATTCCGTAGTACTATGGCGCTACAAGATTTTCTAAAGATCATATGCTATCATCCTACCACCTGCAACACTCGTATTGTTCATGGAGGAAGATCTGCAAAGCCTCGAGGCGCCAGGATTGACTTGAAGAAGTCGTGGGCATTGCCTGGAACATTCATGGGTGTCAGGCCTCATCCTGATCCTGATAAAGGTAGTTATTGAAGATGGGGATGACAGTTGAGACCTTTTCTCACCCCATAAATGGAAAACATGCAGAGAATGGCTGTGAAGGCAGACTGTCCATCTGAAGCTTCCATATGGACATATTTTCCTATAAAGCACATAACTGCACCTGGCTCGCATCTGACATGAGGAGGCCTACACTATATGACATAGAAAGCATCGAATAGAAACTTTGAATGTGGGGGTCTGATCACACTCCTAGTGGTTGCAACATTGTTGGGTATTTATAGACACTTTTGATGTTTTGTTATGGTCTATGATTGAGCTAAGCTCTCATATTGTAATGTGTTAATGAAGCTCTAGTTCTCTGGTTATGTAACTTGATTTAAGACTTCTTGTTTAATGAAAGACAACTTCTATTTCCATCTTATTTTCCTTTGATATATAAGTGTCCATGATTAAAGGATTCACATGGAATGTTATAGATTTGTTGTGATGTATGTTTGATCACAGTTCTTTTTTAACACTCTTCAGTTTCCTGAAACTTTGAATCCAAGAGGATCTTGTTTTCTGAGTTTTTCTTCCTTAGGCCGCTGGAAGACTGGATGTCTATAGAAAACCTCTACATTATCCTCACTAGTTCTTCCTCATCACTTTACGACAACTTACTGACTGAAGTTGTATCAAGACCTCAACTACTTGTGCATGATGGTCCATCATTGTTGATTTAAAATGATATTTTCTTGAGTCTACGCCCATTTGACCTCTTTAAATTATTCATTGTCACATACAAACTGATGGGTATTGAGCTTACCTCTAATGCAATATGGAGGTGACTTCTAGTGCTAACAATGTATCTACCTGAATATGTGCTCGAATAACCAAAGAAGTATGTTGTATTGGATCTAATATATGTGATGCAATGCTCTCTAATGCGATGGGTCTAGTGGAGGCCTTCTTGGTACAGATGGAGAAAATTATTTCATAGGATCAATGAGTTCAGGCCATGGATTTCATAGTATGAGCCACACCTATGCATTGGTGGGAAACCCACTACACGACCCTATATTACTGGGAACAAGTGGCTGAAATGATTAAACTCAAGTTCCATCGAATCCCTGACTTTGGGTTGGGAAGTTGATATAAGGGTAGTGAAGACCCTCACAAGAAAATTCATTATTGTGAGAGGCGATGGAATACCAAAAATGTTCCTCATTCTCAATGGGTCCATTGGTTCATTCATACCATGGATATGGTTCTTTAGAGTTGGTACATTCAGGAGGATCTTGAGAGAAAAATAGTTGAATGGGTTCAGGCAAGTACAAAATTTTGCACAACATTTTGTTTTACTACAAATGATCCAACTCAACAAGAGGCACTCCCTTGGATCAATAATTTTATATTTCTCCATCAACCCAGGGATGCTACCCCAAAAGTGGTATGTTTGTACCATCAACTAGTGGAAAATTTGAAAGAGGCCATCCACTGATGGAAGGTCAAGGTGGATGGCATTGACAACGATGATCCCCAAGGTATACAGATCAAAGAATTCAAGGGTGAACACCTATTGAAGGTAAAGGTGGAAAATATGTTAGTGTCGAACTATGGTCACCCGATTAATAAAAAGAAAAACAATATCGGTATTAAATAACTACCCAAAATGTATATTATTTGAGACTATCAGGATAAGGAGATTGTCACCCAGGTGATCGACCTACTTAAGGAATATGATAAATTCCCCCCCCAAAGATTCTCATAAATTAATTAAATCACATGATGCCTAGGGGTAATGAAAATTCATCTCAAGTCGGACACCAAACCAGTCAAGAGGACGCCTTACCGATTGAATCCCAAATACAAGGAAAAGTTTCACAAGGAATTGGATCATATGCTAGATGCTGAAATTATTGTTCCTCTAGAGGAGTCAAACTGGATTAGTCCCATGGTTGGGAAACCAAAGAAAACCAATGATATTTGACTCTATGTAGATCTAAGAAGCCTCAATTCCGCATGTGTGCACAATCCTTTCCCTACCCCTTTCATTGATGAGGTGTTGGAGAATGTTAGAGGATGATAATCCTACTCTTTTATAGATGGATTTTTGGGGTATCATCATGTTAATATCGTAGAGGAGGATCAAGCCAAAACCACCTTTTTGATGGAGTGGGGGTCATTTTATTATAGTGTGATAGAATTTGGACTAAAGAACGCACCTGCCATTTTTTCCCAGAATCATAATGATCGTTTATTTCAAAGAGTTTATCCACAACTTTCTTAAAGTTTATTTGGATGAATAGACTAAATTTATCTTACTAAAGGATCACATGCATGCCCATTGCTTGATGTTGGATCTCCATCATCAACTCCATATTTATCTAAATTTAAAGAAGTGAATATTTTGTACACCTTTTGGCACACTACAAGGGCATGTAGTTTGCAAGCATGGATTTCTAGTCGATCAAGCTAATATTTCCACCATATTGGATATGGTGTCCCCCGCTTTGGTTCGTGAGTTGTGTGCAACATTGATTCATGCAAGATACTACTGACGGCTCATTCATAGTTATACAAATATTGCATCCCCTCTAGAGAATTCATTGTGCAAGGATACCAAGTACATATGGACATAAGAATTTCAAGAAGCCTTAGATACTCTAAAAAGAGAAATTAGTCATTGCATTGATTCTGGTTTTTCCTGACTGGTCTAAGCTCTTTCATATTCATGTAGATGCATCGTCCATTTCCTTGGGAGTAGTTCTTGCACAGTCGAGTGAAGGAAATATTGATCATCTAGTGTACGTTTCTACTTGTAAGATTTCTGATGTTGAGAAGAATTATACCACAACTGATTGTGGGGGCCTCACCATGGTATATGCATTGCAAAAGTTTATCCATTACTTATTGGGAACCCCGATTAAATTCTTCATTGACCATTTTGTGCTCAAGTATTTGATCAACCAGTCAATATTGAGAGGAAGAATCTACCATTGGTTGCTCCTCTTCTAGGAGTTCAAGTTTGAGGTTGTTTTCAAGCTAGGGAAGTACAATTTTGGACGAGATCACCTATCCCATATCGAGTCTGGTGAATCTAGATAGAGTCTCGATGATGAAATATCTTATGCACAACTCTTCCACATCGAAACAATCCTTGACTAATTAGCTGAAATTTTTGAATTTATCATGTTAGGATAGGCTCCACCCGAATATACTCTGGCCCAACATTTCCAACTAGTGACCCGTAGCGCAGACTATCAATTGATTGTTAGTCAACTATATAGTCTAGGAGTGTATGGAATCTTGTGCAGGTGTGCCTTAGAACATGAACAGAACCCAATTTTGTATGAAGCCCATGAGGGTATTGCATGTGGACACAATGCAGGTAAGGTTGTTGTGTGAAATGTTTTGTGTGTAGGGATTTGGTGGAACTCACTCTTCGTATATGCCAAGTATTATTGTAAATGTTTTGAAATATCTAAATATATTAGAAAGCCTTTCCAAAGAGATGAGATCCCTATATTTCAAGTAATAACATTGGAACCTTTTGAAAAGTGGGAAATTGATTTTGTGGGCTTGATCAATCCTCCTGCGCACCAGATGGGTGTGCACTGTATTATTACTGCCATTGAATATATGATGAGATGGGTTGAAGCCATGTTGGTTGAGGATTTTATAGTATAAACAATGACACAATTCATTTTTGATGATGTGTAGATTACCATATTTGACTATCCAAGGGTGTTGAGAAGCAACTAGGGCTCACATATTATTAATGACACCATTCAGAAAATCACACAGGAGCTCATGATCCATCAACAAAAGAGAAATCCATATCATCCTCAATAAAATGGTATGGTTGAATATTTCAATAAAATTTTAAAGAATGCATTAACCAAAGTTTGTAATGTGTAGTGTGATGATTGGGATTAGTTGATCCCCTTAGTATTATAGGCATATCAAACAGCATGAGAAATATTAACGAAGCATACTCCATTCTGATTGGTCTACGAAAAAGAAGAAACCATGCCATTAGACTTTGGTGTTCCTAACATAAGGATTTCTCTGGCTACTCACATTACAAATGAATAGTCACTTCAACACATGATGGAAAAAATCATGGAGATTGAGAAACATATCTTGGTAGAAGGATTCAACCAAGTGGTCGAAATAAAGATATAGAAATCATGACATGATCACAATATTTTCCATAAAATCCTCCTACCAGGTTCCATGGTCTTGTTAAATGATAACAAATGTTTGAAACAACCTGGCAAGATATGCATGCATTGGTTGGGTCCTTTCCACTTGGTAGACATCAACAAAGACGATGCTGCCAAGTTGGCTACATTACAGGGGAAACCACTCAAGGGAATTGTTAATGGCAGTTGGTTGAAGGCATACTATGGCCCGCAAGGGTCACATGTCACTTAGCTCCATTTCTCTATCCCAGAGTTCTATAGAGTAGAATTAGAATATGATGTAAAATATGGAGAAGAGTAAATAGTCAAGATAATTAACCTTTTTGGAAGCACAACATAACCTCAAATCACACACATGGACCAGATATATTGGTAGTTTTGTAGATTCCCGAGATTTTCAATTCAAGTCAAAGTTATGGCGTACGTCCAAAGTACTAGCTCTAGTAGGGGATTCCCATGGGTCTGGGTTGTGCTACATGGTTCTACATTAACTTGAAGGTTCAAGCAATCTAATTCGACCAAATCATTTATATCCCTAGCATTGAAATAATTATGACACCACACTCCAAAAGTCACATCACTAGTATGGAAGATTTGAATCATTATCTCGTCATTTGTAGAGCTTCGTTGAGACTCCATACTTATTCTTTGATCAATCACATTGGCCAATTATTTATCTCATTCTGGCTAACACATATAACTGATTTCCACTCTACATATATCCACTTCTTCCCATGAATTGGAGAAATTCTCCAAGTCCCATTCTCTCTCTCCCCATCTGACACCCACATCCCTATTTTATCTTCGCTCATTGTTATCTTTCCACTTTCCACTGGTCTTACCATCCCTTAGTTAATATCCCCTTTCATGTCACAAATTCACAAACATTTTGGGACGTGAAATTCCTATTTCAACCAGGTAGCCCGAGAACCCACAGTCTAGTTTTCATGAAGATTGACACTTCATCATCAGTTGCTAGGAAGAGGTCCGACTCTCTTATTTTCTAGAAATATATGGCCACTGACCCCACATTTCTCTAAATTGTGCTACAAAGTTTTGAAATTCTTCCAAATCTCTCAACCCAAAGATGATTTTCCTGTCGCCATGGATAAGCACCTTTGTTGAAGTGGATAGCCCAATGTTGTAGGCTCTCCACTCCAATGAGATAGGAGATCCCTGTCCTCTGTCCTATATTTCCTTAACAAATAAAGAAGAAAATAATGATTCTCTCTCTCTCTCTCTCTCTCTCTCTCTCTCTCTCTCTCTCTCTCTCTCTCTCGTGTGCGTGCACGTGCGTGATGCATTTCTTCCTTGGGATCTACTTCTTATAGATCAATGAGTCACTGGGATAAGTTCTAGCTATTTCACTTGGACCAATTATGGGGTTCATTTGTGGCTAATGTGTTTTAAATAGATCCTTCATTCATCATCATAGAAAGCCTTGAAGAAAAATAGTTTGATAATCTGACCAAATTATGTCCAAATTCATCGATCATCTTGTGGATAGCTCGACTCATTCCAGGAATTGTGTCGGGTTGCAACTCTGGCCTAGATAGCTTGGTTTGATTCTCTAGTCTATCACTAATGATTATTTTATCTTACTCAATTCCTGCATTAGATACTCCTTGAGACAATTGGATCAAAGACAAGCCAGGTAATAGTGGTGGGGGATTATTTGCACCCAAAGTTTTGGTTTAATATCGTACATGTGCACAAACAAATTTGTGCACACATATCTCAATTTTTTGCATCCTCAATCAGTTACACAAAAGAGTAAAAGGATATGCATGCACCAGATCACGTTTTTTCATTGCGCATCAGTCTAATTTTTGTAATCCATGCTGGAAATCAAGAAGACACTACTTGAACTTCAAGATTAAGAAAATAATCTTTGAAAAATCTTTCTTAATGATTACTGCTAGTAGCATGAGGGAATTTGGACCAACAAGAATATGATATGTCACAGTAGTTAATGTTTCTCTGATTCCAGAAAGGATATATGGAATGTAGGCAGGTGATAGAAGCGTGCAAGACTGATAGTTGGCGGAAGGAGTGTGGAAAAACTGAAAGAGACATAGCGTTAGAGTTGAGAAGAATATAAAAGGGAGTAATTACAATAGAAAGAGAGTTAGTTAGTTATCTTGTGAACCTTGTGAATTTTTTTTGTGATAGTCATATTGATTCCATTGAGCTCATTTGGAGTTGATTCTTTGTAATGTATCTGATTGTAAGTCTGAGTCTGTCCCAATTTCCAAGTCCAAAAGAAGTGCATGGTGCTATGTAATATAAAATTGGGAAAATGTATAAGAGAGAAAGGCTTTGTTGTTGTCACTGAATGAATTTGTTAATGTATCTCTGTGAACTATTGAATGAGGATGATAATAAAGTTGTAGTGATTTTGAAGTTATGATGTGTCAATTATGTGTCTGATTTAATGTGTTGTTTCCACCATTTTTTTTTATTTGTTAACTAAGCTTCAATGAATAACATGAATGGAATCATCGGACGATCTCTATTTTATTATTCCTTTGTGACTGACACAAGGCCAAATGGTCTCTATGATCCTCATATCATCTCGGGAGAGACCGTTCTCAGTCTTGGTTGAGGATTGATATGTCGATGCCTTGGGGGTTTTGTTGGTCAACTTTGAATGAACCCTGGGTATTCAACCCTGGAACATTAAGAAAGATGCATGCAAGTGTGAAATGACCCAACAAAAACACCCACACAACATACATAATTGGAAGGAATTATTTTCTATTAGAGGAGGATGAATACACAAGTGACATATAATGTGACTATAGACAAAAATAAGGTTGATAACTATATGGCATAAAATGTTAATATACAAAAAAACAAGGTTGAACACTATTTTTCCATCCTAGATTGAACAAAAATGTAAAGGCATGTTTTGTTGAGTAAATGTAAAGCATCATATGAATTGGGTTGTTATATTCTTTGTAGTGAAAGAACAATCAACCACCTAGCTATTCGAGGTCGATCAATTGGATGATGTATCCACTAACAGGTCAAGTTGAGTTGATGGTTAAGTTGAAGGTTGAAGTGATTGATTGGAAAGTATAAGATCAAAGTGATCGACCGAGAAAGTTGAAAGGTGAATCGACATGAGTTTGAGTAGCATTCGAATTGATGTAGGAGCATTGCTCCAAGCCAACTATGCACCATCCAGCTAGTACATCAAGTGTGCATTCAATGGAGGAGAGAGGCGCAACCTTCTCATTTTTTTTCAAAATTTGAAAATTGTATTAAATGTTGTAAGGCTGGTAGAGCCAAAAGACATGCATGTGCACATGATTTAGATAAATGTTGCCTCAAATGGTTGTAAGGCTGCGATCTAGATCTGATTCGGACTAGACAGAAATTCAATGTAATTGAATGTAAATTAATGAGAGTTGGTGAGATGGAGGGAAGAGCTCAAGGAGCCCCCTTTTGTAAAAAAATATCTTCTTTGTATCTAGGTAGAGTTCGGGAAGAGTAGAATAGAGGATAGGTTAGAGAGGAGAGGAAGCCGTGACTTTGTTACAGTTCGAGCCCACATTGAAAAGAGGCATTTCATATTAATACAATCATAGCAGTTTTTCCTGCATGTTATTATGTGTTTGTTGATGAATGTCTTTATGCATTTATGATATGTTGTAGATGTATGTTTGTACGCATTTGCAGGTTACAGACATAAATTGTTGTCTATTGGGTTCTTTAATTCCAGGTCTGTTTCTTTGTGGCTTCATGCAAGAGGTTGCATGACAGAACACTACGAGTTCTATAAGCCAGTGCATAGAGTGCACTTCTGAATTCTGCAAAATTTAGACAAGAACGTGCCAGGGGGGTGCATTGAATCAAGGAGGAGGCCTCAAGTTTGTTGAACACCTTGAAGGAAAAACTGTGCAGAGAAGAGCACAGAGAGGAGAAGCAGAATTGTTGAGAATTCTGTAAAGGCTCTGCTAGGAGGGCATTGAGCAAATACATAGAATGCATTGAGGAGAACTCCATTTTGAATTCAGTGAGAACATAGAGTCACTGAGGATTCTGGAGAAATCTACCTGGTGGCATTGAGTTGGTGCAAGTGTGCACAAAAGGAACCCTTGTTTGAGTTCAAAGAGAAGAGAAGTGTCACAGGAGGAGACACTCATGGGGTTACTGAACACCCTGCAGGCTCAGTAAAGCATGCTTGAGCAGGAAGTTGCCAAAGGGAACTTACATCCCTTCAAGGAGAGAAAGGGACAGAGACACTTTGAGGTCAAAGCCATAGATAAGCTCAGAAGAGATAACACCATTTCATGCAAAGGTTCTGCAAGAGGTTGTAGAGTTCGAACAAACCTTAGAGGTTCAGAGAAATAAAGCTCAGGAGGAGGAATACCTCTTAGAATACAGGTGGGAGCCAAGGTTATAGGCTTCATAGCAGAGACAAAGGATGAAGCCTTTTGGAGCAAGAAATCTTCGAAGGAAAAGGAATAAGGGCATGCTCAAGGTAGAGTACAACTATCTTTATATCAGCTGGAGAGGTGAGATCTGGGTCATTGACATCTATGTCCAGACACACTCAGGAAAGCGCACAAGGAAGAGAAACAGATATAGGCCATTATATCTAGTGCAAAGAACCGATAGCCATCGGATCCGGAGGGAGGCACATGGAGTTTAATCTCTGGGAAGATGCACATAAGAATAGAACGGACGATCAGAATTCTCTATGGAGAACTCGTGAAATCATGAGAACCATAGGATTGACTATTGATCTCAGATAGATCTGGACCATCGGTCCATTTCGCGAATTTGGGTATCGCGAGTTGGGAGGCGGAGTTCTTTTTTCTTCAAACCCCCGAGTCATGAGATTGTGATTCGACCTGAACCGTCGATCAAGGAGGAAGGAGAGCCATGAGATTTGGTGCCTCGCTACATCGTGTATCGGGGTTTTTGAGGGTGAAGGAGTTGCACCTTGATCGCTAAAGTCGTGAAGTGTCGATCACCGAGGGTTTGTGCAAACACGTGTCACATCTGTTAGGTGGGGACTGCATGGTTGACAGGTGGCACAAACATAGAGTGCATAGAAAATGTGGAAGTAGGTGACAGGTGGCGTACACACATCACCTTGTAAGGGGTCAACCCATCGTTGACTTATCATGCTTCATGGTTTTGCAAAGGAGTAGCACGAGGGCTCAACATTCAAACTTGTGAATTCACGAGTTCCAAGCAGTGCTATCACTTAGCCCTAGTCGGTGCTTATGTGTGGAAGGCACTAACAAGGAGGAGCCATACCCGTATCGCATCTCGAGTATCGACGTTTGGAGAAAGAGGAGTCAAGGGTCTTTGACTCATGAACTTTCGAGTTGCAAAAAGCGCTTGCACTAAGGCTCGGGTCAGGTCACATGTAGATGTAAGGCTCACGCATGGTGTTAAGTTGCGCAGGGCAGGTTTTCATGAAGGACCTGTGGATTAGATTCGTCAGGTTCCAATAGAGATCCAAGGGAGCCACTTCGGCTCGAGGAGAATTTAGAATGATCCTGTGTGGATCTCGGACAGAGGGTCAAGGGTTTTCTTCATGAATGGATATCGACTAAATTTTGACAAGGTAGTCGACTGGTAATTGACTAGTAGTCAACAGTAAGAATCCCAAGATTCATGGGATTGGATCTAATCATCTGCTTGGGTTTGTAACCATTTTTTGGCACCATGATTTAGGGTTTTTCATGTTGTAAATCCTATACATAAAGTGTGATGTAATACTATAAAAGATAATCTTTAGAAGAATCATGAAGGTCATGTAGATGCAAGCCTAACTGACTGCAAGGTTGTTCTTGTGTAAAGAAAGAGAGTAGGAAGAAAATTTTGTCTTAGGTGTCGAACAAGGTTAGTCATGTAACTCTTTGTTTTATGAATAAATAAGACAATAAGAGATAAATATTCTCAAGTAATAATGGTTTTCCCGGTTAAGGGATTTCAAGGTAAAATCCTTGTGTACTGTGTGTGTTTTTCATTTATTTTTTGTTTAAATCTATCTTTTCTTTTTATGAGGATTATTTTCTCTACATGTGGTATTATATCCTATCTGATAAATTATTATACAGGGATATCAAATCTCATTTTTTTTATCAGTACAAGTTGTATCAAAGAAAGGTTAAGCAGATCTTGGATCTGAAATAAGCGTAGTGTTACAATCCTATTTTCCACCCCAGAGTCTCATGGGGGACTTATTGATGATGACATAATGAGTCACACTCTTATTCCCTAGATTTTAATTGTTTATGAGGATGGTCATGACTAAATTCCTTGAAAGAGTGCAACTAGTTGCTAGTTGCATAGTTGTTCACCCATGACTAGTTGCTAGTTACAATATTGTTGGGTCACAACCACCTCTATAGCCTTCTAGAATTGGTAAATTTCAAACATATTGGCGCTAAATGAGTTGGTATTCTCATGGTAGGAGTTTGGGAAATATAAATATATTCAAGGTTCACTATATTGTAGAGATCTAGAACCATCTTTTATCCTCCTTCACCAATCTATGAAAGGAAGGCCATTCAAGGGCAAGAAGAGGAAGAATCATTTACAGAGATATGTTGTATTTTTAGAGGATATTCTCCATTTATATTATCCTTCTAATTAGGTTTTCCTTTCTTGAGTGAGAGGTGAGGAGGAGCAAGAGAAAGGAGTACAAGGAGGAATGCATCAAAATTCAAGGTAAGAAAGATATGATGTACTTCTCCATTTTTATCATAATATAGATCTATGGTTTTCCCGTCTCATACTATTGGCATTCAATTGTGAATGTTAGATATGATATTCCATTAAATAAATCAAATTAGATTTATATCAGATTAGATGTGAATCAAATTAGATATGAATCAGAATAGATCTTAATCAAATTAATGATTTTCCTAACACTAAAGAATAGTTCATACTAGAGCGATCAGTTGTGGGCTACATACCTATTGGGATGTGATCGCTTATATATAGTCATGATATAAATACTTCTAAGGTCATGGCCACCCTTGTAGCTCATTGGTTTTCAAAAAATAAATCATATTTATCTCTTTAGATATGAATTTGCTTAAGCCTTGTGAGCTTTTGTATGGTCTGATATCCTAGGTATCCTCTCTATTTGAGCCTCTTTCATTATTTCTTGTCTTCAAGTGATTTTCAGGTATTTTGAAGTTCTTTGTTTGTATTTGTTGCTTGTGTGAGTTTTTCTCCTAGTTAGTCCAAATCTAGGTAGCCTTTCCAACAAATCTCACCAGATATGGCAGTGTTCCTTTTACCTTTTACATCTAGTTAGCGAGTGCCTTTGTGCATTTGGTTTGTGTTTCTAGGTCATCCTTTAATATTTGGGTTTGATTCTCATAGAGACATTGGAGTGTGATTTAATGCGTCGCTACAATTATCCTACAAATATTTCTTTCTAGTTTTTGGATTTTTGTTTGCAGATATGTTTTCTTGATTAGTTTAAGAAACTTTTTGCATCTCAATATAAAATGAAAAAAAAATTGCTCGCAAAAAGAATTTGAGAATTATAAAATAAAAAATGCATTGTTGTGTTTGGCATTGAAGGATCTTGTTGAGTTCCTTGGCTTGTTTCATGGTTAGTGTGTGCTTATAAGGTTGTTTCTTTCATTGAAAAGAAAAACTCACAAAGGAAAAAGTTATCTTCCCTTCCTTAGCTATAATTCATCGAAATATAAAAGATTGCATTATTTTAATTTCATTCTTTGCATTGTTTTGGATGGGAAAGAGTCAATGACACCATTTGAAGTTTCATCCATTCCTTTGACTTAACAACAACCATTAAGAAAAACAATCCATAATTTAAAATTAGTTAGACTCTTTTTTCTTTCTATCACACCAACATTAGATAGGATCTAGGGCCTTGGGATAGGATTGGAGATTAAGCTATCCAAGGCCAAAAAATTAAACCTAGAAGTCAGTGCAAACTTATTTTCACAAGCAGTGTGTGGGGAGCCTCCTATAACACATGAGTAAATCATGAGGTCACATTGGGTCAAGTAGGGTGATTACCCTTATTTTCTTGTGTTCATGTTTCCTAGACTGCTTCAACTACTATGTATACATGATTTTTTTAGTGACCACACCTCCCTCTGAGGTACTTATTTTCATTTGGGCTTATTTACCCTGCCCTTATGTGTGGTCGGACCTATGACTATTCTCTTGCTCATTGATTGTGAAGTGGCATACTTAGTGGAAATTCCCAGGTAGTTACATAGGTGATTGCATGTGGGATATACTTGTGGTACCTGGGACAGACGTTTAATCATAGTTTCAGTTCCCTCAAAGGGTTCCTGACTTAATAAAGGGTACTTGCACTAGTCAAGGCCACTTTATGGATACTTTGGGTCTACTTCACATAGATTATCGTAATTGTTCCTCACACCTTCGCTAGCCAATCTTGTGGGGATTTGATCTCCCCCAGAGGTTTGGTTTTCAAAAGGCATCCTAATCCATTAGTTTGCTTGATGTTGGCCTAGATTTTTTAGGGGTGTTCTCTTTGATTTCAAGTCTAAATCATCCTTAGGTTGAGTTGTTTTTTTGTCTTAACATATTTTATGTACCGTGGCTAAACAATTTTGTTGTCGGTATTATAGACAACGAGAAATTACACCTATCATAGAGGAAAAACCGCCTCTTAGGAGACACAAAGTAGACAACGATTAATTTGAGGAGTCCGATAATAGGTCCGAGGAGAGTGAGTTTTTCAAATGGAAGTTGTCGATGAAATTCCTCCACCTAATTTTAACCCTCCTTTGACTGATCTTTCCAAACCCCTTACTTGTTTAGGTTAGGGACTTCTTTAGTGATCCTTTTTATTTTTTTAGTAACCCTCACATCATGCCATGCTCAAGTGTTTCATGCAATGTAGCTAAGCCTTTAATCCCATCAATAATTATTATGGGGGGGG
>ML781413.1:100926-122455 GCA_009831015.1 Picea engelmannii
GGGACCCTAGTGATTTTCACCTTGTCGTACCTGAGTTCCATTAGACCTACATTGTCCATGCATGTCCCCTCAAACATCCCCATGGTCATGTCCACTTTTCCTTCCATAAGTATAACTAGCATTCCTATGCCCATCCCATTAGTTATGATTCCCATGTTTGGATATTCTTCTATTGGGGGGAAAAGCCTTGGTTTTAGCATGGGAAGTGGAATTTATTCCACCTCTTTCATTAATATGAGTAGCTCGGTAATTTTGAGTGCGAGTGTTTATTTTAGTTGGAATATACCTAGTGGGTTTGGATTTTTCTGTAGTCAATCTGGGGGAAACTAGTTTTTAGAGGAATTAATATGTCATGGGTTAATGCACATTTTCTTAGGAGATATATTCCTTCTAAACCACCTGAGGGAAACTTTTCATAGTGGGACAACCATCCTTTTATCCATACGTCATTTCCTCGAGGGTTTTTCCTTGAGAATAGTTTTGGTTTGGGAAGTAATTTTCCACTAGGGTCCATGTCCACTCTTGGAAGTAATCCTTTCAAGGGAATGTCTAATTCTGGGAGAATCCACAGCCCTGAAAGAACTTCTATCCCTAGAGGAAATAACCCATCTTTAACTTCAAAACCCACTAGAAACACAAACATGGGTGAACCTCAAGGTTCATTTAGGTCTCGATGTGCTTCATCATCCTCCCAATATTCATTTTCCCATACACCTTTTTCTTTCTTACTGACATTAGAATTTCCTAATTTGATGCTTTTAAGGAATAACCCCATCCTCCATGAGCCCCTATGACTGGATATACCTGTGAAGCTACAATCAGACATGCATAAGTTTGAAGGAAAGTTGAGAGAAGATCCATCCACACACATCATGACCTATTATCTATGGTGTTCATCCAACTCTTTGATGGATGAAAGTATATAGTTGTGTCTTTTCCAGCAATCCTTGACTAGAAATTCCACAAAATGGTACATAGAACTAAAGGATGCTTCCTTCAATAGATTCAATAATTTGGCTATGGAAATATTGATGTATTTCCAGTTTCCCATTCAATATGATATAGGAACTAATTTTTTGACATCATTGCATCAAGATACTTCCACCCATATCTCCAATCATATTCATGAATGGAGAAGGTGACATTGGATGATCAAAACCCAAATTCATGAGAAAATCTTGATGGAATGGTTTACCAAATATCTCTTACCACCCATTTCCAAGGATGTTTCTATGGGAGGGGTGGATACTGAGGAGCAAGCCATATTACATTCCCAACACTTATATTTGATCTATTCTCAGTTTGGTATTCTATACAGTCCTAGGTCATCATTGGATCCTAGAAAACCAAACCCAATACCCTATGTTGATTGTGTGGTTATTTATGTTCCCACTGCCTTCATGGGCTAGTTACATGATTAGTTGGGTCAAATGAATATTTCAAGAAACCCATCAACCGCTACACCCATTGCTTAAACTGCATTGGTCCTCACTTAGACCTCTAAGGTGAATTTGGTGCATTCCACACAACGAAATAATCCTTATAAATCTCGAGGAAATAAGAAGAATAAAATGAAAAATTCGAATACGAAGTGTGGGACCACTCAAACCCCAAACAATAATTGGGGAAGGATGAAAGAGAATAAAAAGAGTCGCCCCCCATGCACAATTTGTGGGGAGAACCATCCTACTAACTATTGTCCTAGGAAGGAAGGGTGAGATCCATAGATATTTGGAATAGAAAAGGGATCTCAACAATCTATTTTCTTCACCCATTATTTCCCCCCTTAGCCTCAACAAATGGTTGCATCAAATCCTACTCCTCCACAAGAGGGAATGGCAGGTACCCTTTAGTACAAGGAGTCTTCCTCGAATACTTCAATATTTAAATGTGACTAGATAGTCTCCTTACAGACCTAAGTGCACAGCTAGGATACTCCTGAAGGAGGTCCCATGACTCAAGATCTAGACTCCTCTTCCCATATTGGTTCCCCTCTCAAGATATAGAAACCATCGTTTGACACATTGCTTCGCCCAAACAAGTGTATTATTTAATGCACAACACATAATCCAAATAAACAGATCTCCCACAACTATAGTATTGTAGAGGACTTGACCCAAGAACCATGTGCCATGTATTCTTTAGAAGTCCTCCAAAGCTACCATGTGAAACAAAAAGATTTATCATCGTCCATTGGTGGGGTGGATCCTTATAATCCAGTTTGATTGCATTTGACACAAACCAAATCTATAATAGGATTTCCCATCATATTGCTTTCTAGATCATAGTGAGAGTTCTTGGGAAAACATCTTTCACATAGTGTTTGATGTAGGTCCATTTATCTAGATTGTATCATTATATTATTTTTTCATCTATCATGATGATTTCAAAGTGGAAAAAATTGAAGGAATCAACTTACACGGTAATTTAAGTGATAGTTACCAGTTTCGAAAGTTGGGGTCCAAAACCTTCTGTAGCAATTTTGAGGCATTATATGACATTTCTGGGGGTTCTAGTGTTCAAAGTTTGTTCCCACACCCTTGATGGTGTTTTACACTTTAATACCTTTCAAATGGTGTAGACCATGTGTCAATTGGATATCATATGCAAAATTTATGCCTCTCGCAAGTTAATCTATTGTGTTTACCACCATGGTACAAGAGGATGCCACATCATCCATTGTTACTCATGCATATGGGGCTATCCATTTCAGGACTTTCAAGAATATTCTAGAAGGACCAAAACCCTATCACAATTGAGGGTTGAAGTATTCAAAACCCTAACCCTATATGGATATCGGCATATGTTAAATACCGAGACTTTAGGAGGAGAAGGGATTACATTCAATGTTATATATTTTGTTGCATAGCATAGCATAACAACTAGGACTGGAAAAATGGATAGAATAACAGAGGGGGTTAAGGTCTATAGCATCCAAACAGGCCACACGTATCAGGTAACTCTATAGAGATTTACTTCTCCTTTGTACTTGCATTATTTCCATGGCAAAGGAAAGAGACTAGAGTAGCCTCACCTTCTAGTTGGGTTTTATCCCGTAAGGGTTTCCAAGAGAAAATATTTGTTTTATATTTTGGATGGTGTGTGATTGTATTTTGTTGTTCTCTATTTTCTGCATTTTATCTATTTCATGCATAAGAAAAAAATTAACAACTAAATATTCTGGAATATAAAGGAATTTAACCTTCATAGTGTAGATTTCAGTTTTATTTATCATATTTGTTGTGATGAAATGTTTTAATGGAATATCCACAAAGCCTTACATATAATATTGGCATTAGAGTAGGTTTCTTTTGGGTATTTCTAGGAAGTTGCAGGGGATATAGGAATTGTCTTAAAGAGAAGTCACTTAAACCTTAGCCATGGGAGACAAGTATGTTCATAACAACCCTTGAGATCCAACATAAGAGATATTTTATAGGTTGGGACCACAAGTCTCTGACATTAATGGAAATATGAACCTCCTCATGGTGGATMTAGAAAGAAATATCGGACTAYACGGAGATGATGGAGGCTCTAACTTAGAGATTATATTGGAGGGGAAATCATGAGATCATGAAGACCTATAAAAGGAATCATGTAAAGAACATGCGAAAGAGAAGMGAAGTTCAAGTGTCATTAATACTCTGTAGTCCCTATTTAAGATGGAAGCAAAAGTAGACGTATATCCATACCAAGGTGATATTGATGCATTAAAATTGAATCAATAGTTGTAGAAACTAGAATTTTATTTTAGCATTCACCATATAGATGAAGAGAAAAATATTTCATTTGCTAAATTGAAGTTAGAGGAACATGCTTTAACCTTATGGGAAAGTCGTATAGAAACACTTAGGCTAGAGGGTGATTCACTGGTAACTAGGTGGGAGGAATTCAAAACCCTCATCAAATCTCAATTCTACCATATTAGGTATGTATAGGACCAATGGATCTGATGGCACTACTTCAGGCAGAGGAAGGGACAAAGTGTACATGAGTACACCACTAATTTAAAAAATATGGCCATCATGTTGGGTATCTCTCCCAAGAAACCATATGTACTCCTCAAGTATCTGGGGGGTTTACACAATAATCTACAAAATAAATTTATTCTCTTCAAGCCAAGGACAATGGATGAAGCATGTGTATAGGCACAATACCTGGAAAACATAGGCTTAAAAAAGGGCATCCAAGCAGTTCCAAAAAGAAAGATCACCAGGAAGCTTTGGAGTGGAAGAAGAAGTATAAAGGGGGGAAATATAATAAGACAACATCCACTACACATCAGTGAAAAGATCCTAGCAACCATTGCAATCCTTGCAACTTTGATGGCCACATTGAGGAAAATTGTTGGAAACTACATCCAAAGTTGAACTAGAAGAGCGACAAGAAGTTGAACTAGAAGAACTAGGTCATGACATATATGGTATTTTTTATTATATAAAAATCAATGTTTTTAGTTACCTAGTTCCAACAATAGATATTATGCAAATATTTTTTGTCAAAGGACAAACTAATATGAAGTCAATGAAATATCGATTGCTATAGTCTGTCTACACCTTCGGCAGGGACTGATAACTTGAGCTTATGTTATCTTTTGTTTATGGCAGTGTTTACACATTTTCACTGTGGTTTTTACTTTACCTTATAGTTTTCAAGAGCATGGAGATATCTCTTGAACAACATGGGGTAATATCTGAGGTGGATATCAATTGTGGAAATCCATTTTTGATATAAAAGTAAATACTCACGTTCTCCATATGTATTTTTGTCATAAAACTTTA
Organism: Picea engelmannii; assembly: GCA_009831015.1. Taxonomy (NCBI): domain Eukaryota; kingdom Viridiplantae; phylum Streptophyta; class Pinopsida; order Pinales; family Pinaceae; genus Picea; species Picea engelmannii. Next base: position 105,708 of record ML781413.1, read on the forward strand.
CATAATATCAATATATAATAATAATTCAAGAGCTTTTGTTTATGGGAAAAGTGACAAATAATTTTCCATGTGGTAGCATGCACATGCACATCAACGAAGTTTAGATTGTGCATGCATGCACTCTTCAGTGAAAGGGATGTGTATGTATGTGATCTATTTATGATCGGTTTTTGTAACTGTGTGATAGAGGTTATATATATGAGCACACCCATAGAGGTGAGAGTGCAGTGCAATGCAGTGTGTGAGCAAGACGCAATACTGTGGAGTGTTGTGTGTGAGGAGAGGATGGTTGTATGCCTATGATTGGTTATTGTAATTCTCCCTTGAATAATAAGAATACAAATTATCATTGCCCCATGGTTTTTTCCGGTATTGGGTTTCCACATAAATCACTGTGTCAATTGTGTGATTGTTGTTTTGTTTGGTTTAATCTTGGTTTTATTCTATTTACTATTAGAATCTTGTTACATTTTTTGCGTCTTCTTCCTAACAAGTGGTATCAAAGCATAAGATGAGGAAGCCATTGCATCACTTAGATGAATCTACAAGGCAATTTCTGTGAAAGAGGATGAGAGTACCCTCTATTGTTTGAGACGTTCTGATGAGGAAGTCTGTGTGATGCACTGCAAGTGTGACAGAGTTGTGAGTTCAAGAGTAAACCATTGCATGGATGAGCAAGAGTTGCAAGGGCGATTTTCTACTTAATCTGTGCACAGAGATCCGTGTGTCACATGTTGGAGAGATTCATTGCGAAAGAGGCGATCGTTGTGTATAAATGTAGCCTTGGGGAAGAGCGATGATCATGAAAGGTTATTCATATTAAAGTTCCTCTAGGTATATGCGTTGAACACAAGTTATGAAAAGTCACAGATCGCATTTTTTTCTTGGTACGCTATCAGGTGGAAGTCATGGTGTATCACCTATTTGGTGCACAGAACTCCACGTTATTTGGTGCAAAAAACTCCACGTAGATGCATAAAGCATGAGGTATGGAACCATGTTTTTTTTTGTTTTATTATGCATAGAACACAAAGTAAAGGCCAAGCGTATTTTTTTGTCATATATTATGCACAAAATATTTTGAAAGCACAAGATTTATTTTATTAAAGAATAGATTTTAAAAGTGAGGTGGACGGTTCTTTTAAGTAACAAGACTTATATTTATTAAAGAATAGCTTTTAAAAGTGAGGTGGACGGTTCTTTTAAGTAAAAGGTTTTAAGGTTTATATAAATATATTTTAAAAGTGAGGTGGACGGTTCTTTTAAATAAAAGGTTTTAAGGTTTATATAAATATATTATATATATATATATATTTTGGGTTTAAACATTTTAAATTAATTTTTTCTTGGGTTCAAATTTGAACTTTAAGATTGTTTCCTTCACATATTCTAAAGAGCTTGGCTTTATACGCTGTAATTTGGGGTTTTTTGTGTAAACGAAGAAAGTGTAGAGTTTTAAGTTTGAGGTGGAGAAATTCAGCGGTAAGAAGAGCTTTGAACTATGGAAGCTCAAGATGTGGGATATGCTCGAAAAACAAGGCAATGACAAGAGCGGTGATGGTTGAGTCACCGTAAAAGAAAAAAAAATATTTACCTTGGAGTTGTAAAAATTATTGATTGCATGTAAATGGGCATATGTCTGTAATACTTGGATAGGCATTCATACCCATGGTTTATTAGGTCACCTATGAAAAGTCTAAACATAGATTTAAGTAGATTGAATATGTGAGAGGGGCCTGTATGTTGGGTTAACCTTGACTCAGTGAAGGAGTTAATGATTTAAATCTGGTTTTTTAGGTCAAAGCACATGGTTTTTTGGGTTCATGTTTTTTGGGTAGCTCATGGTATTGTGTCCATGGGTTGCATGTAATGAATCCTATAAAAGGCTTGGTGAATTCCATTGTAAATGAGCCTATAGGTAAGCAATGAAGGATTACTTAGCCGACTTGGTTGAATTTGGTCAAGGGAATGTGTGTGTTAAGGTGGAGCACTAAGACTCCAGTGTTAAGTCCCTGGAGGTGAGAAGAAAAGGTTTACTTGTGTTGGTTTGGATGGATTTGGTCAAAGTTGTTCGAATGCAAAGTTTGAGGTGGAGTAGTGTGTCCAAGATAAAAAGGTGGGTCTGTAGAAAGGTTGATGTGTTGATCCGAAAATGATCTTTTAATGACTGTGATTGAGTTATTAATTGCATGAGTTCATTAACCATTTAAGAAGTTGAATGAAAGAGGATGAATTTAATGAGGAAACATAGCTGCCAAAAGACAATATATAGATCTGAATTGAAGCAATAAGAACAACAAACCATAACAAGAGAAGTGATAATGGAGTTTGACACAAAATTCCCTACATCTCTGGGCCTTTGTCTCAGTGGGGGTGGCTTCTTTATTTCTGTTCAAAGCTCAAAAAATACATTGCAACAGTGCCATTAGGCTACACGACTGATATGGTCATGTTCTTCCAGATCTCTAGAAGCCAGCAGAAGAAACAATACACAAAACGGATGACCGAAGCTCCCAGAAATGGCCCACAAGTGTTTGCTCCTCAACAACTTCCCTGCATAAAAATGGATTTGGCTTGGCTTCCCTTGATCATAACTCTATTCTAACTATCCTTCATGGCCTCAAACAGGACTCGCTTTTATAGATCTGAAGTTGGTTATCCATCCCCAACTTCCTCCCAAAATCTGGGCTCAAAAAGAGTCCAATATCTCCCAATAATGGGCAAAATCCACTATTAACAGGCATAAAAATCAAAATATAATCCAAAACTATAACATAAAACCCACTTTATGTTAATAATAGGTCTAAGATCCTCATACCCAATGCCCACCCCCTATAATGGTCACATGCAGTAAAAATATGGCCATGCGCCAACCCCTTAGGGGCTGCACGCTGGCCTCTCCTTCGAAATACACGGTCATATGGTGCATATTTGGGAAAACCCCCAAAACCTGGGGCTAAAGGCATATCTGCACGCCAATATATGGGGAAATGGTCATGTCCAATCCCATAAGATCTGGGGCTAGAACCAACGTCCCAATCGCGCCCACATATGGAGTGGAGCGCTCGATGCCAAGGTGTGGTCATATGTGTTGTTAAAGTTGTAGGTTGGGGCTTAGCCCCAGCCCCCTTCGGCCTCCATTACACCACATTTTACACTTTAATTAAAATAAAGTAACAATGGTATAATAAGAAACATGCGCGGTCCAATGGTAATCGGACTTTGGTGAAGTCACTATGCTGGTTGAAGAGGTCTTTGGTTTGATTCTCGCTAACTCCATATAATTTTGCAAACAATCCAAGAACCAGTAACTAGGTTCCACGTCTGGGCCACGTGGCACCACAACCTTTGTCAACAACTTGTCACTTGTCAAAACAGGATTTGCCCATGTGTCAGTATACTGTTGGTCCCTGTCATCAATGACCACATCAGCACACCTGTCTGCCACATGTCCACTAATTGTACCTGCCACCTGTACGAGTGTGCCATGTGTCACCCTTTCAGTGGTGACATGTGTCACCTCCTACTTGGTTGACGTCAACTATACGATCTATCAACTGTACCTCTGTCACGTTAGCATGATGACGTCAGCGTTGACTTTTTTGACTATTGACTTTTTGGTTGTTTGGGAAAACGGTCAGAGTGCGATAACTCTCACATACAATGCTCGTTTGAGAAAGTGAATATATGGCTGGAATCGGCACGATGAGCCGGTCGCAATGGAATTGGTTTTTGTCGAATTCTAATAAATTTCATTTTTGAGCCTTTTTTAGCCCTACCAGGCTCTTGGATCTGATTCTGGATCACACCTCCCCACTAAAGGAACTTTTGGTCCCCAAAATGTTACTGACCAGACAACAAGCTCAGGATAGGCCACCCAGCTTGTTCTCTGTCTTTGAACTCTATCCTATGCACCTGTCTCATCAAGATCAAATGTAACACAATCATGACAACTAACATCATATTGTTAGCCATTTGAACCTTGTTACATATTACTGAAGCCACTATCATCCATGTAGACAACATTACTAATGATAGCATCAAAAAGACGGTTGCAAATGAGATAATATACTTGTAATGTTTGCACGACATGAGCTTATCTTGAAGCAACTTATGATTGATTTTCCATTCAATAATCATTTGATGTTCTTGCTTAAGATTGATTACTTCATTTGAAATAATTATTGGTTTGTTTCTTGCTTGCACTACCTTCTTTAATTGTTCCATTGTTTGAAGTGTTTTATTTTCCTTTACATGATGAGCATGAACCACATAATCTTGACCTACTTTGGTTAATTGATATTGATTCTTTGTCCTGTAGAATATTGTCTTACGATCATATAAGTATGGAATACCTAAGACCATTCCACATTCACTTAACGACACTACGTCACATGTTACCTCATCCACATACTTAGATGAAATTGAAAACTTGGTTGTGCACTGCTTTTTTATCTACAATTGATGATGATTTCTTATCCATTTAAGTGTGTAAGGCTTATGATGTGCTTGTGTTTTTAACCCCAATTGCTTAACCAATTCTTTTGAGATTAGATTAGCTTGAGATCCACTGTTGATTAATGTGTCTATATTAGTGTGTCTCATGATGGTCCTTATATAAAACAAGTTAATTCTACAATCAATGCCTTCACCAATTTTACCTGTCATAACAACCAATGAGATCTTTGATTCATCACCTGAACCCAATCACAAGTCTATGGGTCTTGTTGTCGCTGCCACTATTTTCATTCCCTTATTTTCCTTGAACCACTTTGGTCTCTTCACGGGATTCAACTGCCAACATCTATCCTCATCATGTCCCTCTTTCTTGCAATGCTTGCAAGAGGGCTTCTTGTCCTTTCTTTCCACTGCATTTCCCTTTTTTCCATGCCACTTCCTCTTGTCCTCTTTTCTTGAAGATGATTCCCCTGATACACCTGCTTTCCCTGCTTCAATATATGTTGCTTGAACGGAAACCTCATCAAGCTTAGTGGGTCCAAACATGAATACAGTGTTTTTAATATGTACAGGTAAACCTCCTATATACTTCATAAGGGTTTCCTGTGTATGTAAAGGGATTTCCAACAACAATGCCATTTTTCGAAAGCCATCAGTATACTCTTGCACTATTTGTCATTTTCTTAGTTTTAAAGATCGTCATTCAATTAATGCTTTTTCTTTATAACCCAAAGGATAGAATTGTTTCCTAAATGCAAAAATGAAGCTTTGCCATGATGGAAATACATTACCCACTTGATGCGTTCCATTTTGCAACTTGCTTTGCCACCAGATGAGAGTTGTGTCTGCAAGTCTCAAATATGCCAACTTGATTTGTGTGGCCTCATCCTTGATCTGTTGCACACTACAATAAACCTCCATATACTTGACCCAATTGTCAAGTCTATCTGCATTAACTTCAGCATCATATATGGGTAACTCAAATTTAACATCAAATTTTAACAATGGCATTTCATTATTATGATTATGAACATGTTTCTTTGCATTAGATTTAGAACTTGAACTTGAAGAATAAGGAGAAGAAGGAGGTGATGATGGAGGTGAAGGAGGAATCTGAGGAGGATCCTCTTCCTCTTCACTTTTTTCCTTTGAAGATTCACCTAGATTTCATCTTTTTCATTCCAAGTAATCCTCATACAAAACTTTCACCATCTCCAACATAGCAAGGAAATTTTTCTGAAACTCTTTCTCATCTTGAGAAAGCCCTTCTTTCGATGCCATCTTCTCACGATGAGAATATCTCTCTCAATCCAATTAATGGATTCTCTGCAACAAGCTCACCTTCACCACGTTGTAGCTTTTCCCTGGTTAACATGCAAAACTCAAATCCAAACATCAACTAGCTCTGATACCACTTGATCCAAAAAAGATCTTTTAATGACTGTGGTTGAGTTATTAATTGCATGTGTTCATTAACCATTTAAGAAGATGAATGAAAGAGGATTAATTTAATGAGGAAACATAGCAACCAAAAAACAATATACAGATCTGAATTGAAGCAATAAGAATAGTAAACCATAACAAGAGAAATGATAACAGAGTTCGACACAAAATTGCCTACGTCTCAGGGCCTTCGTCTTAGTGGGGGGGGCTTCTTTATTTATGTTCAAATCTCAAAAAATACATCGTAACAGTGTCATTAGGCTACAAGACTGATCTGGTCATGTTTTTCTAGATCTTTAGAACCCAACAGATGAAACGACACACAAAACGGATGGCCAGAGCTCCTAGAAATGGCCCACAAGCCTCTGCTCCTCAACAACTTCCCTGCATAAAAATGGCTTTGTCTTAGCTTCCCTTCAGCATAACTCTTCTCTGACTATCCTCCATGGCCTCAAACAGGCCTGGTTTTTATAGATCTAAATTTTTTTATTCATCCCCAACTTTCTCCCAAAATCTGGGCTAAAAAAGAGTCCAATATCTCTCAATAATGGGCAAAATCCACTATTAACAGGCATAAGAATCAAAATATAATCCAAAACTATACCATAAAACCCACTTTATGTTAATAATAGGTATAATCCCATCATACCCAACACACTCCCCCTATAATGGTCACATGCAGTAACAATATGGCCATGCACCAACCCCTTAGGGGTTGCGTGCTGGCCTCTCCTTCGAAATACACAGTCGTACGGTGCATACTTGGGGAAACCCCTGAAAACTGGGGCTAAACGCATATTTGTGTGCCAATATATGGGGAAATGGTCATGTCCAATCCCATAAGATTTGGGGCTAGAACCAATGTCCTAACTGTGCCCAAATATGGAGTGGAGCGCCTGACGCCAAGGTGTGGTCATATGTGTTGTTAAAGCTACGGGTTGGGGCTTAGCGCTAGCCCCCTTCGGCCTCCACTACACCACATTTTACACTTTAATTAAATTAAAGTAACAATGGTATAATAAGAAACATGCGCGGCCCAATGGTAATCATCCTTTGGTGAAGTCGTTATGCTCGCTGAAGAGGTCTCTGGTTCAATTCTCACTAACTCCATATAATTTTGCAAACAATCCACGAACCAGTAACCAGGTGCCACATGGCAGTCTACGTCTGGGTCATGTGGCACCACAACCTTTTTCAACAACTTGCCACTTTTCAAAATGAGATTCGCCCACGTGTCAGCATACTGTTGGTCCCTGTCATCAATCACCACATCAGTACACCTGTTTTCCACGTGTCCACTGACTGTACCTGTCACATGTATAAGTGTGCCACGTGTCACCCTTTCAGTGGTGACATGTGTCACCTCCTAGTTGTTCCATGTCAACTATATGATCTATCAACTGTACCTCTGCCACATTATCATGATGACATTAGAATTAACTTTTTTTACTATTGACCTCTTGACTTTTTGGTTGTTTGGGAAAACGGTCAGAGTGTGATAAATCTCACATACAACACCCATTTTAGAAAGTGAATATATGGCTGGAATCATCACAACGAGCCGATTGCAATGGAATGGGTTTCATCCGATTCTGAGAAATTTCATTTTTGAGCCTTTTTTAGCCCTGTCGGGCTCTTGGATCCGAGTCTGGATCATGTGTTGACAGGTCAATCAAGTATTTGAGAATATATGATGAAGGTAGGTTCATATCCATGGAACTTGGAAAGTATTGCAAGGAAGTTGTGATCGACTAGGCATGTTTAGTAATGCCAAGTTGCAGGAATAGTTGTGGATAGAAGCGGTTGTGCTATCTGATAACTCAGTCACCATCGATTACAAAAGACTAGAATATTCTGGAAGAGGTATGAACAGGTCATCTAATGATTACTCAAACGTGAAATCATTTGGTTTTGATGCTTATCAACATTCTATGTAAGATCCAGATCAAACAGGTAGATATTTGATATGGTGATGATGTTAAGGGATGTGGCATGTGGGATACTACTTCCCACAGAATCATCATGGAAAAAGATGTAGTCTTTGATGAATCTCCTTTTATAAAATCAAACATAGTAAAATATGAACGGTTCAAAGTATGACTGGTAGTAGAAGAGTATTTGGAAGGTATTGATTTCCATGAAAGTTTCTCACCAGTTGTTAAAATCTTGTTTATATTCATGTTGTGTTAGCACTAGTTGTGTTACTTGATATTGAGTTAGTACAGCTAGATGCTAAAATTGTTTTACATGGATTTTTTTGTAAACGGGGGTGTATATGGAACAACCAAAATGGTTAGTTCAAAATCGCAACAGAATATTTGTTTGCAAACTAAGGAATCATTGTATGGCCTGAAGCATGCCAAGTAAATGGTACAAGATGTTTGATTCCTTCATGGTGAGAAATATTTTACAAGAAGTGAATATAACCATTGTGTTTATGGTATATTTATTATCTTGGCATTAAATGTTATGCTTGTAGCAAGAACAAGCATGTTTGAGATCAACAGGTTGGCTTAGTTGGTTAGGACGTTTGTTATGAAGGATCTGTGTGCAACAAAATAAATCTTGGGCATGGAAATACATAAAGACATGAAATATGGTAAGCTTGGTTATCACAATAGAAGTATGTGATGAAGATACTTAGGAAATTCGGAGTGAATAATGTGAAACTGGTAAAATCTCTTTGGCTTTCCATTGTAAGTTATTTTCAGGTTTATGTCCTAACTGATGAAGAAGAAAAGGGTTATATGTCTCAAGTATTATATGCTTGTAGGAAGTTTGATTATTGCGATAGGAAATGGTCAACATTTCACATGCAGTTGGTGTTGTCAGTAGACACGTGAAAAAACCATGTGAAGAGCATGGAAATGGGTGCTTCAAACTCATAATCACAAGTAACACCTACAGTGGTTGCAGTGATTTAGTCTACGGTTATGATTCATGAGATTTTGACAAGAGGATACCTACCTCAAGTTATGTCATGAAAGAATGCAAGGATCTATTGGGTAAGTTTGGGCAAGTACAGGATGTGGTGTTCCATGGTGGTCAAAGTATTGTGCATTTGACTAACATTCTAGTGTATCAAAATGGGATAAGTGCATCGATTTATTAGATAGGTTACTGATGGAGGTAGAATGGTCCATACTGGAGTGAATTGTGCAGGCATGTTCATGTAACAATATTTTTAGAGAAGATGGAGAATTGTGATGGTGTTTCGATTCTCTTGTCTTGTAGAAAAGATGATGAATTAATTGGGCATAATAAATCAAGTAAATTGTTGTCAAGGTGGAGATTGTTGGAAAAGTGCCAACTAATTTTCCATGCGGTAGCATGCACATGCACATGTACATCAACTAAGTTTAGATTGTGCATGCATGCACTCTTCAGTGAACAAGTTGTGTATCTATGTGATCTAGTTATGATCAGTTCGTGTAACTATGTGATAAATGTTATATATACAAGCATACCCATAGAGGTGAGAGTGCAGTGCAATGCAATGTGTGAGTAATACGTAATATTGTGGAGTGTCGTGTATGAGGAGAGGATAGTTGTATGCCTTTGATTGGATATTGTAATTCTCCCTTGAATAATAAGAAATCGATTAGCATTTCCTCGTGGTTTTTTCCCACATTGGGTTTCCACATAAATCATTGTGTCAATTGTGTGATTGTTGTTGTGTTAGGTTTAATCTTGGTTTTATTCTCTTTACTATTAGAATCTTGTTACGTTTTTGCTTCCACTGCCTAACATATGGTAACATTTACTTCAAGTGTTTTCGGCATTCAATATGTTCCATTATGTTAGTCTATGAATGTCTTTATAAACAAAACATTAAAACATTAAAGATGTGTTTAAGTTTTTCGGGCATGCTTAATGTTTAAGCATGGAAAATTTGAAGGATGAAAATCTATTTTAAATAATAAAAATATTAGCAAATCTTGTTAGTTTGTAATATGAAACTATAAAATGTTTAGCAATATTTTTGTAAAGATATTCAAATTTCTAACAATTTTATAGAGTTGTTATAAAATTTTGACGATTTTTAAGGTTAAATAACTTTATCGTAATTTAGGCTAATTTTTTTTAAAAAAGATTAAATTGACCAATCTTTTTTTGAAAAAAACATGGAAAATTAGTCCATTGGTGTTGGCACCCAAAGTTTTGGGTAAATATCTCGTGCGCACACAAATGAAGTTGTGCATGCATATTCTAGTTTTTCCACGCACTCAAGCAACTACACAGTATGTAACAAGAGGCATGTGTGCAAGTTCAAGATCTTTTAATGTGCATCCATCCGATTTTTGTGATGCGGGTCAGAAAGTAAGAAGAAACTGCATGCACGTCATAATAAAAAAATGAATCTTCCGGAAATATGGGAGATCGTGGAGAAGTAAGGATATGAGTTGGAAAAGTATTTAATATTGCCACAACTCCAAATAGGTAGAATAATCTTTATAAAGTCTCAACAAGGAGAAGCACCCGCATTACCACGAAAGTGCATGAAGAAGTTTTGGGTCCTATTGGTTCAGTGGGTTAGATTCAATGGACGCATTTATTGCTTGGATACAACACATTCTCTAACACCATTCGGTACACACCCTTGATACAATGTTAATAGCAATACCCGCACAATGGTGGGTTGTGCATCGAGAACATATTCAAGAATGGGTAAATGTGGAGGATCCACTAAGAGAAATGTTCAAGCCAGGGGTGCATATCCATCAGTATATGTGTTCTTAGCACTTGCGAATGATGCTAAGTAGCCAAGCATCGACGTGGGGAAATAAATTTATATTTGAAGGCTCAACGTGCACTACCGAGAAAACAGATTGTCCTCCTGGTTCCTCGATTTTATAATGGACAGGTAAGGGAGAAACGTGCGTGAAGGATGGATATGACTACTCAATATGTTGTAATAAAAAGAATGTCCACCCATTCAATCCCCCTAAACCCCATTGAGGAAATAGACGGGTTGTGCAATAGTGAGGAAGTAATGGTTCATTAGGGAATGCCACTAGATATAGACAAGTCGAGTTCATTTCCTCTATGGTGGAAACTTAGCAGTAGGAAATGTGTGAAGAAGAGTTTCGACTGACCAGGGGTCATTGTGGTGAATTAACTGAGGGTGAACCAATGCAGGGGTGCACATGAATCATGACATGTGATCCCCCAAAAGAATAAGACTCGTGCATGTACAAAAACCTCAACATATCACACTTAAAGTATGACGACATAAATCTTTCCATGCCATAAAAAGTGACATATCAATTGTATGGTACCTAGGGATGGTGGACAGGTTATACACGCAAATACAAAATATCATAGAAGTCGATCATGAAATTCCCCCTTGTATCAGACTCTCATTCGTTAAGGCCCGTCTACAGAATTTAGATTAAGAACTTATGGCCCTCCGCCTGACACTCCAACAGACAACCCTCGGGTGATCTAGCTGCAGAAAAATATTGCATTGGCCAAAAAAATCATCCAGGATGACCAGCATAGACTGAAGGAATTTTTGGGGGTGGTCGAACATAGCTTCACTTTATGGAATCATCTACAGAACCCCCCCAAATTAAGTACCATTGATTACAGAGTTCGTGTAATAGAGACTAAGGTCACAAAACAAAAGAGTAGCTTGGCTTCTCTACCTCCTAGCAAGTGCCAAGATGCGATTGAAGCTATTACGACCAGAAATAACGATATTGCTACCATCCGGAATGAGAAACAAAGCATCTCAGAACTAATCACTATTGTGATCATTAAGGCCTTAATATTTTATACTCAGTTGATAAACGCGTAGGTCGTTGCTACCCCCTTGATCAAGAATATGGAAACAATGGACCTGACAGCCCCTCAGGTCACAATAGTCGATGCAGATGAGGTTGTTCAGCTCACTCAGGAACTTCATGACGCCCTTAATGAGTCTGATAGACAATTCAAGGAGTTCTTTCAGGAGCTTATGAAGACGGTTTTGTCTATTGCATCAGTCACTTCATGAGGCACTTGGCTCGAGGATGAGACAAATAATAGAAGTGGGCACCTATTGGCACCCAATTTTTTGGGTAAATATTGTACACGCATGCACACATGAAGTTGTGTGTGTCTATTCCATGTTTTACACAAACTCAAGTAGTTGCGCAGTAGGTGACAGGAGGCATGAGCACCCTGATTCAAAATTTTATAATTCATGCCAATTCAAAGTTTTATGATGCACCCCAGTTCAAGTTCTGTCAATGCATGTCAGACTGAGTTTTGTGATGCACAATAGAAATTAAAAAAACATAACATGCACACTAGAATCGAGAAAATAATATTCAGGAAATCTTCCCGAATGATTACTTCAAGCAGAACGAGAGATCGTGGAATAGTAAGGAGATGAGCTGACAAAGGAGTCAATATTGTCACGACTCCAAAGAGGCTACATGGAATTCATGCGGGTTACAAAAACGTGTGGTACTTGCAAACAGAGGAGCAAGTGGGTCAGAACTGAAAGCAATAGAGCGCCATAGTCGAGAAGAAGATAAAAGGGAGCAACGACAACAAAAAGAGAGGTAGTCATTTTAGCTATCCAACTCATTAACCAATGTTGTTCTTATCAATGTCCTTGAACTCCCTCTAAACCTATGTTTTGTAATGTCTCTGGTTGTGAGTCTGGGTCTGTAATATCTACAGAGTTTGAAAGAAAGCACACAACGCTATGTACTGTAATACAAGGATAATGTATAAGATCTCAATGTTCTGTTGTTGTCAATTGATGAGTTGCTTAATGTATTTCTATGAATGGTTGACTAAAGATAATAAAGGTGCATTGATTCATATATTATGATGTGTTGATCATACATCAAATAAATTTATGTGTCTGATGGATTGTTCTGTAATTAGTCATTCATCACTTACACAAGCCCATATATGATCTTTGTGATTCTCATGTCATCTCAAATGAAACTTTCTTCAGTTTTTTTTTTCTAAGGATTGATATGTCGATGCCTTACGAACCTTGGGTTTTCAACCCCAACACTAAGGACGTGCGCATGCATCGTAAGAGCCAACAATTCAATTGTATATGCCATCGACACTATGTGATCGAACAACGGTACACGATTTTGATTGGAATCATCATAGGAATATTCTAATTTGGCCGGTTCACTCCTGTACCTCTGGCCTTTATCACGGTATAAAAGACGTGATCAAATAAAGTTGCATGTCTCATTGGGAAGCCATGTGACTTTTTAACTGTATCCCTTCAATAGTGCCAAAAGGAAATGATGGCGAGTAATTTACCACTGAGTTTGAATATAAGACGCTGGCATGACTTCAGACAAAAGAGAGATGGGATGTGGAGCTATGTCATTCCGCTAACGCCAACCTTACAATGTTTCCAGGAATTACCAGCCGAAATAATACACTCTTATTTTGCTTTAGAAATATGGCAATTTTGTCTCTGACAAGGATTGAAAGAAGACATAAACACGTAGAACACCCACGTTAAAACTTTATTTTAATATTATTAATTATAAAATACTTATGGTGTTAGATATTTGTGCATATTATTCAAAAGTTGGAAGAATGTCAATTTTCAAAATTATATATATTCATTTGATTAATAATTCTATTAAATGAATTTTATTTTTAAGGAAATCTAATTAAAAAATAAGCATTCCAACTTCCAAATGACTATAAAATCCTTTTTAATACATTATAGCTTTAATTAAGCTTGGGATGAAAGTAATTCTATGATATTTATATTAAAAAAACATTTTTGGGGAACCAGTAGAAAATATGTTTATATTTTTCAAACAAGATTTTTAATTTATCTATATAAATGTTCAACTTATTTATATAAATGTTAAAAGAGACCAAAAATTAAACGAAAATAAGTATTTTTTATTAACTCTTATATTATAATTAATTTCAAAGAAAATAAATATTCTCAATTAACTTTTATATTATAATTAATTTTTTGTGATCAAACATTACTTAAAATTAGAGTTTATTTTATTATATAATTTTATAGTAACAAGACTTAATATAAAAATAATCTTTAGATCTTCCAATTATTTATAAAAATTATGTAAAAGATTTAAACTATGAATTTCATTTTATTATTTAAACATTTTAGTGACTAATCTTTAATACAAAATCAATATTAATTTATTTTTAAATCAAGATTTATCAAATATCAAGATTTAAAAATATCAAAATTTATTTTTAAGTGTACTTTTTAATCGTTTGAAATAGATCTAAACTTACCTTACAAGAAGAGAGTTAAAAATATTTTTATGTAAATATTATATCTAAACAATTTTTTAATATTTTTATATTAAATATTTTTCATTCATAAATATATAGATTTATTTATTTATTTTTATTTTTAAATTTGGTTTACATATTAACTTTCAAAAATATATTACTTAATAATAATAATAATATATTTATCATAGTAAATTATAATTACAATTGAGTCAATATAAATGTATTACTTTTTCTTTATCTTTTCCTCTTCTCCATGTTTAACACATTACCTATGTCTTATCTATGCTTTTTCATCGCATTTCCTTGCTAAGGATAACACCAACAACATCATCAAATTTTAAAGTGTTTGAACCAGATACAGAGTTACTTACAGCCATGACCAAGTCGTTTCATCTTTTTGGCAACGAGCACAAGATTCATCATCAAAGCCCACTTTTATAACACTTAGCTGATTAGTAACCGTATTAATTTCATTTAAATGATCTGCAATAGACCCACTTTATGAAATTTTCATATTAAATAATCTCTTCACTAGAAATACCTTATTGGACGTCCATGGTTTTTCATACTATTTAGCCAATGCATCCATCAACTCCGTAGTTGTCTTTTCTTTCAAAATATTGAAAGTCATTGACACTGCCAGGATCAACTGTATCGTTCCTAGTGTATTTATGTCAAAAACCTCTCATTCTTCGTCCTTAATGGTTGTTGGCTTCTTTGTTGTTCCACCCAATGGTAGGAATAGATCCTTCTGATATAAATAATCTTCTATTTGCATCTTTCATAACATGTAGTTTTGGTTGTTAAATTTCTCGACCCTAAACTTTCCATCTTTCATCATTGCTCCCACTCGAACCATGAACTCTCTTTTCCTGCGAGTTACATTTCGCTATAATACCAGTTGTTAGAAAAACAGGATAGTGGAGCAATAAAATAAGACAAATGCAGAAATAAAACACAAAAGATACACAATAGAATTCCCTCATAAAAGAGGGTTTCCTCTAGGGAAAAAACCCTAGCATAACTTATATCATTAAATCCATGACCTTATAATGAAGTGTCCATATTTTCTATGAAATTACAATATACATTTAAAAGGAAAATTTTATTTCGGGGGCGCGCTTGCAACCTCCCCATGTGGAAGATTGAACAATCTTCTGGGGTGTACAATCTTCATGGGGTATAAACACGGCTGAAAACAAAGACCTCTGAATCAAGAAGATAATCTAACTCCATATCCAACAAATATTATATATTAAAAAAATACAAAAAAAATATTTTACATTTCAATGTATCCAAATAATAATACATTTTAAATTTTATTTTAATAAAATTGAAGATCAATCAAGGAAAACATTTCTCCTACTCAAACAACTATATATATAATTCCATTAGAAAATGAGAAACAATTTTTTTTTTATAAAATTTTAACATCTTTTTTAAGTTAAATTTTACATATATAAACTTCAAACATCTTCCTAAATTTGAAGCATTATTCTTGTTCTTATTGGAAAAAACTAAATAGTACTACTCTCTTAATATGAAAATACAATAAAATTCAATGATATGGTTGGTTGATATCAACAACACACTAGAGCAAATGCTTCTCATGAAGAGGGTATTGATTTATTCTACTTTCATATTTATTCTAGGCTCGACTTCAAAGCAAACATCCATGCATCAAAAGTTTTTCATATCCACAACAATATAGTACAAAGTGAGTATTATTAAATTTTTTATTTAAATAGTATTTAAGTGTAATTTAGAGATTTGTTTTATAATGGTATTTTGAATAAAGAAAATAAAAATATTTACATAAAAATTATGTGTTTGTAATCATAAAATAAAAATATTTAATTTTAATTTAATAATATTCAAAATTGATATTTATTAATATCCAAAATTATAAATATAATTTTAATTTAAAGTTCTCTATTTTGAAAACGCATTTCCAAGTTCTTATTTCCTTGATGTAGAAGCTCCCAAAAAACTCTCAAATTCTTTTGCTCTAAAAATATGGAAATTTTATAACTAATATTATAGAAAATTTTAAAAAAAAAACACACATTTCCAAGTTCTTATTTGCTTGATGTAGAAGCTCCCAAAAAAACTCTCGAATTCTTTTGCTCTAAAAATATGGAAATTTTATAACTAATATTATAGAAAATTTAAAAAAAAAAACAGCAAACCGTACGTTGAACATACACGTTAGAATTTATGTTGTTGATGTCTGACCTGCGTATTAAGGTTGTTTACTAACTTGTACGGTCAGTGTCTCGACCTTTTTTACGAGACTAGTTTTTTTCGGTTAAACCACTTTTATTTTGGCCAATTCCATCTGAACACAAAATTTTCAATATTAGTTTCGTATTAAGGTTGTTGTTGATGTCTGACCGGCGTATTAAGGTTGTTTTACGGTCAGTGTCTCGACCTTTTTTACGAGACTAGTTTTTTTTTTTTAGGTTAAACCACTCTTTTTAGGCCAATTCCATCTGAACACAAAATTTTCAATATTAGTTTCGTGGGAAATTGTCGAGTTGTCTGTTGCTTCATATACAGTCCCGAAAATGACGGGACACAGATTTCCAGGGGAA
>ML781413.1:135966-158040 GCA_009831015.1 Picea engelmannii
GAGAGAGAGAGAGAGAGAGAGAGAGAGAGAGAGAGAGATGGGGCAATAGTAGTCACAAAAGAGAATGAGTAGAAAAGAGATTGGAAGACTGAGTGAGTTGTAGACTCATAGAAAGATGGTGCATTGAACAAGAGGTGTTATATTGCAAAAATATGAGGAAAAGAAGAAGTTGGAAAGTTATTCTTGAAGAAAATAGAAAGCTTTTCCAAAAAGAGTGATGATCACCTTGAAAGAGAGAAGACCTGGATCGAGAATGTAGCTACCGTGGATTGCAGCTTGGTATATCCTGGAAATAATCTAATACTAGTAAGGGAGGTCACCAAGGGACTGCATAGTAGAGAAGGGACACCTTGTGCAAAGGAAATCCAGTGGGAAGGGTACTTGATAAACCTGTAGAGGTCTTGAGCTCAATGGAAAAAGCTAAACTTATGTTGTTGTCAATGGAGGAAGGACAGTAACCTTCCTGGATCATTTTTGAGTCTGAAGAACCAGCTAAATCAATCCCCTTGTGGTATCGTGACTTGGCATGGGGATGGCATGTTGCAGGAAGGTACTCTACAACATAGCCTAATGTTGGGAGGAAAGGAATTCAATCTCAGTCGGTTGGCTATTGAAATTTACAGAACATATAATTATTTTTAATTTAATGTGTTGATGTAAATTTGTTATTTCATGGTTAAATACGAAATATGAATGTATGGATGACTTCCTAAGTAAAATGAAGTAATTATGTTTGTTTCCATTAGCCAACATGTTAAACTTATTAATCCTTAAGAGATGTGTGAGGGTAGGGTGTATCCCTGTGAGGGATGCAAAGATTTGAATGGAAATCTTGCAAGATATGAAGAAAATCTTCATCTCGAAACCGACAAAGGAGAGGTATTGGTGATTGGAACAGTCTTAGTATAGAATCTGAGAGTCTTAATGTTCACTACAAGGAAAAGACCCTCTAATGGAGGTTTTTGCGGATGCCCCTATAAAAATATCCCAAAAATCTGTTTATAGCAGATGATACTAGTGGAGGTGAGAAGGAGGAGGTTTTAGCGAATGTTTTTACACCAGTGATTTTATAAGTACATAACTCAATAGTGCATTTTCTACAACATGCGCATTGGTGCCCTCAAAACTAGCACACCATAGCAGGGTTATTTCAAATAAAGAACAATATTATCCAGTGTGCTACAGAAATAAGGACGCACCGGGAAATAATGACACACCATAATAGCGTTCTTTTAAAAATCTACGGTGCGCAACGTAACACTGGAAGCACTGGTGAGCTATTAGTAGAGCGCACTGTCATGTGGTTAAATAAAAAAAATTGCGTAGCAATGTAGGATTGTGTCAAAAAAGATATTCTGGTGCACTCCATTGTATCATGTGCACCAGTGTGCACCAATGCTCCAATATCGAGCACTGTGTTAAGGTTAATTTCCAAATTTAGGTGGTGCACTCTGCAAACCAAAGTGCATTGGGGCATCTATTATTATACCACACCATGTCATGATTAAACATAATTTTTTGCACTATTTTAGTTTTTCAAAAAATGTATTGCGATGCACTATAGGGTAGTATATGCAACAGTGCACACCCAAAAACACGTGCACAAAGATAAGGTTGTTTGTTTTTTAAATATAACTGGTGCGCTTATTCAACATTTATGGCCCAGTGTGGTTGTGCATCGGGTGCACCTGTATAGAGTTTTATTAAAAAAAAATTACCAATGGAAAAAATCATTTTTACCATTTACAGTGATGTAGAGCTCAAAAGCATCGGTGAAACCTTTTCCTATTTGAAGCGCCCTTCCATTGATTCTTTCCTTGGTTGCGTTCCTTTCGTTTGTTTCTCTGTGCATGAATTTCAAAGTTTTCCAAACGGTGGGAAAATTTAGTTTTTTTAGTACGTCACAAACATACCTCCCTGATGACAAAATGTCCAGGCAATGTCCTTGTTTCTTCATAACTTAATTTTTCACCGAATTAAAATTTAAAATTGAGTGAAATTTTAAGTGTAAAAAAAAAAGACAAAAATAATTGTACGGTGCGTTTGAGGCTCTCAACTCGCACCACGTATGGTGCGAATTATAAATTTACAGGGTGCATTGCGTACCTTGTTACATTTATTAGCAGTGCATTGGTAAACATAAACACACCGGTGCGTTCATTTAACGATGCACCTAAGAAATTCATATAACTAGTGGGGTGGTACGTCAAAGTATAGATAACACACCAGGACGTTAAAGTACATAGTGCACTGCCCTTATCAGATATGTTTTTAGGTAGTGTGTTCGTAAACATGCGCACTGGGGTGTTCATGTTTACCAAACGCACTGACGAGAAATATAACATTATGTTGCGGTGCACCTAGTAATGATTTTGGTGGCACTCTGCACGATACGATAGTAATGACTGAAACGCACTGTAATAAGTTCCATGTTCGAAAAATTGTTAAATTTTATATAACGATGTGACTATGTTAGTTACACACACCCGTTGCATGTAGTGAACATATACGCACCGCGCTTTTTTGCTAATTTTAAATAATTGTTTATTTTAATTTGTTTTTTGGTTTAAGTAGTGTGTATGATAAAAGTAATGCACAGGGATGTATGTGTTATAGTGTACCGCCCCAGTGCAGTATCGTTTTCCAACACACCACCTAACACAATAGAACATATTTTGTTTGGTGCATTAGTTTACATTAACGCACTGGTAATGGTGCTCACAATATCTATGGGCATACCACTGATGATGTGTGCCTATTTTTTTGGCACACCATTAATGCAATTATCTTATTTCTTGAAGGAAGTTATTTTTCTGTATTTATAGATAAATTTACCATTCAATAGATTTTTATTTTTATTTTTTATGAATGAGTGAGGCTGATTTATTTCATATTCTAATCATGTATATACATGAGCAGAGAGAGAAACAATAGCAATAGGAGCAAAGGGTGAACCTGTACAATGTTGTATGAGAATGGGAGGCAAGGGAGAGGGAGAGGGATTTTTACCCTTGCTCTATTATTGTAGTGACTCGTGCTCTCTTCAAGGATGTAGCTCTCCTTAAGTACTATGAGGAGGCTACATCCCTTAAGGGGAACTCCAGTTTGTTGGTGCATCTGATCCATCGATGGGATGTCCATCGACAGGCTTTCTGTGTGGGTACAGATCAATGGGTATATTTTGAAAGCACAATATTTATTTTATTAAAGAATAGATAATGGAGTTCGACACAAAATTGCCTACGTCTCTGGGCCTTTGTCTCAGTGGGGGAGGCTTCTTTATTTATGGTCAAAGTTCAAAAAATACATCGCAATAGTGTCATTAGGATACAGGATTGATCTATTCATGTTCTTCCAGATCTCTAGAATCCAGCAGAAGAAACGACACACAAAACGGATGACCAGAGCTCCCAGAAATGGACCGCAAGTGTCTCCTCCTCAACAGCTTCCCTGCATAAAAATGGCTTTGGCTTGGCTTCCCTTCAGCATAACTCTACTCTGACTGTCTTCCATGGTCTCAAACAAGCATGGTTTTTATAGATCTGAATTTGGTTATCCATCCCCAACTTCCTCCCAAAATCTGGGCTCAAAAAGTGTCCAATGTCTCCCAATAATGGGCAAAATCCACTATTAACAGGCATATAAATCAAAATATAATCCAAAACTATAACATAAAACCCACTTTATGTTAATAATAGGTCTAAGCCCCTCATACCTAGCATGTGCCCCCTATAATGGTCACATGTAGTAACAATATAGCCATGCGCCAGCCCCTTGGGGGCTGCGCGCTGGCCTCTCCTCCGAAATACACGATCGTATGGTGCATATTTGGGGAAACCCCCGAAACCTGGGGCTGAAGGCATATATGCGCGTCAATATATGGGGAAACGGTCATGTCCAATCCCATAAGATCTGGAGCTAGAACCAACTTCCTAACTGCACCCACATATAGAGTGGAGTGCCTGACGCCAAGGTGTGGTCATATGTGTTGTTAAAGTTGCGGGCTGGAGCTTAGCCCCAGCCCCCTTCGACCTCCATTACACCACATTTTACACTTTAATTAAAATAAAGTAACAATGGTATAATAAGAAACATGCGCGACCCAATGGTAATCAAGCTTTGGTGAAGTTGCTATGCTGGTTGAAGAGGTCTCTGGTTCAATTCTCGCTAACTCCATATAATTTTGCAAACAATCCACTAACCAGTAACCAGGTGCCATGTGGAAGCCCATGTCTGGGCCACGTGGCACCACAACCTTTGTCAACAACTTTCCACTTGTCAAAATGAGATTCGCCCACATGTCAGTATATTGTTGGTCCGTGTCATCAATCGCCACATCAGCACACCTGTCTACCATGTGTCCACTAACTGTACCTGCCACCTGTACGAGTGTGCCACATGTCACCCTTTCAATGGTGACACGTGTCACCTCTTGGTTGGTCCACGTCAACTATACAATCTGTCAATTGTACCTCTACCACATCAGCATTATGATGTCAGCGTTGACTTTTACAGTTGACTTGTTGACTTTTTGGCTATTTGGGAAAACAGTCAAAGTGTGATAACTCTCGCATACGACGACCATTTGAGAAAGTGAATATATGGACAGAATCAGCACGACGAGCCGGTCGCAATGGAATTAGTTTTCGTCTGATTCTGACAAACTTTCATTTTTGAGCCTTTTTTAGCCCTGTGAGGCTCCTGGATTCGATTTTGGATCACACCTCCCCACTAAAGGAAATTTTGGTCCCTAAAAGGTTACTAACCAATCAACAATCTCGGGATAGGCCATCTGACTTGTCCTCTGTCTCTGAACTCTGTCCTGTGCACTTGTGTCATCAAGATCAACTGTAACACAATCATGACAACTGACATCATAATGTTAGTCATTTGAACCCTGTTACATCTTATTGAAGCCACTATCATCCATGTAGACAACATTACTAATGATAGCATAAAAAATACAACTGCAAATGAACTGATATACTTGTAATGTTTGCACGACATGAGCTTATCTTGAAGCAACTTATGATTGATTTTCCATTCAACAATCATTTCTTGTTCTTGCTTAAGATTGATTACTTCATTTGAAACAATTATTGGTTTGTTTCTTGCTTTCCCTAACTTCTTTAATTGTTCCATTGTTTGAAGTGTTTTATTTGCCTTTACATAATGAGCATGAACCACATAATCTTGACCTGCTTTGGTTAATTGATATTGATTCTTTGTCCTGTAGAATATTGTCTTATGATCATAAAAGTATGGACTACCTAAGACCATTCCACATTCACTTAATGACACTACATCACATGTTACCTCGTCCACTTACTTAGATGAAATTGCAAATTTGATTGTCCATTGCTTTGTTATGTGCATTTGATGATGATTGCTTATCCATTTAAGTGTGTAAGGCTTATGATGTGCTTGTGTTTCTAACCGCAATTGCTTAACCAATTCTTTTGAGATTATATTATCTTGAGATCCACTGTTGATTAATGTGTCTGTCTTAGTGTGTCGCATGATGGTCCTTATATGAAACAAGCTAATTCTACAATCAATGCCTTCACCAATTTTACCTATCATACCAACCAATGAGATCTTTGATTCATCACCTGAATCCGATCCCAAGTCTGTGGGTATTGTTGTCACTGCCACTCTTTTCATTCCCTTCTTTTCCTTGAATCACTTTGGCCTCTTCTTGGGATGCAACTGGCAACATCTTTCCTCATCATGTCCCTCTTTCTTGCAATGCTTGCAAGAGGGTTTCTCGTCCTTTTTTGCCACTACATTTCCCTTTTTTCCATGCCACTTCCTCTTGTCCTCTTTTCTTGAAGATGATTCCCTTGATACACCTGCCTTCCCTGCTTCAATATACGTTGCTTGAAAAAAAACCTCATCAAGGTTAGTGGGTCCAAACATGAATACAATCTTTCTAATATGTGCAGGTAAACCTCCTATATACTTCATAAGGGTTTCCTGTGTATGTAAAGGGATATCTAACATCAATGCCATTTTTCGAAAGCCATCAGTATACTCTTGCATTGTTTGTCCTTTTCTTAGTTTTAAAGATTTTCATTCAATTAATGCTTTTTCTTTATAACCCAAAGGATAGAATTGTTTCCTAAGTACAAAAATGAAGCTTTGCCATGATGGAAATACATTACCCACTTGTTGCGTTCCATTTTGCAACTTGCTTTGCCACCAGATGAGAGTTGTGCCTGCAAGTCTCAAAGATGCCAACTTGATTTGTGTGGCCTCATCCTTGATTTGTTGCACACTACAGTGAACCTCCATATACCTGACCCAATTGTCAAGTCTCTCTGCATTAACTTCACCATCATATATGGGTAACTCAAATTTAACATCAAGTTTTAACAATGGCATTTCATTCTTATGCTTATGAACATGTTTCTTTGCATTAGATTTAGAACTTGAACTTGAAGAAGAAGGAGGTGATGATGAAGGTGAAGGAGGAATTTGAGGAGGATCCTCTTCCTCTTAACTTTTTCCCTTTGAAGATTCACCCAGATTTGGTCTTTTTCGTTCCAAGTAATTCTCATACAAAACTTTCACCATCTCCGACATAGCAAGGAAAGTTTTCCGAAACTCTTTCTCATCCTGAGAAAGCCCTTCTTCTCATGCCATCTTCTCGTTGTGAGAAGCTCTCTTTCTCAATCCAATTAATGGATTCTCTACAACAAGCTCACCTTCACCACATTGTAGTTTTTCCCTGGTTAACATGCAAAACTCAAATCCAAATGTCAACTAGCTCTGATACCACTTGATCTGAAAAATATCTTTTAATGAATGTGGTCGAGTTATTAATTGCATGTGTTCATTAACCATTTAAGAAGTTGAATGAAAGAGGATTAATTTAATGAGGAAACACAACAGCCCAAAAAAAATATACATATCTAAATTGAAGTAATAAGAACAACAAACCATAACAAGAGAAGTGATAACAAAGCTCGACACAAAATTGCCTACGTCTCAGGGCTTTCGTCTCAGCGGGGGAAGCTTCTTTATTTCTTTCAAATATCAAAAACTACATCGCAGCAGTGCCATTAGGCTACAATACTAATCTGGTCATGTTCTTCCAGATCTCTAGAACTCAGCAGAAGAAACGACACGCAAAATGGATGGTCGGAGCTCCCAGAAATGGCCCGCAAGCGTCTTCTCCTAAACAACTTCCCTGCATAAAAATGGCTTTGGCTTGGCTTCCCTTCATCATAAATCTTCTCTGACTGTCCTCAATGGCCTCAAACATGCCTAGTTTTTATAGATCTGAAGTTTGTTATCCATCCCCAACTTTCTCCCAAAATCTTGGCTCAAAAAGAGTCCAATATCTCCCAATAATGGGAAAAATCCACTATTAACAGGCATAAAAATCAAAATATAATCCAAAACTATAACATAAAACCCACTTTATGTTAATAATAGGTCTAATCCCCTCATACCCAGTGCACAACCCCTATAATAGTCACATGCAGTAACAATATGGTTATGCGCCAGCCCTTTAGGGGTTGCGCGCTGGCCTCTCCTCCAAAATACACGGTTGTATGGTGCATATTTGGGGAAACCCCCGAAACTTGGGGCTAAAGGCATATCTATGCGACAATGTATGGGGAAACGGTCATGTCCAATCCCATAAGATCTGGGGCTAGAACCAATGTCCTAATCGTGCCCACATATGGAGAGGAGCGCCCGATGCCAAGGTGTGGTCATATGTGTTGTTAAAACGACAGGTTGGGGCTTAGGGGCCCCCCTTCGGCCTCCATTACACCACATTTTACACTTTAATTAAAATAAAGTAACAATGGTATAATAAGAAACATGTGCGGCCCAATGGTAATCGACCTTTGGTGAAGTCGCTATGCTGGTTGAAGAGGTCTTTGGTTCGATTCTCGCTAACTCTAAATAATTTTGCAAGCAATCCACGAACCAGTAACCAGGTGCCACGTGGCATCCCACGTCTAGGCCACATGGCACCACAAAATTTGTCAATAACTTGCCACTTGTCAAAACGAGATTCACCCACATGTCACCATACTGTTGGTCCCTGTCATCAATCGCCACATTAGCACACCTGTCTGCCACGTGTCCACTGACTATAGCTGCCACTTGTACGAGTGTGCCATGTGTCACCCTTTCAGTGGTGACATGTGTCACCTCCTAGTTGGTCCATGTCAACTCTACGATCTATCAAATGTACCTCTACCACGTCAGCATGATGACGTCAGCGTTGACTTTTTTTACTATTGACTTTTTGGCTATGTGGGAAAACGGTCAGAGTGCAATAACTCTTGCATACGATGCCCATTTGAGAAAGTGAATATATGGCCAGAATCAATGCAACCAGCCGGTCGCAATGGAATTGGTTTCGTCTGATTCTGAGAACTTTCATTTTTGAGCCTTTTTTAGCCCTGTCAGGCTCCTGGATCTGATTCTAGATCATGTGTTGACAGGTCAATCAAGTTTTTGAGAATATATGATGAAGGTAGGT
This sequence comes from Picea engelmannii, assembly GCA_009831015.1. Taxonomy (NCBI): domain Eukaryota; kingdom Viridiplantae; phylum Streptophyta; class Pinopsida; order Pinales; family Pinaceae; genus Picea; species Picea engelmannii. The sequence goes on from ML781413.1 coordinate 144,470, forward strand.
TCATATCCATGGAACTTGGAAAGTATTGCAAGGAAGTTGTGATCGACCAGGCATGTTCAGTAATGCCAAGTTGCAGGAATAGTTGTGGATAGAAGCAATTGTGCTATCTTGTAACTCAGTCACCATCGATTGCAAAAGACTAGAAGATTCTGGAAGAGGTATGAATAGGTCATGTAGTGATTACTCAAACATGAAATCATTCGTTTTTTATGATTATCAACATTCTATGTAAGATCCAGATCAAACAGGTAGATATTTGATATGGTGATGATGTTAAGGGATGCATAATGTGGGATACTACTTCCCACATAATCATCATGGACAAATATGCAATGTTTGATGAATCTCCTTTTATAAAATCAAACATAGTAAAAGATGAAAGGTTCAAAGCATGACTGGTAGGAGAAGAGTATTTGGAAGGTATTGATTTCCATGAAAGTTTCTCACCAGTTGTTAAAATCTTGTTTATATTCATGTTGTGTTAGCACTAGTTGTGTTACTTGATATTGAGTTAGTACAGCTAGATGCTAAAATTGTTTTACATGGATTTTTTTTGTAAACGGGGGTGTATATGGAACAACCAAAATGGTTACTTCAAAATCGCAACCGAATATTTGTTTGCAAACTAAGGAATCATTGTATGGCCTGAAGCATGCCAAGTAAATGTACAAGATGTTTGATTCCTTCATGGTGAGAAATGTTTTACAAGAAGTGAATATAACCATTGTGTTTATGGTATATTTATTATCTTGGCATTAAATGTTATGCTTGTAGAAATAACAAGCATGTTTGAGATCAACAAGTTGTCTTAGTTGGTTAGGACGTTTGTTATGAAGGATCTGCGAGCAACAAAATAAATCTTGGGCATGGAAATACATAGAGACATGAAATACGGTAAGCTTGGTTATCACAATAGAAGTATGTGATGAAGATACTTAGGAAATTCGGAGTGAATAATGTGAAACCGGTAAAATCTCTTTGGCTTTCCATTGTAAGTTCTTTTCAGGTTTATGTCCTAACCGATGAAGAAGAAAAGGGTTATATGTCTCAAGTATTATATGCTCGTAGGAAGCTTGATGATTGCGATAGGAAATAGTTAGCATTTCACATGCAGTTGGTGTTGTCAGTAGACACATGAAAAAACCATGTGAAGAGCATGGAAATGGGTGCTTCAAACTCATAATCACAAGTATCACCTACAGTGATTGGAGTGATTTAGTCTATGGTTATGATTCATGAGATTTTGACAAGAGGATACCTACCTCAGATTATGTCCTGCAAGAATGCAAGGATTTATTGGGTAAGTTTGGGAAGGTACAAGATGTGGTGTTCCATGGTGGTCAAAGTATTGTGCATTTGACTAACATTCTAGTGTATCAAAATGGGATAACTGCATCGATTTATTAGACAGGTTACTAATGGAGGTAGAAGGGTCCATACTGGAGTGAATTGTGCAGACATGTTCACGTAATAATATTTTTACAGAAGCCGTGGAATTGTGATGGTGTTTGGATTCTATTGGCTTGTAGAAAAGGTGATGAATTAATTCGGGCATAATAAATCAAACAAATTGTTTTCAAGGTGGAAATTGATGGAAAAGTGACAACTAATTTTCTATGTGGTAGCATGCACATGCACATGTACATCAACTAATTTTAGATTATGCATGCATGCACTCTTTAGTGAACAAGTTGTGTATCTATGTGATCTATTTATGATCAGTTCGTGTAACTGTGTGATAGATGTTATATATATTCAAGCATACCCATAGAGGTGAGAGTGTAGTGCAATGCAATGTGTGAGCAATACACAATATTGTGGAATGTCGTGTATGAGGAGAGGATGGTTGTATGCATGTGATTGGATATTGTAATTCTCCCTTGAATAATAAGAAATTGATTATCATTGCTTCGTGGTTTTTTCCTGTATTGGGTTTCCACATAAATCACTATGTCAATTGTGTGATTGTTGTTGTGTTAGGTTAAATCTTGGTTTTGTTCTCTTTACTATTAGAATCTTGTTACATTTTTGCTTCCACTGCCTAACATATGGCAACATTTACTTCAAGTGTTTTTGGCATTCAATATGTTCCATTATGTTAGTCTATGAATGTCTTTATAAACAAAACATTAAAACAGTAAAGATGTGTTTAAGTTTTTTGGGCATGCTTAATGTATAAGCATGGAAAATTTGAAGATGGAAATATGTTTTAAATAATAAAAATCTTGGCAAATCTTGTTAGTTTTTAATATGAAACTATAAAATGTTTAGCAGTATTTTTGTAAAGATATTCAAATTTCTAACAATTTTATATAGTTGTTATAAAATTTTGAAGATTTTTAAGGTTAAATAACTTTATCCTAATTTAGGATAATCTTTTTTAAAAAAGATTAAATTGACCAATCTTTTTTTGAAAAAAACATGGAATATTAGCCCATTGGTGTTGGCACCCAAAGTTTTGGGTAAATATCTCGTGTGTGCACAAATGAAGTTGTCCATGCATATTCTAGTTTTTGCATGCACTCAAGCAACTGCGCAGTATGTAACAAGAGGCATGTGTGCTAGTTCAAGTTCTTCCAATGTGCATCCGTCCGATTTTTGTGATGCGGGTCAGAAAGTAAGAAGAAACTGCATGCACGTCAGAATCAAAAAATGAATCTTCCAGAAATATGGGAGATCGTGGAGAAGTAAGGAGATGAGTTGGAAAAGTATTAAATATTTCCACAACTCCAAATAGGTAGAATAAGCTTTATAAAGTCTTGACAAGGATATGCACCTCCATTACCACGAAAGTGCATGAAGAAGTTTTGGGTCCTACCGGTTCAATGGGTCCGATTCGATGAACGCATTTATTGCTTGGATACAACACATTCTCTAACACCATTCAGTACACACCCTTGATACAATGTTAATAGGAATACCCGCACAATGGTAGGTTGTGCATCGAGAACATATTCAAGAATGGGCAAATGTGGAGGATCCACTAAGAGAAATGTTCAAGTCAGGGGTGCATATCCGTTAGTATATGTGTTCTTGCGAATGATGCTAGGTAGACAAGCATCGACGTGGGGAAATAAATTGATATTTGAAGGCCCAACGTGCATTACCGAGAAAGCAGTCTGTCCTCTTGGTTCCTCGATTTTATAATGGATAGGTAAGGGAGAAACGTGCATGAAGGATGGATACGACTACTCAATATGTTGTAATAAAAAGAATGTCCACCCATTCAATCCCCCTAAACCCCATTGAGCAAATAGATGGGTTGTGCAATAGTGAGGAAGTAATGGTTCATTAGGGAATGCCACCAGATATAGACAGGTCGAGTCCATTTCCTCTATGGTGGAAACTTAGCGGTTGGAAATGTGTGAAGAAGAGTAGTGACTGACCAGGGGTCATTGCGGTGAATTAACTGAGGGTGAACCAATGCAGGGGTGCACATGAATGATGACATGTGATCCCCCAAAAGAATAAGACTCGTGCATGTATGGAAACCTCAACATATCACACTTAAAGTATGACAACATAAATCTTTCCATGCCATAAAAATTGACATATCCATTGTACAGTACCTAGGGATGGTGGACAGGTTATACGCGCAGATACAAAATATCATAGAAGTCGATCATGACATTCCCCCCTGTATCAGACTCTCGTTCGTTAAGGCCTGTCTACAGAATTTAGATTCAGAACTTATGGCCCTCTGCCCGACACTCCAACAGACAACCCTCGGGTGATCCAGCTGCAGAAAAATATTGCATTGGCCAAAAAAATCATCCAGGATGACCAGCATAGACTAAAGGAATTTTTGGGGGTGGTCGAACATAGCTTCACTTTATGGAATCATCTACAAAACCCCCCCAAATTAAGTACCATTGATTACAGAGTTCCTGCAACAAAGACTAAGGTCGTAAAACAAAAGAGTAGCTTGGCTTCTCTACCTCCTAGCAAGTGCCAAGCTGCGATTGAAGCTATTACGACCAAAACTAAGGATATTGCTACCATCCAGGATGAGCAACAAAGCATCTCAAAACTAATCATTATTTTGATCATTAAGGCATTAATATTTTATACTCAGTTGATACACGCATAGGTCGTTGCTACCCCATTGATCAAGAAGATGGAAACAATGGACCTGACAGCCCCTCAGGTCACAATAGTCGATGCAGATGAGGTTGTTCAGCTCACCCAGGAACTTCATGACACTCTTAATGAGTCTGATAGACAATTCAAGGAGTTCTTTCAGGAGCTCATGAAGACGGTTTTGTCTATTGCATCAATCACTCCATGAGGCACTTGGCTCGAGGATGAGCCAAATAATAGGAGTGGGCACCTATTGGCACCCAATTTTTTGGGTAAATATTGTGCACACATGCACACATGAAGTTGTGTGTGTCTATTCCATGTTTTACACAGACTCAAGTATTTGCGCAGTAGGTGACAGGAGGCATGAGCACGCCGGTTCAAAATTTTCTAATGCATGCCAGTTCAAATTCTGTCAATGCGTGTCAGACCGATTTTGTGATGCACGTTAGAAATTAAAAAAACACAACATTCACGCCAGAATCAAGAAAATAATATTCAGGAAATATTCTCGAATGATTACTTCAAGCAGCACGAGAGATCATGGAATAGTAAGGAGATGAGCTGACAAAGGAGTCAAGATTGTCACGACTCCAAAGAGGCTACATGGAATTCATGCGGGTTACAAAAGCGTGTGGTACTTGCAGACAGAGGAGTGAGTGGGTCAGAACTGAAAGCTATAGAGCGCCATAGTCGAGAAGAAGATAAAAGGGAGCAACGACGACAAAAAGAGAGGTAGTCGTTTTAGCTATCAAACTCGTTAACCAATGTTGTTATTATCAATGTCCTTGAACTCGCTCTAAACCTATGTTTTGTAATGTCTCTGGTTGTGAGTCTGGGTCTGTAATATCTACAGAGTCTGAAAGAAAGCACACTACGCTATGTATTGTAATACTGAGATAATGTATAAGATCCCAATGTTCTGTTGTTGTCAATTGATGAGTTGCTTAATGCATTTCTATGAATGGTTGACTAAAAATAATAAAGGTGCAATGATTCATATATTATGATGTGTTGATTATACGTCAAATGAATTTATGTGTTGTTGTTACATATTGTTGTTCATTAAGTTAATTGCAACGAATTCTATGAATGTCAATCGTGATGGATTGTTGTGTAATTAATCATTCATCACTTACACAAACCCATATATGATCTTTGTGATTCTCATGACGTCTAGAATGAGACTTTCTTCAATTTTTTGCTAAAGATTGATATGTCGATGCCTGCCTTACGAACCTTGGGTCTTCAACCCCAACACTAAGGACGTGCGCAAGCATCATAAGAGCCAACAATTCAATCGTATATGCCATCGACACTATGTTATCGAAGCACGGTACACGATTTTGATTGGAATCATCATAGGAATATTCTAATTGGGCCGGTTCACTCCTGTACCTCTGGCCTTTATCACGGTATAAAAGACGTGATCAAATCAAGTTGCATGTCTCTTTGGGAAGCCATGTGACTTTTTAACTCTATCCCTTCAATAGTGCCAAAAGGAAATGATGGCAAGTAATTTACCATTGAGTTTGAATATAAGACGCTGGCATGACTTCAGACAAAAGAGAGATGGGATGTGGAGCTATGTCATTCCGCTAACGCCAACCTTACAATGTTTCCAGGAATTACCAGCCGAAAGAATACACTCTTATTTTGCTTTAGAAATATGGCAATTTTGTCTCTGAGAAGGATTGAAAGAAGACATAAGCACGTAGAACATCCACGTTAAAATTTTATTTTAATATTATTAATTATAAAATACTTATTATGTTAGATATTTGTACATATTATTCAAAAGTTGGAAGAATGTCAATTTTCAAAATTATATAATAATAATAATCTATTTTTAAGGTCATCGCCAAACCAGCACATCAAATTGGTGTATGAGACCTCCTTGTTTGTGGGACAAGGAACTCCCCTTCCACCCAACGATTTGACTGATAAAATACCCTACCCCCTCTGGATTTGAACCTGTAACCTCTTTGATTAATAAATCTATTAAATAAATTTTATTTTTGAGGAAATCTAATTAAAAAATAAGCATTTCAACTTCCAAATGACTATAAAATCCTTTTTAATACATTATAACTTTAATTAAGCTTGTGATGAAAGTAATTTTATGATATTCATATTAAAAAAAACATAAAATCATTTTTAATACATTATAACTTTAATTAAGCTTGTGATGAAAATAATTTTATGTTATTTATATTTAAAAAACATTTTTGGGGAATGGGTAGAAAATATGTTTATATTTTTCAAACAAGATTTTTAATTTATCTATATAAATGTCAAAAGAGCTAAAAAAATAAAAAATAAAAAAAATATTTTTGATTAACTCTTATATTATAATTAATTTCAAAGAAAATAAATATTTTCAATTAACTCTTATATTATAATTAATTTTTTATAATCAAACGTTATCTAAAATTAAAATTTATTTTATTATATAATTTTATAGTAACAAGATTCAATATAAAAATTATTTTTAGATCTTCCAATTATTTATAAAAACTATGCAAAAGAAAGAAAAAAAAAAAAGAATTTCATTTTATTATTTGAACATTTTAGTGACTAATTTTTAATACAAAATCAATGGTAATTTACTTTTAATTCAAGATTTATTTTTAAGAGTACTTTTTAATCATTTGAAATTGATCTAGACTTACAATTACAAGAAGAGAGAGTTAAAAATATTTTTATGTAAATATTATATCTAAATAATTTTTTAATATTTTTATATTAAATCTTTTTCATTCATAAATATATGGATTTATTTATTTATTTTTGTTTTTGAATTTGATTTACATTTTAACCTTCAAAAATATATTACTTAATAATAATAATAATATATTTATTATAGTAAATTATAATTACAATTGAGTTAATATAAATGCATTACTTTTTCTTTATCTTTTTCCTTTCCCTTTTCTTCATATTTAACACATTACTTATGTCTTATTTATGTTTTTTCATTGCATTTCTTTGCTAAGGATAACACTAACAATATCATCAAATTTTAAAGTGTTTAAACTAGAGACAGAGTTACTTACAGTCATGACCAAGTTGTTCCAGTTTTTTGGCAATGAGCACAAGATTCATCCTCAAAGTCCAAAGTCCACTTTTATAGCACTTAGTTGATTAGTAACCGTATTAAATTCATTTAAATGATCTGCAATAGACCCACTTTCTGACATTTTCATATTAAATAATCTCTTCATTAGAAATACCTTATTGGACGTCCAGGGTTTTTCATACAGTTTAGCCAATGCATCCATCAACTCCTTCGTTGTCTTTTCTTTCGAAATATTGAAAGTCACCGACCCTGTCAGGCTCAATTGTATTGTTCCTAGTGTATTTATGCCAAGAAACTCTCATTCTTCGTCCTTAATGGTCATCGGCTTCTTTGCTACTCCACCCAATGGTAGGTATAGATCTTTCTAATATAAATAATCTTCCATTTGCATCTTCCATAGCTGGTAGTTTTGGTCGTTAAATTTCTCGACCCTAAACTTTCCATCTTCCACCATTGCTCCCACTCGAACCATGAACCCTCTTTTCCTGTGAGTTACATTTCACTATAATACCAATTGTTAGAAAAACAGGATAGCGGAGCAATAATATAAGACAAATGCGGAAATAAAACACAAAAGATATACAATACAATTCCCTCATAAAAGAGGTTTTCCTTCTAGGGAAAAAAACTCTAACATAACTTCTATCATTAAATATGTGACCTTATAATGTTTTCTATGAAATTACAATATACATTTACAAGGAAAATTTTCTTTCGGGGGCTGCTTGCAACCTCTCCACGTGGAGAGTTGAACAATCTTCTCAGGTGTACAATCTTCATGGGGTATAAACACGGCTGAAAACAAAGACCTCTGAATCAAGAAGATAATCTGACTCCACATCCAACAAATATTATATATTAAAAATATACAAAAAATATTTTACATTTCAATGTATCCAAATAATAATACATTTTAAATTTTATTTCAATAAAATTGAAATTCAATAAGGAAAACATTTCTCCTACTCAAACAACTATATATATAATTCCATTAGAAAATGAGAAACAAAAAAATATTATAAAATTTTAACATGTTTTTTAGATTAAACTTTACATATATAAACTTCAAACATCTTGCTAAATTTGAAGCATTATTCTTGTTCTTATTGTAAAAAACTAAATAATATTACTAATATGAAAATACAATAAAATTCAATGATATAGTTGGTTGATATGAACAACTCACTCGAGCAAATGCTTGTCATGAAGAGGGTATTGATTTATTTTACTTTCATATTTATTCTATGCTCTGCTTCAAAGCAAACATACATGCATCAAAAGTTTTTCATATCCACAACAATATAGTACAAAGTGAGTATTATTAAGTTTTTTATTTAAGTAGTATTTAAGTGTAATTTATAGATTTGTTTTATAATGGTAGTTCGAATAAAGAAAACAAAAATATTTACAATAAAATTATGTGTTTGTAATGATAAAATAAAAATATTTAATTTTAATTTAATAATATTCAAAATTGATATATATTAATTTCCAAAATTATAAATATAATTTTAATTTAAAATTCTCTATTTTGAAAACTCATCCCTAAGCTCTCATTTCCTTGATGTAGAAGCTCCCAAAAAACTCTTAAATTTTTTTACTCTAAAAATATGGAAATTTTGTAGCTAATATCGATGATAGAAAATTTAAAATATGGAAATTTTGTAGCTAATATCGATGATAGAAAATTAAAAAAAAAAACAGCCAACAGTACGTTGAACATGCACGTTAGAATTTATGTTGTTGATGTCTGACCGGCGTATTAAGGTTGTTTTACGGTCAGTGTCTCGACCTTTTTTACGAGACTAGTTTTTTTTTAGGTTAAACCACTCTTTTTAGGCCAATTCCATCTGAACACAAAATTTTCAATATTAGTTTCGTGGGAAATTGTCGAGTTGTCTGTTGCTTCATATACAGTCCCGAAAATGACGGGACACAGATTTCCAGGGGAATTGTCACAGTTGTCAAAGTTGTGATATAGGTACAGATGCCTATTAGGCCTTCCCGGCGTAGAACAGGGGATTGACTTAGATGCCAACATGATTAGAAAATGCTGTTAATATGTTTTCTGGTGCTAACTTGGCTCTGTGACAATTGGGGCAGTTGCCGTCGCAGAAAAGTACTCCGAGAAATCGTTCGACCAAAGCTTTCCTGAGAAGAAAAAGAGAGCCCAATTCTAGAAGTAGCGAACCCTAGTTTATATATGACTTGTCGTAGTTTAAGACGGCCAACTGTCAAGCGATTTATGTAAAAGCCAAACTTTGAAAAAGTAAATCCCGGTACAAGTGTAGCGCCAGCCTGTGTGTAAATGGTGATAAAACAAAAGCGTCGCTTCATTTCTAAATCGCCTCCATCCCAATATCGAATAATCCAGTCAGTAATTTCTAAATCCATACTGCTTTGTGACTTGCTACACACGTTGTCACATACTCTTCCTCAATCGTACTGAGTGTTACACATGATTGCTTCTTAGTGATCCATGAAATCGTATCGGATCCCAAAGTGAAGCAACATCCTAATGTACTTTTCTAGTTTGCAACACTATCGGCCCAATCTAAATCCAAATATCCAAGTAGATTGAAATCCAAATATCCAAGTAGATTGATTTCACTGCCTGCAACATACTGAAGCCCATAATCCAATGTACCTTTAGGTACCTCATCACATGTTTTACTGCAATAAGGTGAACACATTTAGGGTCAACCATGTACTGACTGAGGGTGTTCACATAAAAACATATATCGGGTTGTGTATTCTTCAAATACATCAACGAACCCACCATTTTCCTAGATAATGTAGCTTCCACAGTCTTTGAAGTCATATCCTACAACAACTTCATATTTGATACCATAGGTGTAGCCATTTTCTTGCAATCCAATATCCTGAACCTCTTCAGGATTTCCACTGCATACTTCCCTTGACCTAGGAAGATTTAACTAATCTTTTGCCATACCTCTAGTCCTAAGTAATAGTGCATCAGACCAAGATCATTCATATCGAACTCATAGGCCAAATCCCTCTGTCGTTGAAAACCCTGATTGTTCAGTCTGCCTCACTCATTGCTCCCTCTATGACTCTGCGACAATATTTCCATTTTCAAAAAACACAACATCATGGTAACCACCTCATCAACACATTGACACAAGCTTCATGTGATCTCAACTACAAAGGTTTTTTCACTACTTCTTATGTCTATCTCGATCACTCCTCACCAAATACTCATGTTGATCTTGATCTTCTTCTCTGCCAGGTTCTCTACATGAGCCCTTAACTCTTATAATTTGTTGAAGACCTCATCCTTGGTCTTCATGAAGAAAATCCATGAGTGTCACATGGTATAAGAATCTTGATAAACTATCATGTGCCTAAAAGAACCAAGATCTACTAGCCAGGTATCCATGGTAACTTTCCTAGAACAAGAACAAGAGCGTCTCCATGGAACAATAATTTCCATGGTAACTTGCCCAAAAAAAAGAAGAGAAAAACAATAATATTTATCGTTCTAAAGTTTGTTGCAGTGATCCTTGCAAACACATTTCCTATTCATGATATGGATAATGACCAAGGTGGTGACCTTGGGATAGTATTTCTCAATAACCTTGTAGATGATGAAGCCTCCATTCACACAGGGTCGTGTCCACATTCATATTTCTTTATCACTTCTAGGGATATGACAACCAAAGTTTAAATGAAGTTGTTCTATAAGAAATTCTCTATCCCATAACTCATACAAGTGTTTTTTCTCCTCTCTTCCTCTTCCAAAAAAGTTTTAGGAGCACCCAAGTGGGGACTAGAAGCAGAATGCCTTCATCCCTCATTAACTCACCACTCTCATCTACAATGCCTATTTACAATAGAGTTTTAGGACTCCCCATCATCACTCTTATTGTTATTATCCTTGCACTTATTTCACCAACTTCTTGCCTCATTTTGATGAAATCACATAGCCTCCCCTGGAAGGACAAATCAACCTCTGCATAACTTCCTCACTACACACAATTCAAGGTGAGTATTCAAGAGCATGGTGCAAATGATCCATACAACATTGTTATGTTGTTATAGCACTAAAAATTCCACTCCATGCTAGGTGCAATCATAGTGCACCTCCTACAAAGGCACCAACTCGTGGGCATGTTTCCCACTGACTATTTTTTTCATAACACCATGATCTATATCACTCATTTCACCATTGTTGATGCTCATATTTAGTCCCTCTCCAAGAATGCTGGCAGGTTGAGCTGGTAAAACCCTGGCATATATATTTTCCACGACCACTCGCCTCAACAAAAAACCAACATACACAAGTTAAAAGTTGCATTTCCACACAAGACTGCCTAGTTTCAAAATGGTAATAAAATGACAGCTCTTGTTACTCCAACATTCATTAATCACCATACAGACAATGACATATCGATATATCAACAATAATAAAGGACAGGCCAGCATGGTTGACAACACTTGAAAATTATTATCCTTGTGATAGGTCTTCTCCCCTTTAGGTGAGGGATCACAATTATCAATATGCAATTGGTTCAAACTTGGTCGACTTTTACATCGCATTTTCCCCCGTAGATTTTGTAAGTTTTAAAACTGCGAAGTAAAGCAATGCATATAGATTCTTAAGTAAGACAAAAATCAATCAGTGGCTCATACACAGAGTACACATAGATTTTATACCAGAAACCTTCAACCGGGAAAACCTTTCTTATAGTCATTATCTTGAATTTCACCATTCACCATACAATATATACAATTTTTTTAGGTATTCCGTAGATACCAAAACCCTAAACCCTTAATCTAGGATTAATTTACAAAACTGCTAAAAATAGAAAAATCTGCTAAAAATAGCAAAAACTGCCCAAATAAATAATTTTGGGGCGTTGCCCCGAACGTTGTGTGTAACTAGGGGGGGGCATATTTGCCCCCCTCTGGGACCCCCCTAGGAAAGCGCCCGATGCACATGGCACAAACAGAGCACTAGTGCGAGGGATCATCAAACATAATTGTCATATCTGATGCCCCCCCACACACACATGAAAAGAATATAACACATACCCAACATTCTCCCACTTGTTGTTTTCTTTGCATCCAAGGGTCCAGGGAATTATATAGTCAACAATCCAGGGCAGCAATGCCCATTGTTACTCTACACCATGAGAACTTTTATGTGTTCATAGACTTTGTCAATGAATCTGCAACATTATTCAAAGTGTCAACCTTTTCCAGCAACAACTTCTTTTCCTCAACCATGTCTCTTACAAAGTGATAATGAAAATCAACATGCTTTGTCTTCGAATGATAAGTTGGGTTCTTTGCTAGGAATATTGCACTCTGGTTGTCACAATCTAATCTCATTGCTTGTTGTACCAACCTAATACCTAAACACAATCTGTGTAACCATACTGCTTCCTTGCTTGCATGAGTGTCTTCCATGTATTCAGCTTCTGTAGTTGAGAGTGCCACTACAGCCTGTCTTTTGCTCATCCAACTGATTGTTCCTCTAAATAGGTTAAACACATACCCACTTGTAGATTTTCTGCAATCCAGATCTCTAGCCTAGTTTGCATCAACAAAGCCATGTATGTCCACCACTCTGTCAAATCTCAGTCTTCCTTGGTAGCACAATCCATAACTGGTGGTGCCACGAAGATTCCTGAAGACCCTCTTTACTCCTGTCCAATGCTCCTTCCTCGGTTTTGACATATACCTTCTTAAAACTCCCACTGCATATGCAATGTCCGGTCTAGTACAAACCATTGCATACATCAAACTCCCAACTGCACTGACATATGGAACATGGGACATGTCCTCTTCTTCTTCTTGTGTCTTGGGACACTGATCTATAGATAAATTTACACCTATAGGAATAGGAACCTTGATCGATTTACTTCCATGCATATTAAACCTCTGCAATATTGTCTCAACATATTTTCTTTGATTCAACCAGAGTTTCCTATTTTCACGATCTCTTTTAATCTCCATTCCTAGAATGAAGTTAGCAACACCGAGATCCTTCATGTCAAATTTGGAGGATAGCTGCGATTTCACCTCCTTGATAACATCCATGTTATTTCCTACCAACAACATGTCATCAACATACAACAATACATAAATGAAGTGATTACCAACCTTCTTGGAATATACACAGTGATCATCTCTGCTTCTTACAAATCCCAATCCAAGGATGTATGTGTCAAACTTTTGGTACCACATCCTAGGTGATTGCTTCAGACCATATAATGACTTCTTTAGCTTAAAGACCAACTCTCTCTTTCCCTTCACTACAAATCCTTCTGGCTGCTTCATGTAGATTTCTTCTTCCAGATCCCCATGTAGGAATGTTGTCTTCACATCCATCTGTTCCACTTCAAGATCAAAAGCAACAACAATAGATAAAAGAAATCTAATAGAA
>ML781413.1:165003-219960 GCA_009831015.1 Picea engelmannii
GAGAGAGAGAGAGAGAGAGAGAGAGAGAGAGAGAGAGAGAGAGAGAGATGGGGGAGTAGTAGTCGCAAAAGAGAATGAGTAGAAAAGAGATTGGAAGACTGAGTAAGTTGTAGACTCATAGAAAGATGGTGCATTGAACAAGAGGTGTTATATTGCAAAAATATGAGGAAAAGAAGAAGTTGGAAAGTTATTCTTGAAGAAAATAGAAATATTTTCCAAAAAGAGTGATGATCACCTTGAAAGAGAGAAGACCTGGATCGAGAATGTAGCTACAGTGGATTGCAGCTTGGTATATCCTGGAAATAATCTAATACTGGTAAGGGAGGTCACCAAGGGACTGCATAGTAGAGAAGGGACACCTTGTGCAAAGGAAATCCAGTGGGAAGGGTACTTGATAAACCTGTGGTGGTCTTGAGCTCAATGGAAAAATGTAAACTTATGTTGTTGTCAATGGAGGAAGGAGAGTAACCTTCCTGGATCATTTTTGAGTCTGAAGAACCAGCTAAATCAATCTCCTTGTGGTATCATGGCTTGGCACGGGGCTGGAATGTTGTAGGAAGGTACTCTACAACATAGCCTAATATTGGGAGGAAATGAATTCAATCTTAGTCGGTTGGCTATTGACATTTACAGAACATATAATTATTTTTAATTTAATGTGTTGATGAAATTTTTTTATTTCATGGTTAAATAGGAAATGTGAATGTATGGATGAATTCCTAAGTAAAATGAAGTAATTATGGTTGTTTCCATTAACCAACATGTTAAACTTATTAATCCTTAAGAGTTGTGTGAGGGTAGGGTGTATACCTATGAGGGCTGCAAAGATTTGCATGGAAAGCTTACAAGATATGAAGAAAATATTCATCTCGAAACTGACAAAGGAGAGGTATTGGTGATTGGAACGGTCTTAGTATAGAATCTGAGAGTCTTAATGTTCACTACAAGGAAAATACCCTCTAATGGAGGTTTTTGCGGATGCCCCTATAAAAATATCCCAAAAATCCGTTTATAGCGGATGATACTAGTGGAGGTGAGAAGGCGGAGGTTTTAGCAGATATTTTTACACCAGTGATTTTATAAGTACATAACTCACTAGTGCATTTTCTACAACATGCGCATTGGTGCCCTCAAAACTAGCACACCATAGCAGGGTTATTTCAAATAAAGAACAATATTATCTGGTGTGGTACAGAAATAAGGACGCACTGGGAAATAAGGACACACCATAATAGCGTTCTTTTAAAAATATACGATGTGCAACGTAACACTGGAAGCACTGGTGAGCTATTAGTAGAGCTCACTGTCATGTGGTTAAATAAAAAAAAATTGCGCAACAATGTAGGATTGTGTCAAAAAAGATATTCTGGTGCACTCCATTGTATCATGTGCACCAGTGCGCACCAATGCTCCAATATGGAGCACTGTGTTAAGGTTAATTTACAAATTTAGGTGGTGTTCTCTGCAAACCAAAGTGCATCAGGGCATCTATTATTATACCACACCATGTCATGATTAAACATAATTTTTTGCACTATTTTAGTTTTTCAAAAAATGTATCGCGATGCACTATAGAGTAGTATATGAAACAATGCACACCCAAAAACACGTGCACCATGATAGGGCTTGTTTTTTAAATATAACTGGTGCGCTTATTCAACATTTATGGCCCAGTGTGGTTGTGCATCGGGTGCACCTGTATAGAGTTTTATTAAAAAAAAATTACCAATGGAAAAAATCATTTTTACCATTTACAATGATGTAGAGCTCAAAAGCATCGGTGAAACCTTTGCCTATTTGAAGCACCCTTCCATCAATGTTTTCCATGGTTGCGTTCCTTTCGTTTGTTGCTCTGTGCATGAATTTCAAAGTTTTCCAATGGTGGGAAAATTTAGTTTTTTTAGTACGCCGCAAATATACCTCCCTGACGACAAAATGTCTAGGTAATGTCCTTGTTTCTTCATAACTTAATTTTTCACCGAATTAAAATTTAAAATTGAGTGAAATTTTAAGTGTAAAAAAAAAAGACAAAAATAATTGTGTGGTGCGTTTGAGGCTCTCATCTTGCACCACGTATGGTGTGACCTATAAATTTATAGGGTGCATTGCGTAACTTGTTACATTTATTAGCGGTGCATTGGTAAACATAAACACACTGGTGCATTCATTTAATGATGCATCTAAGAAAGTCATATAACTAGTGGGGCGGTGTGTCAAAGTATAGATAACACACCAGGACGTTAAAGTACATAGTGCACCGCCCTTATCAGATATGTTTTTAGGCAGTGTGTTCGTAAACATGCGCACTGGGGCATTCATGTTTACCAAACGCACTGATGAGAAATATAACATTATGTTGCGGTGCACCTAGGAATGATTTTGGTGGCACTCTGTGCGATGCGATAGTAATGACCAAAACGCACTGTAATAAGTTCCATATTCAAAAAATTGTTAAATTTTATATAACGATGTGACTATGTTAGTTACACACACCCTTTGCATGTAGTGAACATATACGCACCGCGCTTTTTTGCTAATTTTAAATAATTGTTTATTTTAATTTGTTTTTTGGTTTAAGCAGTGTGTATGATAAAAGTAATGCACCAGGGTGTATGTGTTATAGTGTAGCGCCCTGGTGCAATATCGTTTTCCAACACACCACATAACACAAGAGAACATATTTTGTTCGGTGCATTAGTTTACATTAACGCACTGGTAATGGTGCTCACAATATCTATGGGCACACCACTGACGATGTGTGCCTATTTTTTTGGTGCACCGTTAATGCAATTATCTTATTTTTTGAAGGAAGTTATTTTTCTGTATTTATAGATAAATTTACCATTCAGTAGATTTTTATTTTTATTTTTTATGTATGAGTGAGGTTGATGTATTTCATATTCTAATCATGTAGATACATGAGCAGAGAGAGAAACAATAGCAACGGGAGCAAAGGGTGAACCTGTACAATGTTGTACGAGAATGGGAGGCAAGGGAGAGGGAGATGGATTTGTACCCTTGCTCTATTATTGTAGCGACTCATGCTCTCTTCAAGGATGTAGCTCTCCTTAAGTACTATGAGGAGGCTACATCCCTTAAGGGTAACTCCAGTTTGTTGGTGCATCTGATCCATCGATGGGATGTCCATCGACAGTATTTCCGTGTGGCTACAGATCAGTGGTACCATCCCACTGAGGAGGATATTTACTTTATCATTGGGTTATCCAGGAGAGGGGAGGATTTTCCCCAGTTCCTAGATGTCCCAGTTAGTGTTTCCACTGAGATTCATCTCATGTACTCTCAACGATATATTGGGGTTGAGGTACCATCCCCAGCTAAATTTCAGGTGTCTCATGGACAGCTAAAAATCACCTCTTTTGGTGCAGAGGAGGTTAGGTGCCTCTCACTCTTAGTGACTACCATATGACATTTTACTAGTGATGGGAAGCACATTATATTCCCTCTTTTGTATTATGTTGATTCCTCGGTACATTGGCCATGGTGTATCAGATGGCCTACCATTTGTTTATGAAATTTTTGTATAGCGCTTGATAAATGTCGGGCTATGATACGTGGAAATTCAAACTTCCATTTGCTTGAGAGATGTTTTTCTTATTTTTTGAGAGGTTTTTAGAGATGAGGATGAATTTTGTCTGTCATCATCCTAGGCTAAAGACTCACATGTGTGGATGCAATTGTGGGGGAAGATGATGCCCAAGAGGGGTCAGACAAAGTTTATGGCCAGGATTGCGCAAGATGAACTAGGGATACTAGGTAGTGCAGCAGATCACATGTTCCTTACAGTGTCGTGTCCTTATGAAATTTTGGATTTGTGAGGATGTTTGAATATCCTCTTCACAGAAGATGAGCCACTAGATGATAGAGGTAATATTAGTGTTTTTTTTAAATTAATATAGTTTCATTTTATTGTCTTACTTAATTAGAATAAAATTAATTATAACATGTTCTTTAACATGTTTTATTAAATTGTTTAATGAATTAACTATGTAATTATTGTTCTGTACTATATATATTGCAGATATTGTCACTTTAATTGGGGACATGCCTCCACCCCAATAGATGACGATGAGGAGATGATTCTTGAGGCCACGATGGGTCAAGGTTCTTCGGTGCAGATACTCAACAGCATGCGTCGTAGGCCCGATACCAAATTCAGGTTGGAGTTGGGAAACTGAATCTCTGCACTTTTCACTGAGGTGGGAGTCCTCCCTTCCCTAATGCAAGACATCGAGGAATATCCTACACTCTTGTATCTTTGGAGGGAGATGTCTCATTATTTGATGCCTCTTATGTGTCATATCGTTGGAGCCTCTAGGCTACTAACAATGAGGAGGGATCTTGATTATATGCACAAATCTTCTTCTAGTACGACTTGCTTGTCTAGTACACCATCGATTGATGAGGGTGGTCGTGATCATCCTTCTCCACATCCTCCTCATCCTCCTTCACCTCACCTATATAATGAGGAGGAAACATATATTCCTCATCCTCCTCTTTCACCTCACCTAGATGAGAATTCCCGACCTATTCCTCATCCATCGTCTTTCACTATAGACCAGGCCTCCACTATTGTTTTAAATATGAATATTATTCCATCGGTTGGACTAGATATGTTATAGCAATTATTTGACTTATATATATGGGGTGTTCTTTTTTATTGATCATGTTGATGATGTACTTAATTTATATGTTGATGTTGATGTGTATATTGTTAGGTCATGTTATATTTGGATGTTAAATGTGCTTGATAGATGTGTATGTTATAACATTGTTCATTAGACGTGCATTTTTCCTGTTGATCATGATGATATACTTAATTAATTTATATGTTGATGTTGATGTGTACATTTTTAGGTTATGTTAGATATCTTTAATGTCAAATGTGCTTGATAGATGCGTATGTTAAATGATGTTTGTTAGATGTCTGTGATGATAATGTTAGAAAGTTCTTGTCTTTTGTTAGATTTGATCACAATGATGATTCCATGTTTAATTATTAGATATGTGTGCTAGCTAATTAATGATGTTTATATGCGCTAGAGGTATATATAATTAGATGATGTTAGCTAGCAAATATAAATGTGTATTTTAGATGTTTATGATTGTTATAAGATGGTTATCATCATCATTTATAAATTACAAAGTTCAATATGGTTGAAAATATAATTATAAAATTGAAACTATAATTGCATAGATAGTTCATTATACATATTCATTCTAACTAAAAAAAAAACTCAAAAACAAATTACATATGCATAAATATTATTTTCCATTGTACTAATTACTCTTTTTTAATAGACTCTTCTACACTAAAAATTATTATTATAAAAAAATTATAATCTCCAATGATAAGCATTCTATTGGCTTTAAAATTTTATGGATGCAAATCTTCCTATTGTTATTTTTGTCATTATTCTGTAAGTTGATTGGTATCAAATTTTAAAATGTTACTTCATTAATTGTGGTTTTACTCAACATTGGGGGCGTAATTTTATAAATATTTTCAAAAGCAATGATAAAAGTATGTAAACTAACAAACACTACTTTAGTTAAAAACCAAATTATCACATAATAATGTTATAAATTTAATTTTTAATTACAAACCACATTTTTTGTTAATCTTACTTTTAAATCTAAAAAATAAATGAACATGAACTCAGTTTTTGAATCATCATGTTAGCATATCCTAAAAAATGTTGTACTATTAAACATGCATATCAACCATGTCATTACATCTAATTATATCAGCATAAAGTAGAAGTTCATATCCCATTAAAAGTTCAACTGGACATTTAACATTTTTCAGTATTTCACAATTGGAAATACTTAAAGAAGATAAAACATTTTTAAATATATGCAGCGACATATAAATATGTTCAAATAAGAAATGTTACATGTAATCACAAATAATTTGAAAGTCAAACACATTACCCATCAAACTAACTGTTAGCCAAATAAAATTGTTCAAAGATTTGTTATAATTAACTTAACATTTCCTCTGTCAAAAGATGAATAACAAAAAATATAATTAACCATATAAAGAATATAACAAAAAGATAAAACAATAGTATTAAATATGAAATAAATGCATATCACTCTTTGTTTTCATCACCCTCATTATCTTCCTCTCTTGGCATGATAACACTATTGTTCTAAAAATTATTTTTTGATCTAGGGTCGTGTCTTAATACAAACCACCAATCCCTAGACAACACATATGGGTAAAAAAACACTTGGTTGCAGTGTTTTGGGAAAACATAAGGCTCCTTAGATTCATCTCACATTGTTTTAGAGTTGATACATATCATCGCACCATCACGATCTTCCTTTACATTATTTTGATCAAAGGTGTCCCACCACTTGATAAAAAAAACACTTGGTTGCAGTGTTTTGGGAAAACATAAGGCTCCTTAACTTCATCCCACATCTTCTTAGAGTTGATACATATCATCCCACTATCAATATATTCCTTTACATTATTCCTATCAAAGGTGTCCCACCACTTGCACCTAAAAATAACACATTGGAAAGAAGAAAAGTCTACTCTAATGATTTCTTGTATCTTTCCTACATAACCTAACTTCCTCTATATGGTGTTTTGATCATTGTGGCTAGCACAACTAGATTTGTCTAAATCAACTTCCACTCCATAGTCTTGTGTCATGTGTCCATCATCGACATCCTCTGTGTGAAAATGATGTCCATATTCCCATGTAGATGGGAACAAATGCACCTATAAAAAAAAGAACAAATCATAGTGTTAATATGTGTCTAATAACTCGACCATAAAAATATAAAATAATATAGATGTAATTACAATTCAAATTTGCATTACGAATTTAAAAATTATGTACACGGAAATATTATTACCGAGTTGCTGCAACCAATCCCTATGTTTAGTGCATCCTCTTATTCACGCGGGTAACAACTAGATGCACCATATTTCTCTCTGACTTGGTCAACAACCCAACTGTTTGGGCATATCACTGGAATATTTTCTCTTAAATTTTCAGGATAAGGCATGCTTCTAACTTTCAATTGTTTTAATTATTTCAAGACACTTTCCATTTTCCTACTCTTTTGTTCATACACTACGACCCATGGTTGTGTTGCCTTCAAATTGTAAAGAATGAATTTATTGATGGCATCAATTTATGAATTTGTTGATGTATTCATGAAATCAAACCAAAATATAGTACATATGAGATCATGAAAATATACATTATGAAGTTCATTGTGACTAGTTACTATGTAGAAATTTGACAAATGACAAGTCACTTACTATTTATCAAGCACATTTTTCCATTCATTTGGAGAAGCTCACCTTCTCTTTTTCCTTCATCCCTTTCATCATCCCAAATCATTGCACCTAGTGTGTTGTCAATCAAATTGATGTACTCACTAGCATAATAGAAATACTCATATGGTATGTACCCCTCTGCCATATACCCCTCAAGTTTTTCCCTTTGAGGAACAAATCCTTTCAATTTATTCATGTACCTCTCTAAAACAAACATCCAACGACAAGAGACCACCCTGACTAATTCAACCTCATCTACTAGGTGAATTAGAAGATGAACCTGCAAGTCCATGAAACTCGGCGGTAGTTCCTTTGCAAACATACAAAGAATCTCAACTATTTCTCGAGGCCACCATGGAATGCTAGCCATATGAGTCTCCTTTGATGTGATCCAACATACAAATGCAAATAATTTAGATATGGCACACCTTAGGTCATGGGGGAAGTCATGGATCACACACCCACACACGAGCAGAGGATAATGACACTACAAAGTAAACACATAAAAAAATAATTATGTTTTATCCCTTGGCATAAAAATAAAAATTACAAATAATAAAATCATATTTTTGACATACTTCGTACCTTTAGAAGGTTAAAATGGTCATGTGATTTCAAACCTGACAAATGGTCTTGACGCACAATGAAGCAATGTCGTAGGGAAGACCCATATAAAGAAGGCATCTTCACACCCAATATAACTTCATTTTCCAAATAAATGTATGCTTTCTTCAAAATACATGGGACATTACCTTCTTTGAAAGACCAAGAGGGACCAACCTCTCCTCTACTTTCTTGTCTTGTCCAATGTTTCTTCTTATTTTTTGAAGAAATAAGATCTCTCCTCACAGCCAATGTGTCACTTTGTTTCTATGATATGTGCCTCCATATAGAATATGAAGCATTTTTAAATATATTCATGGGATCTAGTAAGTGAGAAATCTTAAGATGCTCCCAATAGGGGAGCTCATAAAAGATAGATTTCCTTTTCATCCCAATGGGAAATTTCTCAACATAGGTGTTGAATAATTATGGATCATCGAACATAGGCTCCCCATTTGAATCAAACATTTATGTAATCTCCTTCTCCTTCCCTCTCTCATATTCTCTAAGCTATTATGTTGGTGTCATTATTGTAGACATTTGGGTTCTCCCTAGTTTACCATTGAAAGTGGATGTTTCTCTTTTATAAGGGTGTTCTTCTAGGAGGAATACCCTTGAGTAGTCATACACTAGATTTTGTAGGTGGTTGGACCACCTAGTCTTCAGAGAAGATCCAAAAAATTTACATCCATGATAGCCTTTAGTTACAAGACTTGCGGAATTATTGTATACATAACACATTAGATTTTAAGAATAGAATGTCAATCACAATGAATAAAATATGAAAATAAATATTGTTACGTATATAAAAAAATCAATAAACATGTTAAATACTAGAGAAAACTCCTAAGCCTGGATAATCATGTGTGGTGTAAACACATATGCCATACAACGTAAAACTCCTCTTTGCTGCAATGGGTCTTGATACATCATATACATGTATCATTTCCCATAATTCCTTCAATTCATCTACCAATGGTTGTAAGTAGACATCCATATTCTTCACTTGTCTTCTACCAGGGACAATAATATTCAACATAAGATGTTCATTCTTCATGGAAATCCATGGCGGGATATTGTTATTGATCACTACTATAGGCCAAATAGAATAGTTGGTATTTTGGTGGGGATATCAGTTCATGCCATCCATTTCTATGTTGATTCTTAGACTTCCTACTTCATCCTTGAATTTTTCTGGCCATGTATTCTCTTATATGCTTCATGGCTATTGAATCTATTTGGATTCACATTGTTAGCACTTCATAATTTCCCAAGATTGTGAGGGAAACTTAGAGGTAACCAAAAAACAACTTTGGAAGTTGGGATCTAGCCCTTCCAGCTTTAGAGAGGGATCTCTTTGTATGATTTAACTATGTTCTTCAGAATAATATTAGGCTAGCTATTATGGTTCAAGGTTTAGATTTTATAATTTAATTGGGCTGAAATAAGGGAGATAAGACATTGGGAAATGGAGTCACTGGCTTAGTTCAATCAAGGAAGGTTCTACATGAAACCTTACAGGGAAGGATAGGCACCTTTGTTGGATTCTTAAGGTTGATAAGTGATTTTAAAGAAAAGGTGAGGAGATCATATTATACTAGAGAAACTAATAATTCTGGACATAACCCTCAAGAAGAAAACATTGAAATTATTCAAATCCAGAATCAAAGTGTACATAAAAAAAAATTGTGTTCTTCAATTTTCTATTGAATAATTCATAATGTATGGATAACATAAGAATAACAGTGAAAAACACTTCACCAACATAAGCGACACGAGAATCCTGTAATTTTTGCAACTGTATTACTAAAGTTTGATCAAAGGAGGCTTTGTGAGTTGCTTTACATCAATAAGTCTTTCTTTCCCATTGGTTCCCCTTTGTTTATTATAAGTGAAAGAATATATAGAATAAAATCTCTCCTAAACTGTTACAATAATTTTGGAATAAAATCCTGAATAATAACTAAAAATAAAATAATATCTCCAAATTATATGCTGGAAATATGCAAAATGATCCTCAATATGTTGATGCTAGGTTTCTTAGACTGATCTTCATGCCCTTGAAATATGCAAAAAGGTTGAAATTTTCTTCACAAAATCAGTTAACTGCCCTCTCAAATCTGATTTCTTCGTCATCTGTCCCTTTGAGTTCTATTTCTGTCATTTTTGCCTTTGAATAATTCATTTTGTAACAAAATAATTGGGAAAAATAATAATAAAATTTCCAAATATTTTGATTAAAAAATGAATTTCATGATTTAGAATTTCAACATATTCATTTAAATGATTTCATAAACCATCTTGTTTTCCAAATCCATGGCTTAACAAAACCATGTGTTTTTTTGTCTGGTTGGTAAAGTATTTTTACTTTTCCCTTTTACCCATGCAAACTTATTTCACATATGTAAATCTCCATTTACTTTCACCATGTAAATTCTACTTGTAAATTTCCTTTTACTCCTGAAAATCTTGTTTTACTTAGCCTCCTATTCGTAAAACTCATTTACATGAATTGCTCAGTCTCTTTATATATTTTCAGGCTCTGTAGAATTTTGGTTTTACTCATAACTTCATTTACTTTTACCTATAGCTTCAAAAATATATTAACCTATAGCTTCATTTCAAAATATATCCATTCTTTTGAAGATCTCGAGGATTTTTTATTTGAGAATTTTAATGCATTGAATGTTGGGTGGGGACATAAAGTAAATTTGACTTTTGGTTTGATGTATACAATTATAAAGTGAAAATGAATAAAACTTTGATGAGGGTTATTTGAAAATTGGGTCTAAAAGCCAATATTTTGTCGAACTCTCATAAATGAGATTTATACCTTGTATACCAAACTAAACCTGTCCAGGGAATAAATTTTGCCAAAATTTATCATGTGCTAACATTGGTTCCAATTGGGGATGTTGGCTCCCCTGTGGAGCAACAAAGAACCATAGATCTCTGAATTTACAGACCAGTGCCTTGGTTATTTAGTAGTCATCACATTCCTTAGTCTGCAACTTGTGACTTGTTCTGAAACCTTTGTGACAGAAAAGTTTCAGACTAAAATCAAAACCATTGTGCAAAATGAAATCTGAAATATACACTTAACTAAAAGTTGCACTTCAATCTAAAACTAAACATGAAAAGAAAGCTTGAAAAATATGTTCAGCGTAGTGTGCTTATTTTCACACCTACATACCCTACACTGTTGAGAAGATGTTGATTCAAATGACATAAAAATGCCAATGAAGCGAGTCAAGTAGTTGTTGAAATGAGTGGACTGCTTTATTTCTTTTCATCAAAGTCAAAGCTGGAATATGTAATGGCAACTGATGATGGATCAGGTCCTTATAGTAAAAGCATGATTGAAAAATTAAGCTAAAAAGAACCTCCATATAGTTTGCTACAAGATCAACAAAGACAAGATCTATTGGTTGATCTTCCATGTATTCACTAACCAATTTAACATGGATCTGTTTTCTAGTTGTATCCTCAATATTAGACCATGATTTCAACTGTTAATTTCCAGTCTTATTTTTACAAACAAAAATTTAATCAATCTGAAAATAAAAAGGCAATACAATCTCCTCTTGTTTTGGCGAAGGAAGATTTTCAAAAAACTGTTTAGGATCTTGGAAACTATAGGACTGAATCTGAAGATCCAAGAGTTCAATATCCTTCTCAAATCTTTCAGTAACTAAATCAAGAACACAAATTTTAATTTTAGGAGAAAATTTTCTCAATTTCAAACAATGAAACATGCTTGTTAAAATAACTTCATCAATTTGAAAATATGTTAACTTATCCATGAATTCTTTTATAAATTCACAATATATAGTATTTTCCACATACCTTGTCATCTTGTTTAGCAATAAATATGATCAATGTGTAGTGGAGTCTCCATAAGTGCCCTAAAATTTTGATTCTTTAACACTGGAGTCAACTTAAAAACTTTGAAGCTCTCGATACTTTGAACATGGAGTCGTCAGGTGAAAAATTCAACCTTCTTGTTTATGATCATTTTCCACCATTAGTAATCAAATCTGTGACTTGATACTATTTCATGAGGAAGATAAAAATTCATCCACAGTATGGTCGCCCCTATGTTAGCACTCCATAATTTCCCAAGGTTGTGAAGGAAACCCAAAGGTAACCACAAAACCACTTTGGAAGCTGGGATATAGCCTTGCCATCTTTAAAGAGGGATGTCTTAGTATGATTTAGCTATGTTCTTCTGAATAATATTAGTCTATCAATTATGGTTCAGGTTTTAGATTTTAGAATTTAATTGGGTTGAAACAAGGGAGATAATCCATTGGGCAATGGAGTCATTGGCTTAGATCGATCAAGGTAGGTTCTACAGGAAACCTTACAAGGAAGGATAGGAAACTTTGTTGTATTTGTAAGGTTGATAAGTGATTTGAAAGAAAAGGCGAGGAGATCAGATTATACCAGAGCAATTAAGAATTCTGGACATAACCCTCAAGAAGAAAACATTAGAATTATTCAAAGCCAGAATCAGAGTGTACATCAAAACAAATTTTGTTCTTCAATTTTCTATTGAATAATTCAGAATGTATGGATAGCATAAGAATAACAGTGAAAAACACTTCACGAACATAAGTGACACGAGAATCTTGTAATTGTTGCAATTATATTACTAAAGTTTGATCAAAGGAGGCTACATGAGCTTCTTTACATCAATGAGTCTTTTTTTCCCATCGGTTCCCATTTGTTTATTATAAATGAAATAATATATAGAATAAAATCTCTCGCAAACTGTTACAATAATTCTAGAATAGAATCCTGAATAATAACTAAAAGTAAAATAATATCTCCAAATTATCTGTTGGAAAACTGCAAAATGATCCTCAATCTGTTGATCTTCTGTTGTTAGGTGTCTTAGAGTGATCTTCATGCCCTTGAAATCTAGAAAAAGGTTGAAACAATCTTCACAAAATCAGTTAACTACCCTACCAAATATGATTTCTCCACCATATGTCCCTTTGAGTTCTATTTCTGTCATTTTTGCCTTTGAATAATTCATTTTGTCACAAAATATTTGGGAAAAATAATAATAAAATTTCCATATATTTTGATTAAATCCTTAAATGAATTTCATGATTTATAATTTAAACATATTCATTTAAATGATTTGATAAACCATCTTGTTTTCCAGATCCATGGCTTGTTTTCCAAATCCATGTCTTAAAAAAACCATTTGTTGTTTTTTCTAGTTGGTAAAGTATTTTCACTTTTCCCTTTTACCCATGCAAACTTATTTCACATCTGTAAATCTCATTTTACTTTCACCATGTAAATTCTACCTGTAAATTTCATTTTACTCATGTAAATCTTTGGGATGGATTTTAAAAACCATGTGTTGTTTCACCTGCAATTGTAAATTTCAATTCACATGTACCTATAAAATCCTTTTAAACATGTAACTCTTTTTTTACTTAGCCTCCTATTCGTAAAACTCATTTACATGAACTACTCAACCTCCCATCCATAAAAACATTTCATAAATGTATCAAATATTTCTTTATATATTTTTCGGCTATGTAGAATTTTGTTTTTACTCATAACTCCATTTACTTTTACGTGTAGCTTCAAAAATATATTAATGTGTAGCTTCATTTCAAAATATATCCATGATTTTGAAGAACCCAAGATCTAACTGTAACATCTTTCTCTGGCGCACTGAGAGAACTTATTCTTTGAGGACACTTGCTCGCAAGTGATCCAAATTGTTATGCTATTAAAACTTTTGATTTTGATTTGAGGCATTATGGGATGATGACATGCTGTTTTACCGCATCGACATAGACATCTGCTATTGACTTGGTTTGACTGAGTGTGAAGGATTATGGACCTCGAGGATGTAGAGGCATCGATGCAACCCCTTGGACTCCAAATCGAGTCGGGGAGTTTACCATTGGGGTTTGATTGTTTTACTGTGATTTTAGTGCTTTTGATTACATGAGGTGATGTGGATGTATTATGACATGATTTGTTGATGATGCAGGCTGACGATAGCTTGCCGACCAAACTCACATGTGGAGTAAAGGGGTCACGTACGACTACCAGAGATGTTGAGGGAGAGGTGTGGACAGCAGCCCTGCCACAGCCTACTAGCACTCTCGCCATGCATCAAATTGTAGGTTAACAATTACCTAGTTTGAGAGGACCCACAATGTCATGAGGGCAGACTGCGATAGCTGCTCACGATTATTCTAAGGGGAATGCAATAAGGCATGGGACCTTATTCCTTACAGGCCCTTAGTCTCCCACAAGTTCACCTGGCAGAGTGTCGAGTCCAGGGGTTATTGATGTCTACCAAGTCAGTTAAGAGGCGAGTAACACCCTTGGAGCACGTAGTGCATCCTGAAGGGCACATCGCACAAAGGAAAGATATTAAGGCAAGTGGCACCCTTGGATCGCCTAGTGCATCCTGAAGGGCATCTCACGTTGTTGATGATAGAATAATGAACCTAGATGGCCTTAGGATGAATAACATGTTAAGTATTCTTAAAACAAATTCCCTAATTAAATGTTGCCTAATACGAAAATTTAAGGTTTAAGTCTAAACTATGCTAATGGTAAAATTTTATCTCTCTATAAAATAATAATAATAATAATAATAACAATAATAAAATTAATAAAAACCACATGAATAATAATTATGATCTTCATTAAATCTTGTAACATGAAGGGAGTAAGAAATTAATTGTTTAAAAAACAATCTGTTGGATTAAAATTTAAAAAGGGAATTAATTGTTTTATTACTTTGATAATTTAAAATATACTAATTAAATAAGAAAAGGGAAAAAGGGTTAATTTCCACACCTGCCTTTTTAAGCTCTAAGTAAAAAGGGGAAAGAGGGAAAATATAAAAATATTAGGAAACTAGGAAAAGAGGTAAACATAAAAAAAGAAAAAGGGGAACTTAAGGGAAAAAGTGGAAAGTCAAACTTAGTAAAGAATCTACCATTTAAGAGCTTTCTAATTTAAACTGAATTAGCAATTTAATAATAGGTAAAGCCTTTAAAACCTGTAAGGGAATTTGGGGACACCTAGGAGTGATTCTAGGAGTAACTCTAGGTGGGTGAGGGAAATAAGATAATTAATTAATTA
Organism: Picea engelmannii; assembly: GCA_009831015.1. Lineage (NCBI taxonomy): Eukaryota > Viridiplantae > Streptophyta > Pinopsida > Pinales > Pinaceae > Picea > Picea engelmannii. The sequence goes on from ML781413.1 coordinate 180,059, forward strand.
AATAAATTAAGTAATGGATGAATGTAGGGGATGGGGGACACTTGTACGAAGAAGAATTTTTAGGAATTTATTTTTTTTAATTTTTATTAAATGAGATTTTAGGAAATAAAGGAAGTTTGAAACTCTATATAATGAAGGAGGGAGAAGGATGAAGAACCATCTTCTGTTTGCATAACGTTATGCTGCAGAAATATCTACTTGATTGACTTACTTGTGGGAGTTGGGATACCCAGCTCAGTGAGGAGTGGTAGCTCGACCTTGCGAGGTGATCTGGGAGCTAGTCAAAATCTCTGGACAGTGAGTGTGTGGCCCCTTTATGACTCAAAGGGCTAAGGGGAAAGAAGAGTACCCCTAGCATTGGTTGGGAGGTACCGATGAAGTCTCAACGGTCGATGAGTGGGAGTTGCACGGAGCGCAAAGGACGTCATTCAGTGTGGGCGAACAGGAAATAGTACACTCTCTTCATTTTTGTATGGTAGAATGTATTAGGACTTATGCTTGGATCTTCTTATTTAATGGAAAGGTAAAATGTTGTTTTTTTTTTTAAACTGGTGATTGAAACCCTCCTTAGCTTAGCTCGATGGTTGTTGACTCCCATGGCATTCGTTTTCCTGCATGTCTAGACCACCTTGTTGTGTTGATTGTGTCCTTCGTGGTTGCTTAGCTTTTTCCCTTAGCTCACCAGTCTTCGTTTGAGTAGTTAGCTAGGAGCCTGATCTATGGTCGTCGCCTTAGTGTTAAAAGACCTATGGATCTCAACACCCTACTTTTCTATGTGAGGATGGTGAGCGTAGGATGTTCCTGTCAACCATCTACCTCTGTTGTTTACCCCTGATTGATTGAGGGTCCTTGCACCTTATTATGTGGAGAAAATCTGTCCTTGTTATCATTCCTATTTCCCTAAAATTTAACTCTGCATTTTTATTTTATTTGGTGTACTCCTTGTCGGTTTATGGCTTTTGTTTTCATATAAAGAAGTCGTTCCATCCATGGATAAAATTCTCTAGTGATTTTCCACCTTAAGACCATAGCCATAGCTTGAGTACCTAGTGAATTGGGCCTTTTAGTTGTCTGCATTTCATTTTTTATTCTATTACAATTTACACTTGCTGATACCACCCTTGTTGTTGGATAAGACTGTGTTTTTGCCCGAGTATTACCTGGCGATTTTCCCATTTGCCCAAACTGCAATTTGCCATTCTTTGGATCGAAATAGTTAATTTTAACGTCAGTGTTTTACCTGAAAATCTCTGCGATTTGGCCAATCCCAGCACAAATCTCTTCCTGAATTTATCCCAAGAATTTTTCTCCTATGCATTTCGACTATGTAGAACCACGATTTTATATTCCCAATTGGCGGTGAGTAATGTACCTCGAATTCATTTAATGGCCTGCAATTTCAATTCATGGCATTTGTGATTTTATGTACTGACAATTGTGAATATATTAAATGGCAATGAAATCATGTTAAATGGCATGAGACGACAATTTATTTAATGATAACAATTTAAATTTATTCTTTAGCAGTGAATTTTTATACTCATCTATGTCTACGGTTGAATAGTAATGTTGACAACAATCTTCATGTCTGAAAGCCAGCTATGTCTGTCATGTATTTCTGAGCAGCGATGGATAGCATTGTGTTGACGGGCGAAACTGAACGCTCGTCAACTGGAGGAGTGGATCTGGTCCGGGGTTCTCTAAATAACCCAAGTCGTTTGGGATGATCCACCCCGACGGGTTTAGTGGCTCCGTTGGCCGATCTAAGTCCTAAGAAAATGAAAGAAAACTAAACTAAAGGAACTAATCTAAATGAAAACAACAATTAAAGAAAACTATAAACAGATCTGTAATATATATATACAATTTACTGTCTAATATTATACATCAGTAATTCTATGAAATTTAATGTTCAGTTATCAACAAAATTAGATCTCAACTACAATGTACAGTATTTACAGATTACAGATTTTAAATCGAAAACCTGCAAAAATCATTTGTGAGCTGTCCTATGACAGCAAAGCTATTGTTTTTGGATTTTTTATAATTTTTATGAGAAAGGAACAAAATGAAAAGTATCTAAGTTGAACAATAATAACATGAACTATAAAACTGAACTATGTATCTATCTAAACTCCTAAGAATTCTCTAATTTATTAACTATTAAATTACAAATAACGAACTAACCTGAGGTAACACTTCCTATTTGTTCTGTGCACAGTATTCGATTCAGTTGTTCGCTGGGAGAAAACCCGCACCAGATTCTCCACAAGTTTCTCGTAAACAAGAAGCAACAGTGCTCTTTGAATATAAATTCCAAATCAAACAAGACATAAAACGACAACAATCTTATAATTTACAAATGATCACAGTTAGATAAATCCCTGTGTGAAGATCTGTACAAAACGATTCATTTGATCGAAAAAGATAAACCTTTACTCATCAAATTGAAATAGAGTGATTGTTGTGCTAAAAATGAGATACATAAGATATGGACAGAATTTAAATTATGACACATTAACCTGTAATAAGTCTTGATATCTAAAGTAKTCAATGACTTGATCACAAATTAGAATGCACGAAACTTGAACGAAAGTATGATAAATTGAAAGCTAAAGCTGTTACAAAAGATCCACTTCCATTCGAGTCTGTATCATCATAAATCCATAGTCTTTGTTCTCCCAACAGTGATGGGTTCATTACAAAAATTAATGAGTATATAAAGGCCACAGGGTAAAACATCCCTATGGGATTTATCAAAAACAGTTTACAAAAATTCTGGGAACAATCTCCCAAGTCTCTATTTCTGCCTATGACTAACAACTTAAAACAAAACTATATCACAAAAACATGTTCTAAACTGCCTCAGCATGTCCAATTTGTCATTGAAATTCGTAGGTACCTGTAGGTGGACAAGAATACACAAGTTTAGATAATGTTTTATTAATAAAATTAACAAAAATCTAAATTTTAAGACTAGCTACAGAATCTCACAATTCTCTAGCTGATCTTATTTGCAAACAGAACCGTTTTAAATCAATCCAAATGATAACAGAAATATATTTGACCTATTAAACAAACCTTAAATTACTAATTCAACACAAAGAAAATCATTCATGCTAGAAGTAACCAAATCTTTATGCCAATTTGAAACAGACAAAAATCGTGTTTAATTAACCGAATGGTAACAGGGGTATATGCAATATGTCAAAAAACTTTTATTACCAATTCGGAGCAGACAGAATCGTTTTGATAATTCGAAACCAACGAAATCATTTTTTGAATCAATTACAATCGAAACAGACTATAATCGATCAAACAAATCTTTCGTATTCATTCAACACAAACACAATAGTTTATGTCGACTCAGAACTTAACAAAATCATCGTTGAAACATACAGAATCTTTTTTTAATTCAAAACTAACAGAACTATATCGAACCAATCTTCAATGCATATACAAATGACTATGCTAATTCAAGGCATACAACATCATTAAATAATCGAACCAAACAGAACTGAATTGAACTAACTCAGGGCCAACATGATCGTTATACTAATTCAAAAAGAAATAAAATCGTATCCATCAAAACATAACTGTGTCTGATTTTAGCAAACAAATCTTCTGTACATGATTCATAACAAAATCATTTTTGGTAATTTGAAAATAATAGAATCATTTTGAATCTATTAAAATGAACAGAACTAATTGAAAGCAAACATAATTGGCTAACCAAATCAAAAAATCGATGTGGAAATACATACCTGGGCTGTAGGAAAACGTTTCAGTCAGGATAACTTTGAGTTGACGAAGGTCGTAGCTGCCTCAACATTTCTGAAGACAATTGAACCCGTAGTCTTTTGCTTCTTCTCGTTGGCTTGTAGCCTGTCTCTTTATTTTGACAATACTATCACCCGTTCCTCCAATGATTTAATCTTAGATTGCAACAGGGGAACCTCGGTGTAATAACGTTCAAGCCAATAATTGCATTGAATGCAAGGTGGTTGATTTGGCCTTGGCATTACATGTGAGGGTTCGTTCAAGTTACCAAGGGTTTCATTGTGAAGCTTAATTCCTGGGAAGTTAGTGTCATTCTTGAGGCATGGAGGTAGGTTGGAAACATATTCATAGGGTTCCATAGAATAGAGGCCATGAGAGTAAGGGTATTCCTCAGTCAAGAAACGTTCAATCTCGGAGTTCAAGTCCTCACTCAACACTATTGTCTTCTGGTCAATGTTTTGCTTGGGCTTGTTCCGAGCACATCTAGATATCCATCGTGTGTTTTTCTTTCCCTTACTGTTGACACCAGTATCACCTTTGCCTTTCTTCTCTACCAGCCTCTTGACGGTTTTAACATTGTCTTTAGCACACAGGTTGGCCATGGTATCGAGTAGGTCAATGTTGGGGTAGTTCAAGGGTTTAATAGGGGGTAGAAGGGTAGGAGGTGGCACGACTGGTCCAACTAGAGTTTCAGTAACCACAAACTTGTCCACTTGAATGGACTCGGGAGTGAAAAAGCCATTCCTTGATAGGAAGGCTTGCCAACAGTCACCACTAAGCTTCAAATGGTGGACGATAATGATTTTGATCAAGCAGTGATGGAAAAGGATGTTATCAGCCTTCTCACGCTTAAATCGTTTGGACATATTGTACAGATTGTGTAGGAGATAGTGCAGCATGTTCAGAGGGTAGTCTATAAAATTTATTAGCAACCTGAGATGATAAAGAAATACCAAACCATAATGACCTTCGCAAGTCACAAATTGCTTAACAATTTCCAATAGATCATGCCACCTGGGCTTGAGGGCGGTGACATGCATACCTCTATCACAACTAACAACCTTCCTTGATGTGAATAGGAGTGGCCACGACACCTCATCCACTTTTGAGTTCTTAAACCACCTCTATCCTTTAGCTGGTAAGCCTGTAGATGAGCTAAGGAATTCCTCATTTAGCTCGATTTGGATATCTCTGACCTTATCCCTGCATCCGTCGAAGGTGAGGGAAAACTGTTGGGCTACCGAAAGGTTGAAACCCTCAAATCTCTATATAAAAACCAACCAGCCACTATTTTCCAAATCCTCATGAGAATTGTCGAATAACAAGAGTGTTTGGCTGCCATTAGGTTCAATGTGCACCACAGGTGCCATAGGAGAGAGCACACAGTGAGCCAGGTAAATGGACAAGGGTTTGGACAGGGTATTCGTAGGACCGTAAGCTCAGGGATTTCCCCAAAACTAACAGAGGTAACCCAGGATAGGAGGCGGGCATTAATGCCTAAGTGTGAGAGGATGATGGAACGAAACAATCCATGCAAAACATTCATATTGAATGTACAATCGACAGCGCTATGGTGATTCACTATTGGTGTGTGTTAAAAACAATGCCAATCAAACAACTATTGAAAACCATGATAAGTCAATCCAAATATTTGCACAACAATAGTGTTTGCATGGTTTGAAACAAAGCAATATTTTGAATATAGCACTAAGGATTCGATCATAAAATTTAAGCTTTGTATGGAACCATTGTACTATGGGTCTAATCACAATGTTAATGTGTTGTTATGAAACCATTCGATAAAAAACAATAGAACATCGAACCACCATAGAATCAAGGACTCAATCACAATCATTAGAATACCATCACAATTTTATAAAAATGAAGTCATATTAACAACAACAAAAATGCCAAATGAGTAAAGGTTTTGGTGTCTTGACAACTGTGTGAACATAAATGAATTGGAAATGCAATGAACACATAGAAAAGAGTAACCATTATGATCCAGTGACAATTTTAATGCCATCGACATGATTTCGAACTCAAAGTTTTCATGCTTTCAGTCATGAAAACGAGAACAAAAGGAAGGTGTGAAAAAGCGCAAGATAATAATGTTGTTTTATTCAAAAGATTGCGATGATAATCAAGGGTTCCAAAACACTTGTGTAGGCAGCTTATAAAGATAGGATAAAAATGTGAAATGGTTGCCAACAATGGTGACACACTGGTAGAAGTAGTTATCTCTGCCAAAATAAAAAATTCATATTATGATAAAGAGAATAATTCTAACTCAAAAACAACCAGAAAATTGTTTAAACATCGTCATTAATCAAATATTCTAGCAGTGCTTAAAGGATGAAAACTGATAACATTCTTAAGACAAGCGAGCCACGATATTAAAGATAAAATCTCCAATACTGTTGACAGAGCCACTACTGCCAGCAAGCGTCCATAGCCTCGACAAGGTTGCCATTTAACCCACTCTGATATCTATATCGTGCCAAGAAGTTCCAGATCAGAATAAAGGACATTTTATGGTCAAGATATTTCATACTTACAAATTTTCATATACCCGACATTGCTTCGTTGCCAGCGGGCCTGTTCAGTACCCCGACAAAGTTGTATTGGCGTCATGCATGCATTTACCCGCTGCCATCAGACCTGTTTAGCATCCCGGTGGGTTTACAAGAACTTCCCACAGCTCTTTTAATGATTTATTTAGTTTTTAAAGATGTATAATTGAGCGGGGTGACACTGAAAATTATGATATTTTGACATATTTTTTACAGACCTTGAAAGAATTTTTTAAAATTGTCCTTCAAATATGGTTTGTTTACAAAACCAATCTTCTAAGGCAGGGAGACATCTTCTGAGTCATTCCCTTAAGGAACAAGGACAACATAAAAATATAATGGATGATCGTGACAGGCTTTACTCACAGATCGAAATCAGTTAACTTCTTTCAAACAACAGTCTTTTCTCAACACAGTTGTAAATTTTAGAAGTATATTATAATAGATGTTTAGACAATTTTTCACCAGTCATTTCAGTGAAAGAATTTTTTGTTTTCTTTGTGTGAACAGTTCAAATTACAAGTATGTGTATTTCCCAAAAAAAAAACTGATAAGCGCAAGGAAAAATCAAAACCAAAACAATAAAATAAAAGCAAACAAAAGAAAAATATTTACACAGTGTACAAGGGTTGTCATCAAGCGAAATATCTTTTCAGAGCTTGGCCATTCACTGGATAGGTGTCTGGCTGTCCCTCTAGACTCTGTAATCGGAAAGAGCTGGGACCCAATTTCTCAGCAATTAAAAACGGTCCAAGCCATAAGTTATGAAACTTTGTGTGTTCTCCCTTTCCCTCATGCAGTTTGTCCCATTTCAAGACAAGGTCACCTAATTCGAAGTTCCTATCAGAGGCAGAGTTAGAATCAAACCAGATTTTGACCACTAGTTGATGTTGATCTAACTTACGTTTATCTTGAGCTCTTACCTCTTCTAGTTTCATTAAAGCGTTAATTTGGTTTTCCAAAGGGGGACAATCTTCCTCTTGTATTTTATGTGATAGTTGTAGTGAGGGAAGAAGAATGTGTGGTGGCAGAATTGCTTCTCTTCCATAGACAAGAAAGAAGGGAGAGTTACCTACAACAGTCTTTGGTGTTACCCTATCAGCCCAGATTGCGTTTAACAATGCATTATGCCAGTTTTTGTGATTCTCAGATACCGTTCTCTTGATGATTTTAATCGGATTCTTATTTGTTGATTCTGCCAATCCATTGCCCTGAGGGTAGTAGCTGGCAGAATACTTCAATTTAATTCCTTTTTCTAGAGCGAATTTGCTCATCTCAAGAGACGAAAAATAAGAAGCGTTATCGAATACTAAACAGTCATGGATACCAAAACGAGTAATAATATTTGAATTTAAAAAGGCAATTACCTAACTGGTATTCACAGTTCTTAATGCGACAGCTTCAGACCACCTGGTGAAGTAATATGTGGATGTTATGATAAACTTATGTTGCTGTGAGGACATCAGATTGATTGGACCTATAATATCAAGGCCCCACTGCTGAAAAGGGGAGTCTACTGAAACGGGTTGCAAAGGAAAGGTTGGTTTATGTATCCGCCCGGATGCTTTTTGACAAATAATACACTTGCGGCACAAGGCATGGGCATCTCTAAAAAGTGTGGGCCATTAATAACCATCCCTCAAAACTTTATGGGCAGTGGTGTCACCACCAAAATGCCCACCAACTTCTCCTATGTGCAATTCTAGAAAGACTTTTTCTGCTTCGTCTTTCTCAAGACAGCGCATTAGTACTCCATCAAAATTTTGACGAAATAGAATATCATTAATCAAATGAAATGAGGAAGATTTTAATCTTAACGCTCTTCTTTTAGTGGGATCTAGGTGACGGGGAGCTGACCCATGTTCAAGACATAATTTTATATCGTCATACCACGGACTGACATAGTTTTGTGCACAACATATTGCATTTTGATTGTGTTGTCCTAGTTTTGACATATCGTTTTCCTCTTGCTGTCCTACTTCTGAATCAACAACTAAACTGCATAACCCTTGGCCTCTCACTATTTGAGATGGGGTGATTTCTATGTCATACTCCTGCAAGGAGGTAACCCAATTCGCCCTCTTTTCGCCTAGTTCTTTCTGCACTAACAGGTTTCTAACGGCTGGGTAAGGGACAGTAATTTTCATCCTAGATTTCAAAAGATAAGATTGGAAGTACTTGACTACTTTAAAAACAATGTAGGCTTCCTGATCTACTGCTGGGTAATTAAGTTCCGCACCTTTGAAAGCAGAGCTCATAAAGGCAATGGGTACTTCATTGTTTTCAGCGTTCTTTTGAGTTAGGACGACAACGTAGGAGTGGTCAGAAGCAAAAGTGTAGAGTGTGAAGTCTTGCGAAAAGTTGGGGCTCATGAGAGAAGGAGCATCTATTATGGCCTTTTTTATTGAATTAAAAGCTTGATTTTCTAAGGGTACCCAGTGATATTGTGCGTCTTTCTTAATTAAATTCTGTAAAGGTCTCACCATCTCGGAGAAACTAGGAACGAATCTCCTGACGAAGTTTATCTGGCCTAAGAAAGACTGCATAGACTTTTTGGATGAGGGAGGGGGAAGTTTTGAGATGACTTGAGTCCTTTCAGGGTCAATAATCATCACTTTGCTTGACACAATGAATCCTAAGAGTTTACCTTGTTCTACTGCAAAGATAGATTTTTTAGGATTTAAGGAAATGTCGTATTTACGACATCGCTGTAGAACGACTCTTAAATGAGCTAGATGATTAGTTTTGTTTTTGGAAAATACAGTAACATCATCTAAGTAAACTACAATGGATTGATTGATTAATCCTCGGAAAGAGATGTCCATCGCTCTTTGGAAAGTGGCACCGGCATTAATTAGTCCAAAGGGCATTTTCCTGTAAGCGTAGGTGCCCCATGGAGTGCAGAAGGTAGTTTTAAGTTGGTCTGGAGGAGACATCAGGAATTGGTTGTACCCTGAAAAACCATCCAATAAGGAAAGTCTTTCAAAACCAGATACCTGTTGAAGGATCTATTCCATGGGTGGGACAGGGTAGTTGTCTTTATCAAACGCTCTATTAAGGTTTCGGAAAACGACGCATAGTCGGATTTCCCCACTTTTCTTCTGGACAGGGACAAGGTTAGAAACCCATTGCATGTGCCTAACTGGGAAAATTATCTTAGCATTTAGGAGTTTATTCAATTCTTTTTTGACGGTCGGTTCGAGTTTAGGGTGCATTTTTCTTAATTTTTGTTGAAAGGGCAAGGTTTGGGGTTTCATAGGAATGACGTGTTGTATGATATTAGGGTCGAAAGTTTTAAGGTCATCATACATCCACGCAAAAACATCTTTAAATTCCTTAAACAATTTAATAAATGCAGCTTTCTCTTGTTCAGAACACCCTACCCCTAAATTAATTCACTGTGGATTTTCATTTGTTCCCAAGTTTACTTTTTCATACGATAACGAGGAACTATTGGTTTTACAGTTGACCGATTTTTTGAATTTATCTTGAAGATCGTAAAATTTCTCTAATCTAACTACAGATTTAGGGATCGAATTTACCATGTCCGATGAAGATTCATGAAATCTCGGATATGGTATTACCGTGAAATCACGCAAATTGTCGTCATGAGTGCATTCGTCAATCACCGCGCCTTGGAAAGTTTCTTCCATATGCAAGAAGCTAATGATCTGTTGACTGTCGTCGAAGACTCTCCAATTCGTGATGTTGTTGGGAATGGATGGCCTGAACAATAGTTCGACGGAGAATGCATTCGGGGACAAGCCTTCTGCAGGAAAGAGTTTGGAAGCTACGTTAGCTAATAGATCATCTTCAGAAGTATTCAATCTAGGAATAGAATTTATATTGAAAGAAAAAAACTTATTCATTAAATTCCATACCTTGGATTGGTAGCTTTTAAGATGCAGAGATAGACAGTGGATAGAATCTCTTACTTGTCTAACCACGATTTCGGAATCACCAAAGGTAGTAAAATTTTGAATGTTCATATCTAAAGCTTTTCTGAGGCCCTGCAGTAAAGCGTCATATTCCGCTGTGTTATTAGTACATTCAAATTCTAGCCTACATGCAATCAAGGTTTTGTTACCTGCTGGATCAATAATGATGCAGCCTGCACCTGCTCTTTCTTTGGATTTTGACGCATCAAAGTAAAGATACCAAATTTTATTTTTATCGGGTGCATGAGACCATTGTGTAGAAGCTTCTAGCTGAACATATGCTACAATCTCGGACTGTTGTTTTGGGTTGGTGATAGTTGAAGTCTCGGCCATGAAATTGCTGAAAAAGGTATCCATCCCTTGTATTTCGGGTGAATCGGTAGAAGGTGTAAATGGTTCATTGGGATCATTTAAATCCGTGACTGTGAGCTTTATGTAGTGTTCATGATTTACCTTGATCTTGTTGTGCTTGCCGTTCTCGGGCAGCCATAGGTGAGACCAGTCTATCACAAAATAGTTGTCTAGCTACTTCGACCAGTCTCTGCTTAGAAACAAACCATACAATTCTGGAATATCCACAACAATAATATCAATTACTTGATGAGCTTTGGGGTTAGACGATAATCTTATAAGCACATTCCTTAATTAGCCTATGACTTTGACACTAGTTTGATCAAGTTGGATTATTTTTAAAGTGGATGGTTCAACTTCAGCATTAATCTTCTGACATACAGACCATGGCATCACATTGGATGATGCTTCTGAATCTACCATACAATTGTGCACGTTTCTATTAAAGATTTCGAAAGTTAACAAAAATGGAGGTACATTTCTGCGAGTACTAATGGTGGAAGCTTGTGGATTTTTACTCGTAGTTTCTAAAGCTAATTTATCTACATTTGTTACATTATTTACAGGAAGACTTGATTTCTCGTGAGGACCAGGATTATTCTTAGCAGAAGTCTTCTGAGGAACTTTGTTCTGTACAACCTTGTTACTTCTTGCATTACCATTTTTGCTATTCTCTGCGATATCCTATAACATTTTTTGTAGCAGAAATGTAAATTTTAATAATTCATAAACAAAAATGTTAGCCCTTAACTTTTTTAGATCTTTGACTAAATCATAATGTAAGATGGGGTTTACATGACTCTGTTTAGTCTAAGCTGGTTTAGATTTCTTTGGGGGCAAAGTCATAGTGTTTTCAGAAGAAGGTTTGCTTGTTGTCTTACTCCTAGTATTGTAGGGATGTATTGTCTCGAAGCTAGCTTGAAAAATGCTATCCGAGAAGTTTCCAAAAACGTTCAGACAAGATTCTTCTTCTTCAACTGTCTCTTGTTCAACTACCTCCTCAGGAATCTCAGGAGGCATCAAGTTATCCCGGGCTTCTAGAATTGTTTGAAGGGTGAATTGCAGACTTTCTAGATTTAGCCCCTCATTATTTGGATTAGGTCGATTGGTGGGAAAAGGCTTCCTGAACGGGGGTTTGTAGGGCCCTTTTCTCGAAGAAGCTTCTTCGACTGTCCTTTTCAAATCTATAACTTGATTTGACAGTTTTTGAATGACTTTAGTTAATTTTTCTAAATCCGAGCTTTTAGGTTGTGTTTTATTTTGAGAAGGTCTAGGGAGGATCTTGATCTTCTTTTTGGAAGATGAACTAGTTTTTGTTTCGTTGCTAGTAGTGTCCTTTAAACTAAGGATGTCTTTTTCAATCTGGCTGGCCTCTTCGAAGGCCTCTAACAACGTGGCTTTCTTAGATCATTTTACCCAAATGGCTATACTTTGATGCAAGGCTTTAGTATAGTATGCTATGATAAGATTCTCATCAGGCATCGAATCTGTAGGGATTCAGTTTTTTAGTGTTAAGAATCTTTGGTTAAAGTCTTTGATTTTCTCTTTGGGGTTTATTCTTAAACTAGAAATCTCCATGACTATAACTTCTGGGGACTTATCATCACCGAACTTCTCAAGAAAGCAGGATTCGAACTTCTCCCAAGACATGATGGTATGGGGTTGCTGGGCAAAGTACCAGGTAGAGGTATTTCCCTCGAAAGTATAGGGGAACAACCTACAAACTACGTCTTCATGCTCGACATTACGGAGTCTAATGGCTAACATAAACTTTTTAATGTGGTCTTCAGCAATATGTTTAGAGTCAGGGTCAAACTTGGGAAGCCACTTCTTTGGATGTTTGGGTAAGGGATGCTGAGGCCCAGGTACGGCTACAACATCTTGGTCAAGCTAGGGCCTGGCAGGATTGTTCTGGTTAGCCATTGGTGTAGGCGGCATGGAAGGATGAGAAGGGGAACTGCCTTCGTCAGAAGAGTCTTCTCCAGAAGAAGAAGGAGGTGATGGAGGTGGTGAGGGTGGTATTCCAGATCCCCCTGCAGTAGGAGTGAGGATTGGATCTGTAGCGTTTAAAGTGAGGTTGGTGCCTCCAAGATGCTCTCTGATATTAGAGAAATCTAAAGGTTGGTCTAAAGGCCGATTTGGTTTCCTTAAACAGGCGAAGGCACTATGTGTTCTTAAGAGAGATTGGCGGACAATCTCTTGTATGTCACCACCTGTAGGATTTGGGGTTATTGGTTCAACTGTGATCCGTAGATCCTCGTTTGATGTGGTTTTTGTTTGAGGGACTATGTTGTCATTTGAATGACTTCTTGTCACTATAGGTGAGCGGTTGGGTGGTGGAGGAGTCTTACGACTGCCTCGTGCCATTAATAATTTTCACGTCCTCCTTCTAGCGCTATTTGTTGACGGGCAAAATTGAATGCTCATCAACTGGAGGAGTGGATCCGGTCCGGGGTTGTCTAAATAACCCAAGCCATTTGGGATGATCCACCTCAACGAGTTTAGTGGCTCCGTTGGCCGATCTAAGTCCTAAGAAAATGAAAGAAAACTAAACTAAAGGAACTAATCTAAATGAAAACAACAATTAAAGAAAACTATAAACAGATCTGAAATATATATATATATATACAATTTATTGTCTAATATTATACAACAGTAATTCTATGAAATTTAATGTTCAGTTATCAACAAAATTAGATCTCAACTACAATGTACAGTATTTACAGATTACAGATTTTAAATCGAAAACCTGCAAAAATCATTTGTGAGTTGTCCTATGATAGCAAAGCTATTGTTTTTGGATTTTTTATAATTTTTGTGAGAAAGGAACAAAATGAAAAGTATCTAAGTTGAACAATAATAATCCGAACTATAAAACTGAACTATGTATCTATCTAAACTCCTGAGAATTCTCTAATTTATTAACTATTAAATTGCAAATAACAAACTAACCCGAAGTAACGCTTCCTATTTGTCCTGTGCACAGTATTCGATTCAGTTGTTTGGTGGGAGAAAACCCGCACCAGATTCTCCACAAGTTTCTCGTAAACAAGAAGCAGCAATACTCTTTGAATATAAATGCCAGAACAAACAAGACATAAAACGACAACAATCTTATAATTTACAAATGATCACATTTAGATAAATCCCTGTGTGAAGATCTGTACAAAATGATTTATTTGATCGAAAAAGATAAACCTTTACTCATCAAATTGAAACAGAGTGATTGCTGTGCTAAAAATGAGATACATAAGATATGGACAGAATTTAAATTATGACACATTAACCTTTAATAAGTCTTGATATCTAAAGTAGTCAATGACTTGATCACAAATTAGAATGCACGAAACCTGAACGATAGTATGATAAATTGAAAGCTAAAGCTGTTACAAAAGATCCACTTCCATTCGAATCTGTATCATCATAAATCCATAGTCTTTGTTCTCCCAACAGTGATGGGTTCATTACAAAAATTAATGAGTATATAAAGGCCACAGGGTAAAACATTCCTGTGGGATTTATCAAAAACAGTTTACAAAAATTCTGGGAACAATCTCCCAAGTCTCTATTTATGGCTATGACTAACAACTTAAAACAAAACTATATCACAAAAACATGTTCTAAACTACCTCAGCATGTCCAATTTGTCATTGAAATTCATAGGTACCTGTAGGTGGACAAGAATACACAAGTTTAGATGATGTTTTATTAATAAAATTAACAAAAATCTAAATTTTAAGACTAGCTACAGAATCTCACGATTCTGTAGCTGGTATTATTTGCAAACAGAACCATTTTAAATCAATCCAAACGATAAAAGAAATATAATTGACCTATTAAACAAACCTTTAATTACTAATTTAACACAAAAAAAATCGTTCATGCCAGAAGTAACCAAATCTTTATGCCAATTTGAAACAGACAGAAATCGTGTTTAATTAACTGAATGGTAACAGGGGTATATGCAATATGTCAAACAACTTTTATTACCAATTTTGAGAAGACATAATCATTTTGATAATTTGAAACCAACGAAATCATTTTTTGAATCAATTACAATCGAAACAGACTATAATCGATCAAACAAATCTTTCGTATTCATTCAACACAAACACAATAGTTTATGTCGACTCAGAACTTAACAAAATCATCCTTGGAACATACAAAATCTTTTTTTAATTCAAAACTAACAGAACTATATCGAACCAATCTTCAACGCATATACAAACGACTATGATAATTCAAGGCATACAACATCGTTAAAGAATCAAACCAAACAAAACTGAATCAAACTAACTGAGGGCCGACACGATCGTTATACTAATTCGAAAAGCAATAAAATCGTATCCATCAAAACATAACCGTGTCCGATTTTAGCAAACAAATCTTCTGTACATGATTCATAACGAAATCATTTTTGGTAATTCGAAAATAACAGAATCATTTTGAATCTATTAAAACAAATAGAACTAATTGAAAGCAAACATAATCGGCTAACCAAATCAAAAAATCGATGTGGAAATACATACCTGGGCTGTAGGAAAACGTTTCAGTCAGGATAACTTTGAGTTGACGAAGGCCGTAGTTGCCTCAACATTTCTAAAGACAATTGAACCCATAGTCTCTTGCTTCTTCTCGTTGGCTTGTAGCCTGTCTCTTTCTTTTGACAATACTGTCACCTATTCCTCCAATGATTTAATACTAGATTGCAACAGGGGAACGTCGGTGTAATAACGTTCAAGCCAAGAATTGCATTGAGTGCAAGGTGGTTGATTTGGCCTTGGCATTATATGTGAGGGTTTATTCAAGTTACCAAGGGTTTCATTGTGAAGCTTAATCCTGGGAAGTTAGGGTCATTCTTGAGGCACAGAGGTAGGTTGTAAACATAATCATAGGGTTCCATAGAACAGAGGCCATGAGAGTAAGGGTATTCCTCAGTCAAGAAACATTCAATCTCAAAGTCCAAGTCCTCGCTCAACACTATTGGCTTCTGGTCAACATTTTGCTTGGGCTTGTTCCGAGCACATCTAGATATCCATCGTGCATTTTTCTTTCCCTTACTGTTGACACCAGTATCACCTTTGCCTTTCTTCTCTACCGACCGCTTGACGGTTTTAATATTGTCTATAGCACACAGGTCGGCCATGGTATCGGGAAGGTCAATGTTGGGGAAGTTCGAGGGTTTGACAGGGGGTAGAAGGGTAGGAGGTGGCACAACTGGCCCAACTAGAGTTTCAGTAACCACAACCTTGTCCATTTGAACATACTCGGGAGTGGCAAATCCATTCCTTGATAGGAAGGATTTCCAACACATTGATACAAGGGATTACGTCTCATACATTCATGTGGTTGTAAGTTCATGATTTTTAATGGTAGCGAAATGTCTTGAAGGACTGTGCCTTCCTATGGTGTGTAGCCACGTGGTAAACTGCTGGAGTTTTAGCTGTTTAGCATTTTGTTTTTCTATTTGGTTAACAATGAGATTTACCTAGAAAAATGAGTTTGTAAGGGCATGGAGTTAGCATTTGGTAGCACCACGACTGGGAAAGTGTAGTCTGAGATTTGCGCCCAATAGTTGTAGGGTTAACTTTTCCTTAATTTATGCACAACGATTATCTCCCTAGATCATGGAGGGTGACCTCTCTAATTACGCCCAACATTAATTATATTTGTCATTGTTGTTCCTAACTTGTGACCCGGAAAATTCCGGGAGGAGATCCCAATGATTTTCTTTTACCTGACCTTGACCGCAACCGACTGGTCGTTTGGGGCTGAGGAAAATTTCAATGGAAAATTTTTACATTGTTGACTACGACTCTGTCCTTAAAATGACATCTCTAGCCTCTAACATTGACTGTGAGTTCATGTGAGGCAGACGCTCACATTTTTACCTTTAAGGGCAATTTCAATACAATTTTATTGTGTGTTGACTGTGAGTCCTTACCTAGAATGGTTGCAAACAACTTGGACAACATTATCCTGCTAGACAATATCCCTTTTAAATAGATTTAAATTTTCATTAAATAGCATAGATGTGGCTACCATTATAACCGCCTCACAGCATTTAAATTCGCTTTGAATGGCATTCATTTATTGACTACAACCACTTATAGAATTAGCCAATAATTGCAACTTAATCATCGGAAGATATTATATATGATGGACATGATGTTGTAAATTGATCTTTCCATTAGTGTTTTAATCTATGATTTTATAAGTAGGATGTTTTTTGTGTTACTTTAATAATGATATATATATGTTGATATGGTCAAAATCATTTGCATGGTTAAATTGATAAATTAGATTGGTTGGGTTGAATATTTAGGACTTGTCATTGTAGACAGCTTGGTCATTTAGTCAATTGAAGACGGGTAAGATTTTTTTTAATTGATGTGTAGTTCCCTTACCTTATAGATAGGTATTGTGCTAACAAGCCTATTGAATTATTGAGATCGATATTGGCTCACCCTTGACAACACTTTCGTCCTTAGTAGTGTTACTTTAGTTGTCGTTTGGGCCTAGACTTGTTGCTTAACTTGGGGCTTCTTGGTGGTCATTGAGTCATTTAATGGATTGCACATTTGTTGAGCATCGTCTTTTTCCATCTTGCCTACCTATTGTTTGGGGGCATAGGCGTAGTCTTCCTCTCAGTTATTTCAGCCCTTAGCGCGTTGGTTTTATTTTGAGACCCTTATCCAGATAGGTTATGCTAGGCCATGGTTATTTCCACTCCTATATCCATGGAACGACATTTGGGTTGAACGCCTTCATGCATTGGGTTGTGCGCCATCGGGGTATTAAGGTTAACTGGTTGTCAAGGCCACTGTGTCGAGACAAGGATGTTATCCCTTAGCTTGTAGGCATGGTCATGTGTGTCAGGCGAGTAGTCGTTTCTATCTATTGGTTTATGCTTGTTTCACCCAGCTGCTCCTTGTGATAGTGCATGGAGTCGTAGTTGTCTATTGTCGGATATACGTGTTGTGTTCATTGCCTAGTTGTGTGGTTCAATTGTTGTCACCTTTTCCATCCTGCAAAATTCAAAAAAAAAAAATTGGACTTCTGCCTCACTGGTAGTCAGAACGAATGGGGATGTTACATATGGTATCAGAGTTGGTTCAACCCTACGACTATGGATCGCCAGGCTTTCCACTACAGTAAACCCGTGAGTATTAACCCTTGCATTAAGTAAAAAAAAAAAAAAAAATTAATGTGTCCTCGTGGAGATCGCATTTAGAGGGCGCCCCTGAGGGTCCACAACATGTAATAGCTAGTGCCATTAGCATCCTTTGAGATCTAGAGAGAGATTATTTATAGCATCCATGAGTGTCACAGATGGTGGTGTCATCGAATAATAGTTGTAGAGCAAGGCATGTGATTCACACTTCACGTATACGACCTCCAGCATGAAGGTCCACATGGTGGTATTTCTACTGAAGGGGAGCACTCTTTTATGGAGGAAGACACTCCTGACCCTTTTGAACCTGGCCGTTGGTGACGTTTCTTAGGAACTACTCGAGGGATCGTTCCAGGAGAGGTATGTTTCTAAGGAATTCGTTGAGTGTCAGCTCAACGTCTTCAATGCCTTGTGATGAGGTAGTCGCACGGTGTCGAGTACGAGGCCTGTTTTGGAGCTGCTTCATTATGCTCCGCACCAAGTTACCCAGAAAATTAAGGTCAAGAAGTTCGATTTTGGCCTTATTGTTAGAATTCATCTTCGACTTCGGGTACCAGGGGTAATGGACCGAAGAAGAGGTGTTGGACATGTTGGGAGCCACACTACCACTACGACTACCCCGTGGAGAGGACTAGAGCACCTGGATCAGTCGGACCCACTACCGTGGAAGATATGGGAAAGGCCCATCGGGTTCATGCCTTGGTGAATAATTGCCAGGTAGAGCATCAGTCGACTGTGCTCAAGACGACAGGTACCATCGCTAACCATACCCTTAGTATTTTGATAGATCCCGGTGTTATTGAGAGTTTCATTTCTAGTGTAGTGCTAAAAAGGATTAAGGTAAAGGTAGTCGAATAGGATGAGTTTAGCTTCGTAAAGATGGACTCGGGAGCCAAACAAAAGGTTGGAGGAAAGGCTATGGGATGTGTCCTTAATCTGAGAGAGTTTTTCACAAGGGCCGACCTGTACGTCACAATCTTAGGATCTTATGATGTTGTGATTGGTATGGACTGGTTGGAATCGCATGAGGCGATACTCAACTGTAAGACGAAATGGTTAAGCATAGGTGATGAAGAGGAATAGAGACATGTGATTGTGGGACAGAACTAGGGAGTTTCCCTAAGGTTCATCTCTTCCTTATAGCTATAGAAGAGCATGTGCAAGGGGTGCAAGATAGATGCGATCCTTGCGTTAAACAAGAAGGGGGTAGCGGAAGGTATAGAACACCTTCTGGTGGTGAGAGAGTTTGTAGACGTCTTTCTAGAGGAGTTACATGGGATGCCGTCGGAGAGGGAATTGGAGTTTACCATAGACCTAAAACCGAGGACTGAACCAATAGAAAGAACTCCTTATCGGATGTCGACCCTGGAGTTACAAGAGTTGAAAATGCAACCGAAGGAGTTGTTGGACCTAGGACTGATATGTCCTAGTGTGTCACCATGGGGTGCACCTGTTATTTTCATATGAAAGAATGATGGGTCATGGAGGCTCGGCATTGACTACCGTCAATTGAGCAAGGCCATGATCAAGAATTAGTATCCATTGCCAAGAATTGATGATCTATTTGATCAAATGAAAGGCGCAACAGTGTTCTCAAAGATTGACTTGCAATCAGGATACCACCAATTATGGATTAAGGAAGATGACGTCCCTAAGACTTCCTTTAAGATGAGGTTTGGACATTACAAGTTTATTGTTTTACCATTTGGACTGACAAACGCCCCAAGAGTATTTATGAGTTTGATGAATGGGGTGTTCCGCGAGTACTTGGACAAGTTTGTCCAAGTATTCATTGACAATATTTTGATCTACTCTCGGAGGATAGAGGATCATGATGAGCAATTGCGCTTGGTGCTATAGTGTCTGTGAGAGCACAAACTGTATGGGAAGTTGTCCAAATGCTCTTTTTATCAATCAAAGATTCACTACTTTGGGCATGTCATCTCCAGTGAAGGCATCACCGTAGATCTAGCCAAGGTTGAGGCTATTATGGAATGGCTTGCACCAATGAATGTCCCAAAGGTGTGTAGCTTCATGGGCTTAGCAGGATACTATTGACGGTTCGTTGAGGGATTTTCGAAGATAGCAAATCCGATCTTGGAATTGCAGAAGAAAAACAAGAAGTTTGTTGGGACCAAGAAATGCACGAAAACATTTTGGAGGCTCAAGGAGTTGTTGACAATGAAATTGATAATAAATGTCCCGGACCTAGATGTGGACTTCTTGGTATGCACTGACGCATCCAAGGAAGGCTTAGGCGGAGTCTTGATGCAAGACAAATGAGTGATCTCTTACAGTTAGAGGAAACTGAGAAGGCATGAGGATAACTACGCAACACACTATTGGGAGTGGTTAGCCATCGTCTATGCCTTAAAGGTTTGGAGACACTACCTTGTTGGATGAAAATTCAAAATAAAGATTGACCATTGTGGACTACAACACGTTTTTACGCAGAGCGACCTGAACGCGCGACAACGGTGTTGGTCGAAATTTCTTAGCAAGTACGACTTTGAGATTACTTACATAAAGGGAATAGTGAACCGAGTGGTAGACGCATTGATTCAGAGACCTTGCATCTTTTTGGTGTTGCCTCTTAAGATGAATCTACGTGAAAGGATTCTAACTTTACAACGTGACGATGACTGGTACAAAGAGGTCAAGGGTTTTATTGGAAAAAACACAATGATGGTACCACAATTTGAAGGATTTTCTTTTGATAGCGATGGTTTATTGAGGTTTAAAAATTGGATCTATGTACCGTTGAATGATGAGTTGAGGATGTTGATCCTAAGCGAGGCTCATAGAACAGTTTACATGGCTCACCCGAGAGTCACGAAGATGAGGGAACACCTTAAACCCTTATTCTTATGGAAGGCAATGGAGGTAGACATAGTCAACTATGTGGCCAGATGTCTAGAATGTCAGCAGGTAAAGGCTGAACATAGACACCGAGCAGGATTACTACAACCACATGCCATTCCGAAATCAAAATGGGAGTTTATTTTGATGGATTTTATTGTTGGATTGCCACTGATGGCAAGGAGACATGACTCGATTTTTGTAGTCGTAGACACTCTGATGAAGAGTGCTCACTTTATTCCTGTGCATAAGACATATCAGGCACCTGACATAGCTAGAATTTTCATCAGTGAGATTGTGAGGTTGCATGGTGTGCCTAAGAGGATTATATCCAATAGAGGATCGGTGTTTACTATACAATTTTGGATGAGTTTCTAAGAGGTTGTGGGAACCCAACTTAACTTAGTACTGTGTATCACTTGGAGACTAATAGGCAAACCGAACGAATGAATTAGACCTTGGAGGACATGTTGCGTATGTATGTGATGGACCAACAAAAGTGTTGGGAAGAATTCTTACCACTGGTAGAATTCACTTACAACAATAGTTACCAGAGCACCATTAAGATGGTGCCTTTTGAGTTTCTTTACGGGCGACCATGTCGGACGCCTTGAGTTGGGATCGTCTTGAGGATAGGGTCCTGGTGGGACTTGAAGCGATGCAAGAAATGGAAGACTAAATGCAAACAATAAGACAAGGAATTAAAGAAGCACAAGATCGACAGAAGAGTTATGCCGAAGTGCGTCGTGTCGACCGTAGTTATGAGTTCGACGATCAAGTCTTCTTGTGGGTTAAACCACATAAGAGTTTGATCAAGTTTGGGAAGGGAGATAAACTCTCTCCTAGGTTCATGGGACCTTTCAAGATTATGGAGAGAAAGGGGTCCGTGGCCTATCGACTAGCCTTGCCAGATTCTTTGAGGCGTATGCATGATGTTTTTCATGTATCTGTTTTGAGACATTATATTAGTGATCCTACACATGTTTCGACTGGAGCACCTGGCGGGTGTCGAATGAGGGGGCACTCACGGCTGAGATGATCCGCATCTTGGATCATTGCATTCGACAGCTACGACATCGAATGGTAGAGAAGGTCAAGGTCTAGTGGGATAGATATAGTTCGCAATCGACGACCTAGGAGGATGCATATGATATGCGTCAGCAATTTCCATTTCTTTTTGATAGATAGGCTTATAATACTGTGATACACTTTATTTCGCCACTTATTCTGTGAAACTTTAGGACGAAGTTTAGACCAAGAGGGGGTGTATGTAACATCCTGCTCTGGCATGCTGAGTGAACTTATTCTTTGAGGACACTTGCTCACAAGTGATTCATATTGTTATGCTATTTAAACTTTTGATTTTGATTTGAGGCGTTATGGGATGATGACATGTTGTTTTACCACATCAACATAGACAGGTGTTATTGACTCGGTTTTACTGAGTGTGCAGGATTATGGACCTCGAGGATGCAGAGGCATCGATGGAACCCCTTGGAATCCAGATCGAGTCGGGGATTTTACCATTGGGGATTGATTGTTTTACTGTGATTTTAGTGCTTCTGATTAGATGAGGTGATGTGGATGTATTCTGACATGATTTTTTGTTGATGTAGGCTGACGATAGCTTGCTGACCAGACTCACATGTGGAGTAAAGGGGTCACACATGACTACCAGATATGTTGAGGGAGAGGTGTGGGCAGTAGCCCTGCCATAGCCTACTAGCACTCCCGTCGTGGCTCGAACTATAGGTTAACGATTACCTAGTTTGAGAGGACCCACAATGTCGTGAGGACAGACTACGACAGTCACTCACGATTATTCTAAGGGGCATGCAATAAGGCAGGGGGGCTTATTCCTTAGAGGCCCTTAGTCTCCCACAAGTTCACCTCGTGGAGTGTTGACTCCAGGGTTTATTTATGTCTACCAAGTCAG
This sequence comes from Picea engelmannii, assembly GCA_009831015.1. NCBI lineage: Eukaryota > Viridiplantae > Streptophyta > Pinopsida > Pinales > Pinaceae > Picea > Picea engelmannii. The sequence goes on from ML781413.1 coordinate 202,670, forward strand.
TCAAGAGGCGAGTGGCACTCTTGGAGCATGTAGTGTGTCCTAAATGGCAGGTCACGCAAAGGAAACATATTAAGGCTAGTGGCACCCTTGGAGCACCTAGTGCATCCTGAAGGGCACGTCGCGTTGTTGATGATACAAGAATGAACCTAGATGGCCTTAGGATGAATAACGTGTTAAGTATTCTTAAAACAAATTCCCTAATTAAATGTCACCCAATACGAAAATTTAAGGTTTAAGTCTAAACTATGCTAGTGGTAAAATTTTATCTCTCTATAAAATAATAATAATCATAAAAATAAAAACCACATGAATAATAATTATGATCTTCGTTAAATCTTGTAACATGAAGGGAGTAAGAAATTAATTGTTTCAAAAAAAATCTATTGGAATAAAATTTAAAAAGGGAATTAATTGTTTTATTACTTTGATAATTTAAAATATACTAATTAAATAAGAAAAGGGAAAAAGGGTTAACTTCCACACCTGCCTTTTTGAGTTCTAAGTAAAAAGGGGATAGAGGGAAAATCTAAAAATATTAGGAAACTAGGAAAAAACTAAACATAAAAAGGGAAAAAGGGGAACTTAAGGGAAAAAGTAGAAAGTCAAACTTAGTAAAGAATCTACCATTTAAGAGCTTTCTAATTTAAATTGAATTAGCAATTTAATAATAGGGAAAGCCTTTGAAACCTGTAAGGTAATTTGGGGACACATAGGAGTGATTCTAGGAGTAACTCTAGTTGGGTGAGGGAAATAAGATAATTAATTAATTAAAGAAATTAAATAATGGAGGAACGTAGCAGATGGGGGACATTTGTATGGAGAAGAATTTTTAGGAATTTATTTTTAAAATTTTTAATTAAATGAGATTTTAGGAAAGAAAGGAAGTTCGAAACTCTATATAATGAAGGAGGGAGAAGGATGAAGGACCATCCTTTGTCTGTGTAACATTACACTACAGAAATATCTACTTGACTGACTTACTTGTGGGAGTTGGGATACCCATCTCGATGAGGAGTGGTAGCTCAGCCTTGCAAGGCGAGATGGGAGCTAGTTGAAATCTCTCGACAGTGAGTGTGTGGCCCCTTTGCAGCTCAGGGGGATAAGGGGGAAGAAGAGTAACTCTAGCATTAGTTGGGAGGTACCGGTGAAGTCTTGATGGTGGGCGAGTGGGAGTTGCACGGAGCACGTGGGACGTCATTCGGAGCGGGCGAACAAGCAACGATATGCTCTCTTCATTTTTGTATGGTAGAATGTATTAGGACTTATGCTTGGACCTACTTATTTAATGGAAAGGAAAAATTATGTTTTTTTTTTAAATTGGTGACTGAAACCCTCCTTAACTTAGCTCAATGGTTGTTGACTCCCATGGCCTTCGTTTTCCCACATGTCTAGACCTCCTCGTTGTGTTCATTTTTTCCTTCATGGTTGCTTAGCTTTCGTCCTTAGCTAGCCAGTCTTCACTTGAGCAGTCGGCCAGTAGCCTGAACTACGATCGTCGCCTTAGCTTTAAAAGACCTATGGATCTCAATTCCCTTCTTTTTTGTGTGAGGATGGCGAGCATAGGACGTTCCTATCAACCATCTACCTCTTTTGTTTACCCCTAATTGATTGACAGTCCTTGCACCTTATTATGTGGAGAAACTCTGTCCTTGTTATCATTCTTATTTCCCTAAAATTTAACTCTGCATTTTTCTTTTATTTGGTGTACTCCTTGTCAGTTTATGGCTTGTGTTTTCATATAAATAAGTCATTCCATCCCTAGATAAAATGCTCTGGCGATTTTCCACCTTAAGACCACAACCATAGCTTGAGTACCTGGCGAATTGGGCCTTTTAGTTGTCTGCATTTCGTTTTTTACTCTATTATGATTTACACTTGCTGAGACCGCCCTTGTTGCTGGATAAGACTTCATTTTTTCCCGACTATTACCTAGTGATTTGCCCATTTACCCGAACTGCGATTTTCCATTCTTTGGATTGAAATTGTTGCTTTTAACCTCAGTGTTTTACCTGAAAATATCTGCGATTTGGCCAATCCCAGCACAGATCTTTTCCTTAATTTATCCCATGAATTTTGTTCCTATGCATTAATTGATCTGTGCATTTTGTTTTTGATTCTATTACAATTTACACTTGCTGAAACCACCCTTGTTGTTGGATAAGAAAGGATTTTTTCCCGAGTATTACCTGGCCATTTTCCCATTTGCCCGAGCTGTGATTTTTCATTCTTTGGATCAAAATCGTTGCTTTTAACCTTAGTGCTTTACCTAAAAATATCTACGATTTGGCCAATCCCAGCACAGATCTCTGCCTTAATTTATCTCGTGATTTTTTATCCTGTGCATTAATTTATCTGTGCATTTTGACTGTGTAGAACCGTGATTTTATATTGCCAACTGGTGGTGACTAATGTACCTCAAATTCATTTAATGGCTCGCGATTTCAATTCATGGCATTTGCAATTTTATGTACTGACAATTGTGAATATATTTAATGGCAATGCAATCATGTTAAATGGCATGAGATGACAATTTATTTAATGACAATAATTTAAATTTATTCTTTAGCAGTGAATTTTTATAATCATCTATGTCTATGGTTGAATAGTAATGTTGACAACAATCTTCATGTATGAAAGCCAGCTATGTTTGTCATGTATTTTTGGGCAGCGATGGATAGCATTGATACGAGGGATTACATTTCATACATTCATGTGGCTATAAGTTGATTATTTTTAATTGTAGCGAAATGTCTTGAAGGACTATGCCTTCCTATGGTGTGTAGTCGCATGGTAAACTGCTGGAGTTTTAGTTGTTTAGCATTTTGTTTTTCTATTTGGTTAACAATGTGATTTACCCAGAAAAATGAGTTTGTAAGGTCGTGGAGTTAGCATTTGGTATCACCACGACTGGGAAAGTGTAGTCTGAGATTTGCGCCCATTAGTTGTAGAGTTAACTTTTCCTTAATTTATGCACAACGATTATCGCCCTAGATCATAGAGGGTGACCTATCTAATTACGCCCATCATTAATTATATTTGTCATTGTTGTTCCTAACTTGTGACCCGACGAATTCTGGGAGGAGATCCCAATGATTTTATTTTACCTGACCTTGACCGCATCTGATCGGTTGTTTGGGGCTGAGAAGAAATTTCAATGGAAAATGTTTACATTGTTGACTGCGACTCTGTCCTTAAAATGACATCTCTAGCCTCTAGCATTGACTGTGAGTTTGCGTGCAGCAGACGCTCACGTTTTTACCATTAAGGGAAATTTCAATACTATTTTATTGTGTGTTGACTGCGACTCCTTACCTTGAATGGCTGCGACCAAATTTTAAATATCTTTAAATTTGCATTAAATAGCATATATGTGGCTTCCATTATAACTGCCTCACAACATTTAAATTCGCTTTGAATGGCACTCATTTATTGACTACAACCACTTATAGAATTATCCAATAATTGCAACTTAATCGTCAGAAGCTATTATATATGATGGACATGATGTTGTAAATTTATCTTTCCATTAGTCTTTTAATCCATGATTTTATAAGTAGGATATTTTTTGTGTTACTTTAATAATGATATATATATGTTGATATGGTCAAAATCATTTGCATGGTTAAATTGATAAATTAGATTGGTTGGGTTGAATATTTAGGACTTGTCATTGTAGACAGCTTGGTCGTTTAGTCAATTGAAGACGAGTAAGATTTTTTTTAATTGATGTGTAGTGCCCTTACCTTATAGATAGGTACTATGTTGACAAGCCTATTGAATTATTGATATCGGTATTGGCTCACCCTTGACAAAACTTTCATCCTTAGTAGTGTTACTTTAGTTGTCGTTCGGGCCTAGACTTGTTGCTTAACTTAGGGCTTCTTGGTGGTCGTTGAGTCATTTAATGGATTGCGCATTTGTTGAGCATCGTCTTTTTCCATCTTTCCTACCTGTTGTTTGGGGGCATAGGCGTAGTATTCCTCTCAGTTATTTCATCCCTTAGTGCGTTAGTTTTATTTTGAGACCCTTATCCAGATAGGTTATGCTAGGCCATGGTTATTTCCACTCCTATCTCCAGGGAACGGCATGATCCCTAATGAGGGGATCATTTCATGCCCTATTGGATAGGGGTGACTGATATCTTGGCTGGACGTTGTGCTACCCATTGTGGGAGATGCTCATTGTAGTTGTTGGCGTTGTTCGTTGTAGTCATTTTGGCTCTTGGTTTGAACGCCTTCATGCATTGGGTTGCATGCCATCGAGGTATTAAGGTTAACTGGTCGTCTAGGCCATTGTGTCGAGACAGGGATGTTATCCCTTAGCTTGTAGGCGTGGTCATGTGTGTCAGGCGGGTATTCGTTTCTATCTATTGGTTTATGCTTGTTTCACCCAGTTGCTCCTTGTGATAGTGCATGGAGTCGTAGTTGTCTATTTTCAGATCTATGTGTTGTGTTCATTGCCTAGTTGTGTGGTTCAATTGTTGTCACCTTTTCCGTCTTGCAAAATTCAAAAAAAATAAATTTGCACTTCTGCCTCACTGGTAGTCGGAATGATTGGGGATGTTACATATGCTATCAGAGTCGGTTCAACCCTACGACTATGGATCGCCAGGCTTTCCACTGCAGTAAACTCATGAGTATTAACCCTTGCGTTAAGCAAAAAGAAAAAAAAAAACCTTAATGTGTCCTCGTGGCGATCGCATTTAGAGGGTGCCCCTCAGGGTCCACAACGTGCAATAGCTAGTGTCGTTAGCATCCTCTGAGATCTCGAGAGAGATGAGTTCTAGCGTCCATGAGTATCACGGATGGTGGTGTCATTGAATAATAGTTGTAGATCAAGGCATGTGCTTCACACTTCGCGTATACGACCTCCAGCATGAAGGTCCACATGGTGGTATTTCTACTAAAGGGGAGCACTCTTTTATGGCGGAAGACACTCCTGACCCTTTTGAACTTAGCCGTTGGTGATGTGTCTTAGGAACTACTTGAGGGATGGTTCTAGGAGAGGTATGTTTCCAAGGAATTCATTGAGCATCAACTCAACAAATTCAACACCTTGTGATGAGGTAGTTGCACGGTGTCGAGTACAAGGCCCATTTTTGAGCTACTTCATTATGCCCTGCACCAAGTTACCCAGAAAATTAAGGTCAAGAAGTTCGAGTTTGGCCTTATTATTAGAATTCATCTTCGACATTGGGTACCAGGAGTAATGGACCGAAGAAGAGGTGTTGGACGTGTGGGGATCCACACTACCACTACGACTACCCAGTGGAAAGGACTAGAGCACCCGGATCATCCAGAACCACTACCGTGGGAGATATGAGAAAGGCCCATCGAGTTCATGCCATGGTGAATAACCGCCAGGTAGAGCATCAGTCAACTGTGCTCGATACAACAGGTATCATCGCTAACTAGACCCTTAGTATTTTGATAGATCCCGGTGTTATTGAGAGTTTCATTTCTGGTGTAGCACTAAAAAGGATTAAGGTAAAGGTAGTCGAATAGGATGAGTTTATCTTTGTAGAGATGGCCTCAGGAGCCAAATAAAAGGTTGAAGGAAAGGTTATGGGATGTGTCCTTAATCTGGGAGAGTTTGTCACAAGGGCTGACCTGTACGTCACAATCCTAGGATGTTATGATGTTGTGATTGGTATGGACTGGTTGGAATTGCATGAGGCGATACTCAACTGTAAGATGAAATGGTTAAGCCTAGGAAATGAAGAGGGACAGAGACGTGTGATTGTGGGACAGAACCGGGAGTTTCCCTAAGGTTCATCTCTTCCTTATAGCTACAAAAGAGCATGCGCAAGGGGTGCAAGCCAGATGCGATCCTTGCATTAAACGAGGAGGGGGTAGTGGAAGGTATAGAACACCTTCCGGTGGTGAGAGAGTTTGAAGACATCTTTCCAGAGGAGTTACATGGGATGCCGCGGGAGAGGGAATTGGAGTTTACCATAGACCTAAAACTGAGGACTGAATCAATACCAAGAACGCCTTATCGGATGTCAACCCTAGAGTTACAAGAGTTGAAAATGCAACCGAAGGAGTTGTTGGACCTAGGACCGATATGTCCTAGTGTGTCACCATGGGGTGTACCTGTTATTTTCATGTGAAATAAGGATGGGTCATGGAGGCTCGGCATTGACTATCGTTAATTGAACAAGGCCATGATCAAGAATTAGTATCCGTTGCCAAGAATTGATGATCTATTTGATCAAATGAAGGGCGCAACGGTGTTCTCAAAGATCGACTTGCAATCAGGATACCACCAATTATGGATTAAGGAAGATGACATCCCTAAGACCGCCTTTAATATGAGGTTTGGACATTACAAGTTTATTTTTTTACCATTTGGACTGACAAACGCCCCAAGAGTATTTATGAGTTTGATTAATGGGGTGTTCCGCAAGTACTTGGACAAGTTTTTCCAAGTATTCATTGACAATATTTTGATCTACTCTTGAACGACAGAGAAGAATGATGAGCAATTGCACTTGGTACTACAATGTCTATGAGAGCACAAACTGTATGGGAAGTTGTCCAAATGCTCTTTTTATCAATCGAAGATTCACTACTTAGGGCATGTCATCTCCAGTGAAGGCATCGTCATAGATCCAGCCAGGGTTGAGGCTATTATGGAATGGCCTGCACGAATGAATGTCCTGAAGGTGTGTAGCTTCATGGGCTTAGTAGGATACTATCGACGGTTCATCGAGGGATTTTCAAAGATAGCAAATCCGATCTCGGAATTGCATAAGAAAAAAAAGAAGTTTGTTGGGACCGAGAAATGCGCGGAAGCATTTCAGAGGCTCAAGGAGTTGTTGACAATGAAACCAATAATAAAGGTCTTGAACATGGACACGGACTTCTTGGTATGCACTAACACATCCAAGGAAGGATTAGGCGGAGTCTTTATGCAAGACAAACGAGTGATTGCTTACATTTCGAGGAAACTGAGAAGGCATGAGGGGAACTACGCGACACACGATTGGGAGTGGTTAGCCATCGTCTATGCCTTGAAGGTTTGGAGACACTACCTTGTTGGATGAAAATTCAAACTAAAGACTGACCATTGTGGACTACAACACGTTTTTACGCAGAGCGACCTGAACGCGTGACAACGGCGTTGGTCGAAATTTCTTAGCAAGTACGACTTCGAGATTACTTACATAAAAGGAACAGTGAATCGAGTGGCAGGCACATTGATTTAGAGACCTTGCATCTTTTTGGTGTTGCCTCTTCAGATGAATCTACATGAAAGGATTCTAACTTTACAATGTGATGATGACGGGTACAAAGAGGTCAAGGTTTTTATCGGACAAAACACAATGATGGTACCACAATTTGAAGGATTTTCTTTTGATAGTGATGCTTTATTGAGGTTTAAAAGTTGGATCTATGTATGGTTGAATGACAAGTTGAGGATGTTGATCCTAAGCGAGGCTCATAGAGCAGTTTACATGGCTCACCTGGGAGTCACGAAGATGAGGGAACACCTTAAACTTTATTCTATTGGAAGGGAATGGAGGTAGACATAGTCAACTATGTGGCCAGATGTCTAGAATGTCAGCAGGTAAAGGCTGAACATAGACACCCAGTAGGATTACTACAACCACATGCTATTCTGGAATCAAAATGAGAGTTTATTTCAATGGATTTTATTGTTGGATTTCCACTGACGGAAAGGAGACATGACTCGATTTTTGTAGTCGTAGACACTCTGACGAAGATTTCTCACTTTATTCCTATGCATATGACATATCAGGCACATAGCTAGAATTTTCATCAGTGAGATTGTGAGGCTGCATGGCATGCATAAGAGGACTATATCCGATAGAGGATCGGTGTTTACTAGACAATTTTGGATGAGTTTCCAAGAGGTTGTGGGAACCTGGTAGCATCGGAAGTCACTCCTGGATTGCAGCAGGAGCAAAGCCCGACACCCATCAGTTTAATGTCACGATTTGTTTATAAAATGGATGATCAAATGGAGGTAAACTCAAGACAACATCATTTCAACTCTGAAACTAGGCCAGGCATGCATAGGCAAGTGAGGTCTTAGATGAACTTCAAACAGTGAGTTGTAATAAGGGTGAGTAGGTGGAAGACTTGCATGAGAAGAGTGCAGGGGTCTGTTATAAACATCAGGTTTCTAACAGACTGTGAGAGAAAACGTCCAAAGTCAAGATCTTCTTACATTCAAACACAGAAGGCTAGAAAATACAATAATGTAACAATAAATCCTTTATCATAAAATAACTACAACAATTCATGCGAATCATTCAACCATGAAATTTCTGGTGTGAGATGAAAACATAGACAAAGTAGGGAAGTTGTTTTCCATAAAACAAGAAATCTCAAATAAAGATACACAACCAGGGAACTAGAATGGTTGTTAAAAATTTACAGTCAGGAGCTCCGCTCCACCATCGATCCATACCAAAATGGCGAAAATGCCTACATATACTCAAAGCAACAACAACAACAAAATCGAGACGTTGCATTAAGGGATTTGCGTCTGCATGGCTTCTGACAATCTGCACCTGTAGTTTATGGGCGATCGTGCACCTATGACAGATGCAATTGGACCTCTAACAGTTCCATGGATGAATCGACGTGCCTTTAATTCGTCTCCAGACTTTCCCATTATGGCGGAGGTGATGTCTAACCACCACCAACTACTTCAATAACTGCTTCATTGGGATTGAGGATGGCCCGACCAACTCGGCACTTCTGCGACATGGAAGACCCTTTGCGCTGCCATCTGGATTAGTTGAACGGCCTGATGAATAGGTGTGGAGGACAGCGCGAAGGACGGGGTGCATGACGGGAGCGGTGGCGCCAAAACTATGAGGGTGGGGCATGAAGTGATGAGGTGTGAGAGAGGTTACAGAGGAAGACACATGGCAGAAAGAAATAAGAGGAGGGGGTCAGGAGATGCGATATAATGGGAACATTTTAGTAGGAGGATGATGTGGAAAGGAGCGGGACACATGGTAGGCGATGAGTGGATGATGAAATAGGAAAAGGGCCACACGGACCAGAAGAGGGGAGATGGACGGATGTCGGAAGATGAGGAAGGGGCTAAAAGTAACGAACCTCATCGCACGATTAGGTGGAGAACAGATGGCAAGATGACACGACAAGAAAGGGGTCCCCACGTTGCTTAAAACGCTGGAAAACAGATGGTGTCTGGATTTCCTGTGCATCGTTGATCCAGGTGCTCAAATCACAGTCGTCGGAGAGATGCGTCCCCGATTCCAGACCCCCCCCCCCTCCTCTTAAAGGTAGAAATGTAGGGGGGCTCCGGAATCACCCTAGACGTTGTTGATCCGGGTGCTCCGAACCTGATCGTTGAAGAGGTGCTCCCCCGATTCCGAACCCCCCCCCTCTACTTAAAGGTAGAAAGGTGGGGGGGCTCTGGAATCCCATGTCTGCTATTGATCTGGGCACGTGAATCTCTGTCGTCCAAAATTGCTGACCACCTAATCACAAGCGCACCTGTGCCCCGAGCTTATAGTAAATGGGTTTTTCACCCACTCCTTCGCATTCTAACCCCCCTTACCAGAAATACCACTAACATTTGGCTCCATGGGGGATAGAGTCATCCCTTTGATGATCTAATAACACTTTTGCAGATTCAGTGCCTTGTTGTTGGGCTATGGAGTCATTTATTAAGCTGAAAACAAAAACAATATTTACAAAAACAAAAGAGCCGACTGCAGCTCACAAAAAACATCTTTCAAGAAATTCCCATTTACTGGGCCACTAAAAATCTCTTTGCCTTCCAGATCCTGCAACCTGACGTGTTTTTTGAAAATACTTCAAGGATCTTGAAAGGCCCAAACCAGAGGGCATCAAACTTATTGTGCTTGCCCCTGTCCTACCTGGGTGCATCCCATTTGAGCACCAGGTCACCCTGCTCGAATTATTTCTTTCTGCTCTTCCTGTTGAAAGCCTGCTTGATCTTCTGTTGATGGTTGTAGGCCCTGTTCATGACCTGCTCTCTAATTTTCTGCACTTCCACCATTTGATGAATCCTTCTGACCATATTGTCAGGCTCTCCTTCAAGGTCCTGGAGGAATTTCGCCACAGACAAGGCGAGCTGAGTAGGGAAAACGACCGTTGTTCCGTAGACAAGTTGGAAAGGTGAGATGCCTAGGGACTTCTTTGTTGTCACTCAGTCAGCCCATAGAGAAAATTTGAATTTCGAATCCCCGGCCCTTCTATTGTCTTCTAGTAGCTTCTTGATGAGCTTGATCAGACTTTTATTGGAAGATTCTGCAAGTCCATTCCCTTAAGGATAATAGGGAGTAGAATGAATCAGTGAGATCTCATACTGTTCACAGAACTTGATTAGGGGCTCAGACCGAAAGGGGGAGGCATTATCAGTGACAATTCTGCTAGGGAAGCCAAATCTAGCTATGATATCCTCCAGGAAGCTGATAATTACTTTGTGGGAAGTGCTCCTGGTGGGGACAACCTCCATCCATTTGGTGAAATAGTCTTTCACAGTCAGGATCCATCTGTGTTGGCCACTTGAGGGAGGATGAATTTCTCCAATGAAGTCCAATCCCCACTGCTAAAAGGGTGTTGAAACTACTATAGGCTTTAATGGTAGAGATTTGAGTTGCTGCTTTCCTGAGAACTTCTGGCATTTGATGCAAGCTCTGATTTCTCTGCAGACATCAGGGAATAAAGTGGGCCAGTAATACCCAGCTCGGAGGATCTTATGGGCTGTGGTCTTCCAGAAATGATGCCCCCGACAAAGGCCACTGTTGAAATCAAATGTAACCTGCTGGGCTTCTTGTGGGTCCAGGCACCTTGAAAATACCCCTAAAGGGTCTTTCCAGTACAAGGTTTGGTCAATGAGGCAATATCTGACTGGCCTGAGCTTTAGAGCTCTTGCCTTGCTTTTTTCCATGCCATCAGGAGGCCTTAATTCTTGCAGAAAGTACAAGATATCCTTGTACCAGGGGCATACTGCTAGCGATAAAGCACCTTGGGAACTCTTGTTGGATGACTCGGCCTGCTCATTGATGAAGTTAATCCCCAAAGCTTTGCAATTGGATTCAACCAGCAGCTTAGCTAAACCCTACCCCTTTATTAGTTTGGTGGGCTTAACCTCCAGATCAAACTCCAGGATCTTGGAAATCCATTTACCTCTTCTCTCATCTATGTCAGGTTGTACGAGGATGTCCTTCACAGAGGTAGAAGGAACGTACTCGATGATCTTTGAGTGCAAGAGATAGACTCTAAAGGCTTTGAGGGCTTTCACCAAGGCATAAGCCTGCTTCTCCATGATCTCGTATCAGAGTTCTGCATCTCTCAATGCCTTGATGTAGAAGGCAATAGGTTTCTCTCACCCTTGATCATTTCTCTGCAATAAGACCGCTGCTACTGTATCACAAGAAGCAAAAGAAAAAATCAAGAAATCTTTGGAATAGTCAGGACTGATCAGCACCGGTGCCTCAGTCAATGCCCTTTTTATCTGGACAAAAGATTCCCTGGGTTCAACGGTCCATTTCACTTCATTTCCCTTTCTGAGCATGGTTGTGATGTGTCTCACCATCTCAGCAAAATTTGAGACGAATCTCCTCGGAAAATTAATCTTCCCCAAAAAGGCCTGGACTTCCTTCTTGGATCTGGGAGGTGACAGGGTCTGAATTGCCTCTACCCTACTAGGATCAATTATCACTCCCTCTGTTGATACTGTATGGCCTAAAATCTTCCCCTCCTTCATAGAAAACAAATATTTCTTCGGATTTAAAGATAAGCCATACCTTTGACACTTCAGGAAAACTTTTTTCAAGTGGCAGCAGTGCTCCTCGTCTGACCTAGAGAAGACTGTGATGTCATCCAAATAGATCAATACAAACTGATCTTTCTCCCCGATGAAAGCTATATCCATAGCTCGTTGAAAGGTTGCCCCTGCATTCATCAATCCAAAAGGCATTTTGGCATACATGAATGTACCCCAAGGAGTGGTGAAGGTTGTTTTTTCTCTGTCCTCAGGCATGAATGATATTTGATTATACCCCAAAAACCCATCAATCATGGATATCCTAGATGCTCCAATTACCTTTTGCAATATGTGTTCCATGTTGAGCAGGGGATAATTGTCTTTCCTTGAGCTTCTATTCAGGTTCTTGAAATCAACACAGAGTCTTATTTCTCCACTTTTCTTCCTCACTGGAACTAGATTGGCCACCCACTTAGAATACCTCAAGGGGACAATGATTTGGGAATCTAAAAATTTCTTCACTTCTTTCTCCATGATAGGTAGCAACATGGGATTTATCTATCTCAGCTTCTTCCTGAATGGCTTAGCTTCTTCTTTCAGTGGGATCTTGTGCTCAATGACAGATGTGTCATAGGTTTTGAGGACTTCATAGCCCCATGCAAACAAATCAACGAATTCCTTTAATAACCCAACGTAGTCCACCCTTTGTTCATTAGTCAGGATGCTTGACAATTTGACGAACTTAGGCTTATCCTGCATGCCAATGTTGCATTCGGCTACGCCAGCTTCTTCACTTGAGACACCACTCTTTATTGCCACATCATTTTTGTCAAACAGTCTTTCTAAAGGGACCAGTCCCCTCGGAATGTGATTGCTAGGCAATTGAATAATCTGGTGATCAACAATTTTATTCAGGAATACCTCAGAGGGGGGGTCACCTTCAGGATTAGGGTCCTGATCGATGTGCAATGCAGAAAACTCATCAACGGACTGAAGAAACTTTTCGATTTCAAGATCATCCTCGAATACCTTCCAATGCTTTATGTTGTCAAGGATGGATGGCCTGTATCTTACTTCAACCTCACCATTAATCTTTGGGGGCAGGGGTATCCTGAACAAACTGGCTGAGACTGCTAGGGAGTCGGCTGCGGTATTCTCTTCCCTTGGGACAAAAACAATGTTGAAAGCAAAGAAGAAATTATCAATCAAGTCCCATACCTCATTTTTGTAGCTTCTAAGCCGAGGATGCTTGGCCCAATAAATATTTTTGACCTGTTGGATGATCAATTATGCATCTCTGAACACAACCATTTTCTTTATTCCCATCTCTTTTGCATCCCTCATACCCAGAACAAGAGCTTCATATTCTGCCACATTGTTGGTGATTTTGAATTCCAACTTGTATGACAAAGATATGATCTCTTGACAGGGCGATATGAAAACCTGTCCGGCACCTGCACCTATACTGGAGGAAGCTCCATCAAAGAACATCTTCCAAACAGAGGTGGTCGGAGGAGGTATCTCCTGATTAAGAATGGGCTGATTTCTGATCTGTAAAGGGGCCTCAAGAGTTTCGGTGATCTGTAACAAACTAGATCCTAAATCAGTGTCAAGTGTAAAGATGGGGTGATTAGTGGGGTTTGCTTCATCGCTGACAATATAGGCTAGATGATCTTCTTTGTACAACCTCTTGTGTTCCCCTCCAAAAACTGGAATGGTGGCATATGTGAGATCCATCTGTAACATTCCTCCAAGTCTCTTAATCCAAGATCTTGACAACAACATGCCAAACTTGGGGGGAACATTAGCTACCACAATGTCCATGACCACACTCTTCATGGGCAGCTGAAACAAAGAAACCACCGGGTCCTTGATGACTCCCAGACATTGCACCCTCCTCGAATCAAAAGAGCACAAATCATGATAGGCCCTGGTCACTTCTAGTCCTAGTTCTTCCATGACTATCTTGGGCATAAGGTTATGGGAAGCTCCTAAATCCATGAGGCAATTATGCAACACTTTATCATGTATGTTCAGGGAGGTGTAGAAGGGAGGGGATAAATCATCTTTGTCTTCTACCATGGGACCTAGGATGACAACTGGCTTCTCATCTTGAAGGTTTACTGAGTTAGAGGGAGGCTGAAGGGACTCAGATTGCAGCATCTTAGAGAGGGACCTTTTAAAGTCTTCATTTTTAACTAGCTCAGAGATGGGGACGAGAATCCCGATCTTTTGAATTTCATGCTCAAAATTAAAAGAGGAAACAGGCTTAGGAGCTTCCCTTACCTCCACAACAGGTTCTTTGGTTGCTGACAAAACACTCTGAGATTTCTTTTCTTTAGTCGTGGTTGCTGCAGTTTTAGTAGGCCTATCTGCTATGAGGGGATGATCTTGGATGTCAAAGTCTCCTTCTTTCTTTCTTGACCTGAGATTGTATCTGTTAGAGGTGTGGCCAACCCTCTCTCCCTTTCCTAACTTATGGATCTGAATGTTCATTAGGGATTTTTCGTATGCAGACTGAGTCAAATGGGGAAAAGGAGGGGCCTCCTCAACACAATGAATTTCGGGGTCGAAGTCATCTACCTCCTCTCCTTCCTCATGAGTAATCAGGTTATTTTGGAGGGGGGTTTGAATCCTTTGATCCTCTCTGTCTTTTCCCCTTTGTTCTCTTGGGAAGGTCTGTGGTCCATTGTTATTAAGTCTCCTGAAATCTCTATTATCAGCGTTCTGGGGATGTTTGTACATGGGCTTCCCTTCTAATTCCCACCTCTCCATCCTGGCATAAAAGTGATTTTAGTACTCTGTCTGTCTCATCAGTTCGATGGGGCATGGGAGAGGAACTGGATGGGGAGGCTTCAGGCCTTTTGGATACATTTCTATCAGCATCGTTCCTGAGTTGGTCAACAACCAATATGTTAGATTCTACCTCCACGGCTGCATCTTGCATGTGAGCCAGGGTAGTGGCTCTTCTCTCCCTCAGAAATAGGTAGAAATCAGGATCAAAAGTGCTAGCATAAGTGATCTTAGCCGAGGCTTCTGAGGGATTTATCTCAGTGGGAATTTTATTATACATTTTATTGAATCTCTTGGAGAAGTCAGAGACAGACTCTCCTTCTTTTCTCTTCAAAGATCCAAACTCTGTCATATAATACATGAAATATTTTTTATCTCCCCATTGTCTCAAAAAGGCATTGTCTAAAGCTTCGATCCCATCAATAGATCCAGGAGGCGGGGCCTTGAACCATTTTCTAGCCTCGCCTTGGAGGCTATGGACAAAAATCCTCATCCATACGTCTGCATGCATGATGACATTATCATCTGTGAAACTGTAAAAGGCTTCTAGGTGTTCATCTGCAGTTACGTCCCCCTCACCCGTGAACTTGGGTAGTTGCTTGAGGTAACCATCTACCGGGAGGGCGTTGAGGGGTTGAGGTAACACAAGGGGAGCATACCTAGTGGCTATAATGGCCTCCATTCTGGTCATAGGGGGATTAGCACCAACCATAGGAATATTGGGTGGAGGAGAACTTGGAGGAGAAGGAGGTCGTGAAGGGGTTGCAGGAATTGAGTCTCGAAGTGGAGTGGGAAACAAGAGAGGGTTTAAGGAGAAGACTAACGAGCTCAAGTCAGCAGGCGCTTCTCTTTGTGTAGGAGTGGTGAAATTTTCTGTAGTCCCAGGTCTATACCGAGGAACATCTTCAGAGGAGAGGGGAGTGATGAGGATTTCTCCCTCCAATCCCAGACCAGGAGGGGAAAACTTAGCAGGAACACTCCCAAAATTTAGAAAATGGGAAACCTCTAAAGAAGGCTGGCTACGAAGCTGAGAATAAGAAAACAGAGTTTTTACAGAAGGAGGTGGGGAAATACCTCGTTCAGCAGCGAAACTTTCTCCTTGGGAGGGCTTCCCTTTTCTGATAATCACCTCCAAATCTTCTTCAGGCATGGCCAGAGGCAGCTGTGGATGGGACCGCATGTGTCTACTGCTGGAAGCCACAACTAACCCAATGAGTTCGTCTCAGTGGAGTCGTCACTGTGGAGTTTCCAGGTGCATAGTAGCAATCTTTGATAATTCTGATATCTGATGCACCTTCAGAATCAACTAATCATTGTCGTTCAATCCCAGGGAAAATATTCAACTTCGTCCTCGGCAATGGCACCAGAAATGTTAGCATCGGAATTCACTCCTGGATTGCAGCAGGAGCAGAGCTCGACACCCATCAGTTTAATGTCATGATTTGTTTATAAAATGGATGATCAAATAGAGGTAAACTCAGGACAACATCATTTCAACTCTGAAACTAGGCCAGGCGTGCATAGGCAAGTGAGGTCTTAGATGAAATTCAAACAATGAGTTGTAATAAGGGTGAGTAGGTGGAAGACTTGCATGAGAAGAGTGCAGGGGTCTGTTATAAACATCAGGTTTCTAACAGACTGTGAGAGAAAACGTCCAAAGGAAAGATCTTCTTACATTCAAACATAGAAGGCAAGAGAATACAATAATGTAACAATAAATCCTTTATCATAACATAACTGCAACAATTCATGCAAATAATTTGACCATGAACTCTCTGGTGTGAGATGAAAACATAGACGAAGTAGGGAAGTTGTTTGTCATAAAAGAAGAAATCTCAAATACAGATACACAACCAGGGAACTAGAATGGTTGTTAAAACTTTACAGTCGGGAGCTCCGCTCTTCCATCGATCCATACCAAAATGGCGAAAACGCCTACATATACTCAAAGCAACAACAACAACAACAAAATCGAGATGTTGCATTAAGAGCTTTGCGTCTGCATGGCTTCTGACAATCTGCACCTGCAGTTTCTGGGCGATTGTGCACCTATGGCAGATGCAATCGGACCTATGACAGTTCCATGGGTGAATCGACATGCCTTTAATTCGTCGTCAGACTTTCCCATTATGGTGGAGGCGATGTCTAACCACCACCAATTGCTTCAATAACTGCTTCGTTGGGATTGAGGATGGCCCGTCCAACTCGGCACTTCTGCGACGTGGAAGACCCTTTGCGCTGCCATCTGGATTAGCTGAACGGCCTGATGAATAGGCGTGGAGGCCAGCGCAAAGGATGGGGTGCATGATGGGAGCGATGGCACCAAAATTATTAGGGCGGGGCATGAAGTGATGAGGTGTGAGAGAGGTTATAGGGGAAGACACATGGCGAAAAGAAATAAGCGGAGGGGGTCAGGAGATGCGATATAATGGGAACATTTTAGAAGGAGACTGATGTGGAAAGGAGTGGGACACATGGCAGGTGATGAGTGGATGAGGAAATAGGAAAAGGGCCACACGGACCAGAAGAGGGGAGATGGACGGATGACAGAAGATGAGGAAGGGGCTAAAAGTAATGAACCTCATCGCACGGTTAGGTGGAGAACAGATGGCAAGATGACACGACAAGAAAGGGGGCCCCATGTTGCTTAAAACGTCGGAAGATATATGGTGTCTAGATTGCCTGTGTGTCGTTGATCTGGGCGCTCAAATCACAGTCGTCGGAGAGATGCGTCCCCAATTCCGGACCCCCCCCCC
>ML781413.1:230740-260651 GCA_009831015.1 Picea engelmannii
GAGCATTTGTGCTTTGCTGTTCTTGGGGTCACGGGCACGGAGGGCCAAGAAACCGAAAGGTTTCTTGGAGCTAGGAAGCCGGCTAGGCTCCTAGTTGGCAGGGAGGATTCCGTTGTTTCACTTTGGGCAAGCGGGAAAAGAATGCTTGGAAGCGTCCAGGACTACAGTACAACCGGTGAGCTTCGACAAGCTAAGGAGGAGGTATTTTTTAGTGATATTTTGTTATTGATGTTTTGAGTATACTTATGTTTTAAGTTCTTAAATCTTAAGGTTAGCCTACTACTTATTTCATCATGTTATTAGATTTATCATTGAGCAAATGTAGAATAATTGTGGAAATGAAAATGGAATTATGCTAAAATGAAGTGGTTATTATGTATGTCTTTGAATAAATTGTTAATTGCTTAGCATCCTGTGGAAGGGTGCTACATATGGTATCAGAGCTTAGATTCGAACTCTAGGGCCAAAAGGGCCACCATGCTTGTGTAAACTACCCTAAATAAATAATAAACTTATTGCATTCCACATGTGGAGTATTGAGATAAAGTTATTAAATTGCAAGGTATT
Organism: Picea engelmannii; assembly: GCA_009831015.1. Taxonomy (NCBI): domain Eukaryota; kingdom Viridiplantae; phylum Streptophyta; class Pinopsida; order Pinales; family Pinaceae; genus Picea; species Picea engelmannii. The sequence continues at coordinate 231,308 of ML781413.1, forward strand.
AAGCATGAATTTCCCCTGTAATCAAGGGGATGTTATTATTGATTAGTGAGTGTAATATCTAACACCGTGACATAATTTATTTATTTTTTTTCTTTCTTTCTTGTCTTGAAGGAAATCTAAAACATCATTTTCTATGCACACACACAAAAAAAAAAATAACTTGAAATGTTCATAAAATATCAAACCAAAAAAAAAAAAAAAAAACATTGGTCTCCTACGGCATTCACTCAACTTGTGAAAACAAAGCCGAAACCCTAATTCCAAAATTCCCAAAGCTTCCTCTGTATTTCGTGCTCTTAATTTGTTTGCAGATCCCTCCCAAGCCACACAGACACTGCTGCTTTGTTCGCATCTTTTTATACGTACTCCATCTGAACGTCGTTGCTGCATTTTTTGAGCGATTTGGAGAGCAGAGGGTTTTGAATAGGGCTTCTTTTGGCAACCATGAGCGCCATGGAAGAAGAGGCTTCCACTGGACCTCCCGACGCAAGTCGACCCTCCGCCAAGCCTACCGGAGCCGATCTGGATTCTATTGACCGCGAGATTGTTGCGCTGAGGAAAGTAGCTCTCCAGATTTATCTTTGGTTATTCTTCTTAACTTTATTTCGAACTCAAAGTTCAAAATGAAAAATTTAGGAGGAATAGTTACGGATAATTGCCTAGCTTAAATCGAACATTATTTCATAGTTGAAAGCAGAAAATTGCCGAACCATAAAGATGCTTTGTGAAAAAACTTTTTGCCGTTACTGTACATCTTTTGGCAGTCACTTAGTAGGAGGTCAAATAGAAATGTTGTGGATTGTAGTTTGGACAATTCCCTGGTCTTTCTGGGTCACCGTCCTTGCTGAGTCTCATCACAGTGGTCTGAGAAGCCAACATGCCTTTGGCACTAAAATGGGCGGTGCCTTTAGGTCTGTGGCATATATTTGAACACAATTCTAAGCTATTCAAAATCAAACTAAAGATAATTAAGTGTGCAACTAGATGCCGCTTTCCTACTTCTGCTTCTCATACATTAAAACATCGACCCTTTGGAAAATAGTGCAGGCAAATCTAACAGCAATTGTTTTAAACAACCAAATGGAAGAAGCATTGCTTAGCATCCTGTGGAAGGGTGCTACATTGGATCATCGCATTCGATGGCTATGGCATCGAACGGTAGAGCAGGTCAAGGTCTAGTGGGACAACTATAGTTTGCACTCGACGACCTGGGAGGACGCATATGATATGCATCAGCAGTTTCCATTTCTTTTTGATAGATAGGCTTATAATACTGTGATACACTTTATTTTGGCACTTATTCTATGAAACTTCGGGACAAAGTTTAGACCAAGAGGGGGTATATGTAACATCCTTCTCTGGCATGCTGAGTGAACTTATTCTTTGAGGACACTTGCTCACAAGTGATTCGTATTGTTATGCTATTTAAACTTTTGATTTTGATTTGAGGCGTTATGGGATGATGACATGGTGTTTTACCACATCAACATAGACATGTGTTATTGACTCGGTTTTACTGAGTGTGCAGGATTATGGACCTTGAGGATGCAGAGGCATCGATGGAACCCCTTGGACTCCAGATCGATTTGGGGAGTTTACCATTGGGGTTTGATTGTTTTACTATGATTTTAGTGCTTCTGATTAGATGTGGTGATGTGGATGTATTCTGACATGATTTGTTGTTGATGTAGGATGATGATAGCTTGCTGACTAGACTCACATGTGAAGGGGTCACGAACGACTACCAGAGATGTTGAGGGAGAGGTGTGGACAATAGCCCTGCCATAGCCTACTAGCACTCCTGTCGTGGCTCGAACTATAGGTTAACGATTACCTAGTTTGAGAGGACCCACAATGTCGTGAGGACAGACTGCGACAGTCACTCACGATGATTCTAAGGGGTGTGCAATAAGGCAGGGGGCCTTATTCCTTAGAGGCCCTTAGTCTCCCACAAGTTCACCTAGTGGAGTGTTGACTCCAGGGTTTATTGATGTCTACCAAGTCAGTCAAGAGGAGAGTGGCACCCTTGGAGCACGTAGTGCATCCTGAAGGGCAGGTCATGCAAAGGAAACAGATTAAGGCTAGCGGCACCCTTGAAGCACCTAGTGCATCCTGAAGGGAACATCGCGTTGTTGATGAAACCAGAATGAACTTAGATGGCCTTAGGATGAATAACGTGTTAAGTCTTCTTAAAACAAATTCCCTAATTAAATGTAACCCAATATGAAAATTTAAATTTTAAGTCTAAACTATGCTTGTGGTAAAATTTTATCTCTCTATAAAATAATAATAATAATAATAATAATAATCATAATCATAAAAATAAAAACCACATGAATAATAATTATGATCTTCGTTAAATCTTGTAACATGAAGGGAGTAAGAAATTAATTGTTTCAAAAAAAATCTATTGGAATAAAATTTAAAAAGGGAATTAATTGTTTTATTACTTTGATAATTTAAAATATACTAATTAAATAAGAAAAGGGAAAAAGGGTTAATTTCCACACCTGCCTTTTTGAGTTCTAAGTAAAAAGGGAAAAGAGGGAAAATCTAAAAATATTAGGAAACTAGGAAAAAAGGGGAACTTAAGGCAAAAAGTAGAAAGTCAAACTTAGTAAAGAATCTACCATTTAAGAGCTTTCTAATTTAAATTGAATTAGCGATTTAATAATAGGGAAAGCCTTTGAAACCTGTAAGGGAATTTGGGGACACCTAGGAGTGACTCTAGTAGTAACTCTAGGTGGGTGAGGGAAATAAGATAATTAACTAATTAAAGAAATTAAATAATGGAGGAACGTAGGGGATGGGGGACATTTGTATGGAGAAGAATTTATAGGAATTTATTTTTAAAATTTTTAATTAAATGAGATTTTAGGAAAGAAAGGAAGTTCGGAACTCTATATAATGAAGGAAGGAGAAGGATGAAGGACCATCCTCTGTTTGCATAACGTTGCGTTGCAGAAATATCTACTTGACTGACTTACTTGTGGGAGTTGGGATACCCAGCTCGATGAGGAGTGGTAGCTCGGCCTTGCGAGGCGAGCTAGGAGCTAGTTGAAATATCTCGACAGTGAGTGTGTGGCCCCTTTGCGGCTCGGGGGGCTAAGGGGGAAGAAGAGTAACCCTAGCATTAGTTGGGAGGTACCGGTGAAGTCTTGATGGTGGGTGAGTGGGAGTTGCACGGAGCACGTGGGACGTCATTCAGAGCGGGCGAACAAGCAACGATATGCTCTCTTCATTTTTGTATGGTAGAATGTATTAGGACTTATGCTTGGACCTACTTATTTAATGGAAAGGTAAAATGATGTTTTTTTTTAAATTGGTGACTGAAACCCTCCTTAACTTAGCTCGATGGTTGTTGACTCCCCTGGCCTTCGTTTTCCCGCATGTCTATACCACCTCATTGTGTTGATTGTTTCCTTCATGGTTTCTTAGCTTTCATCCTGAGCTCGCCAGTCTTCGCCTCAACAGTCGGCCAACAGCCTGAACTACGATCGTCGCCTTAGCTTTAAAAGACCTATGGATCTCAATGCCCTTCTTTTCTGTGTGAGTATGGCGAGCATAGGATGTTCGTCTCAACCATCTACCTCTTTTTTTTACCCTTGATTGATTGAGGGTCCTTGCACCTTATTATGTGAAGAAAATCTGTCCTTTTTATCATTCCTATTTCCCTAAAATTTAACTCTGCATTTTTCTCTTATTTGGTGTACTCCTTGTCGGTTTATGGCTTGTGTTTTCATATAAAGAAGTCATTCCATCCATAGATAAAATGTTGTGGCGATTTTCCACCTTAAGACCACAACCATAGCTTGAGTACCTAGCGAATTGGGCCTTTTAGTTGTCTTCATTTCGTTTTTTATTCTATTATGATTTACACTTGCTGAGACCGCCCTTGTTGCTGGATAAGACTTCATTTTTTCCCGAGTATTACCTGGTGATTTTCCCATTTACCCGAAATGTGATTTTCCATTCTTTTGATCGAAATTGTTGCTTTTAACCTCAGTGTTTTACCTGAAAATCTTTGCGATTTGGCCAATCCCAACACAGATCTTTGCCTTAATTTATCCCACGAATTTTTCTTCTATGCATTAATTGATCTGTGCATTTCGTTTTTGATTCTATTACAATTTACACTTGATGAGACTGCCCTTGTTGCTGGATAAGACTGCATTTTTGCCCGAGTATTACCTAGCCATTTTCCCATTTGCCCGAACTGTGATTTTTCATTCTTTGGATGGAAATCGTTGCTTTTAACCTTAGTGTTTTACCTTAAAATCTCTACGATTTGGCCAATCCCAGCACGGATCTCTGCCTTAATTTATCCCACGAATTTTTCTCCTGTGCATTAATTTATCTATGCATTTCGACTGTGTAGAACCATGATTTTATATTCCCAACTGGTGTTGGCTAATGTACCTCAAATTCATTTAATGGCCTATGATTTCAATTCATGGCATTTGCAATTTTATGTACTGACAATTGTGAATATATTAAATGGAAATGCAATCGTGTTAGATGGCATGAGAAGACAATTTATTTAATGACAACAATTTAAATTTATTCTTTAGCAGGGAATTTTTATACTCATCTATGTCGACGGTTGAATAGTAATGTTGACAACAATCTTCATGTATGAAAGCCAGCTATGTATGTCATGTATTTCTGGGCAGCGATGGATAGCATTGATACGAGGGATTACATTTCATACATTCATGTGGTTGTAAGTTCATTATTTTTAATTTTAGCAAAATGTCTTGAAGGACTGTGCCTTCCTGTGGTGTGTAGTCGCGTGATAAACTGCTGGAGTTTTAGTTGTTTAGCATTTTGTTTTTCTATTTTGTTAACAATGTGATTTACCCAACAAAATGAGTTTGTAAGGTCATGGAGTTAGCATTTGGTAGCACCATGACTGGGAAAGTGTAGTTTGAGATTTGTGCCCAATAGTTGTAGGGTTAACTTTTCCTTAATTTATGCACAACGATTATCTCCCTAGATCATGGAGGGTGACCTCTCTAATTACGCCCATCATTAATTATATTTGTCATTGTTGTTCCTAACTTGTGACCCAGCGAATTCTAGGAGGAGATACCAATTATTTTCTTTTACCTGACCTTGACCGCAACCGACCGGTCGTTTGGGGCTGAGGGAAAATTTCAATGGAAAATGTTTACATTGTTGACTACGACTATGTCCTTAAAATGACATCTCTAGCCTCTAGCATTGACTGTGAGTTCGCGTGCGACGGATGCTCACGTTTTTACCTTTAAGGGAAATTTCAATACGATTTTATTGTATGTTGACTGCGACTCCTTACCTTGAATGGCTGCGACCAACTTGGATAGCCTTATCTTGCTAGACAATATCCCTTTTAAATATCTTTAAATTTGCATTAAATAGCATAGATGTGGCTTCCATTATAACCGCCTCACAACATTTAAATTCGCTTTGAATGGCACTCATTTATTGACTACAACCACTTATAGAATTAGCCAATAATTGCAACTTAATCGTCGGAAGATATTATATATGATGGACATGATGTTGTAAATTGATCTTTCCATTAGTGTTTTAATCCATGATTTTATAAGTAGGATGTTTTTTGTGTTACTTTAATAATGATATATATATGTTGATATGGTCAAAATCATTTGCATTGTTAAATTGATAAATTAGATTGGTTGGGTTGAATATTTAGGACTTGTCATTGTAGACAGCTTGGTCATTTAGTCAATTGAAGACAGGTAAGATTTTTTTTAATTGATGTGTAGTGCCCTTACCTTATAGATAGGTATTGTGCTGACAAGCCTATTGAATTATTGAGATCAATATTGGCTCACCCTTGACAACACTTTCATCCTTAGTAGTGTTACTTTAGTTGTTGTTTGGGCCTAGACTTATTGCTTAACTTGGGGCTTCTTGGTGGTCGTTGAGTCATTTAATGGATTGCGCATTTGTTGAGCGTCGACTTTTTCCATCTTGCCTACCTGTTGTTTGGGGGCATAGACGTAGTCTTTCTCTTAGTTATTTCAGCCCTTAGCACGTTGGTTTTATTTTTAGACCCTTATATAGAGAGGTTATGCTAGGCCATGGTTATTGCCACTCCTATCTCTAGGGAATGGAATGATCCCTAATGAGGGGATCATTTCGTGCCCTATTGGATAGGGGTGACTGATATCTTGGCTGAAGGTTATGCTACCCATTGTGGGAGCTGCTTGTTGTAGTTGTTGCCATTGTTTGTTGTAGTCATTTTGGCTCTTGGGTTGAACGCCTTCATGCATTGGGTTGTGCACCATCGAGGTATTAAGGTTAACTGGTCGTCAAGGCCATTGTGTCAAGACAGGGATGTTATCCCTTAGCTTGTAGGCGTGGTCATGTGTGTCAGGCGGGTAGTCATTTATATCTATTGGTTTATGCTTGTTTCACCTAGTTTCTCCTTGTGATAGTGCATGGAGTCGTAGTTGTCTATTGTTGGATCTACGTGTTGTGTTCGTTGCCTAGTTGTTTGGTTCAATTGTTGTCACCTTTTCCGTCCTGCAAAATTCAAAAAAAATAAATTTGCAATTCTACCTCAGTGGTATTCGGAACGATTGGGGATGTTACATATGGTATCAGAGTCAGTTCAACCCTGCGACTATGGATCGCCAGGATTTCCACTACATTAAACCCGTGAGTATGCACCCTTGTGTTAAGTAAAAAGAAAAAGAAAAAAAACCTTAATGTGTCCTCGTGGAGATCGCATTTAGAGGGCACCCCTGAGGGTCCACAATGCGCAATAGCTAGTCTCGTTAGCATCCTCCAAGATCTTGAGAGAGATGAGTTCTAGCGTCCATGAGTGTCACGGATGGTGGTTTCGTCGAATAATATTTGTAGAGAAAGGAATGTGCTTCACACTTTGCGTATACGACCTCCAGCATGAAGGTCCACATGGTGGTATTTCTACTGAAGGGGAGCACTCTTTTATGGCGGAAGACACTCCTGACCCTTTTGAACCTGGCAGTTGGTGATGTGTCTTATGAACTACTCGAGGGATGGTTCCAAGAGAGGTATGTTTCTAAGGAATTCGTTGAGTGTCAACTCAACGAGTTCAACGCCTTGTGATGAGGTAGTCGCACAGTGCCTAGTACGAGGTCCATTTTGGAGCTGCTTCATTATGCTCTGCACCAAGTTAACCAGAAAATTAAGGTCAAGAAGTTTGAGTTTGGCCTTATTGTTAGAATTCATCTTTGACTTCAGGTACCAAGATTAATGAACTGAAGCAGAGGTGTTGGACGTGTGGGGAGCCACACTACCACTATGACTACCCCGTGAAGAGGACTAGAGCACCCGGATCAGCCAGACCCACTACCATGAGAGATATGGGCAAGGCCCATCGGGTTCATGCCATTGTGAATAACCGCCAGGTAGAGCATCCGTCGACTGTGATCGAGACGATAGGTACCATCGCTAACCAGACCCTTAGTATTTTGATAGATCCCGGTGTTATTGAGTGTTTCATTTCTGGTGTAGCTCTAAAAAGGATTAAGGTAAAGGTAGTCGAACAGGATGAGTTTAGCTTCGTAGAGATGGCCTCAGGAGCCAAACAAAAGGTTGGAGGAAAGGTTATCGGATGTGTCCTTAATCTGGGAGATTTTGTCACGAGGGTCGACCTGTACGTCATGATCCTAGGATCTTATGATGTTGTGATTGGTATGGACTGGTTGGAATCGCATGAGGTGATACTCAACTGTAAGATGAAATGGTTAAGCCTAGGCGATGAAGAGGGACAGAGACGTGTGATTGTGGGATAGAACCAGGGAGTTTCCCTAAGGTTCATCTTTTCCTTATAGCTACAGAAGAGCATGCGCAAGGGGTGCAAGCTAGATGCGATCCTTGCGTTAAACGAGAAGGAGGTAGAGGAAGGTATAGAACACATTCCAGTGGTGAGAGAGTTTGCAGACATCTTTTTAGAGGAGTTACATGGGATGCCGCCAGAGAGGGAATTGGAGATTACCATAGACCTAAAACCGAGGATTGAACCAATAACAAGAACACCTTATCGGATGTCGACCCTGGAGTTACAAGAGTTGAAAATGAAACCGAAGGAGTTGTTGGACCTAGGACTGATATGTCCTAGTGTGTCACCATGGGGTGCACCTATTATTTTCATATGAAAGAAGGATGGGTCGTGGAGGCTCAACATTGATTACTGTCAATTGAACAAGGACATGATCAAGAATCAATATCCATTGCCAAGAATTGATGATCTATTTGATCAAATGAAGGGCGCAACGGTGTTCTCAAAGATCGACTTGCAATCAGGATACCAGCAATTATGGATTAAGGAATATGACGTCCCTAAGACTGCCTTTAAGATGAGGTTTGGACATTGCGAGTTTATTGTTTTACCATTTGGACTAACAAACGCCCCAAGAGTATTTATGAGTTTGATGAATGGGGTGTTCTGCGAGTACTTGGACAAGTTTGTCCAAGTATTCATTGACGATATTTTGATCTACTCTTGGACGATAGTGGATCATGATGAGCAATTGTGCTTGGTACTACAGTGTCTGTGAGAGCACAAACTGTATGGGAAGTTGTCCAAATTCTCTTTTTATCAATCGAAGATTCACTACTTAGGGCATGTCATCTCCAGTGAAGGCATCGCCATAGATCCAGCCAAGGTTGAGGCTATTATGGAATGGCCTACACCAATGAATGTCCCAAAGGTGTGTAGCTTCATGGGCTTAGCAGGATACTATCGACGGTTCATCGAGGGATTTTTGAATATAGCAAATCCGATCTCAGAATTGCAGAAGAAAAACAAGAAGTTTGTTGGGACCGAGAAATGCGCGGAATCATTTTGGAGGCTCAAGGAGTTGCTGACAATGAAACCGATAATAAAGGTCCTAGACCTGGACACGAACGTCTTGGTATGCACTAATGCATCCAAGTAAGGCTTAGGCGGAGTCTTGATGCAAGACAAATGAGTGATCGCTTACATTTCGAGGAAACTGAGAAGGCATGAGGAGAACTACACGACACACGATTGGGAGTGGTTAGCCATCGTCTATGCCTTGAAGGTTTGGAGACACTACCTTGTTGGATGAAAATTCAAACTAAAGACTGACCATTGTGGACTACAACACGTTTTTACGCAGAGCGACCTGAACGCGCGACAACGGTGTTGGTCGAAATTTCTTAGCAAGTACAACTTCGAGATTAATTACATAAAAGGAACAGTGAACTGAGTGGCAAGCGCATTGAAACAGAGACCTTGCATCTTTTTGTTGTTGCCTCTTCAGACGAATCTACGTGAAAGGATTCTAACTTTACAACATGACGATGACTGGTACAAAGAGGTCGAGGGTTTTATCGAACAAAACACAATGATGGTACCACAATTTGAAGGATTTTCTTTTGATAGCGATGGTTTATTGAGGTTTAAAAATCGGATCTATGTACTGTTGAATGACGATTTGAGGATTTTGATCCTAAGCAAGGCTCATAGAGCAGTTTACATGGCTCACCCGGGAGTCACGAAGATGAGGGCATACCTTAAACTCTTATTCTTATGTAAGGGAATGGAGGTAGACATAGTCAACTATGTGGCCAGATGTCTAGAATGTCAGCAGGTAAAGGCTGAACATAGACACCCAGTAGGATTACTACAACCACATGCTATTTCAGAATCAAAATGGGAGTTTATTTCAATGGATTTTATTGTTGGATTGCCACTGATGGCAAGGAGACATGACTCGATTTTTGTAGTCATAGACACTCTGACGAAGAGTGCTCACTTTATTCCTGTGCATATGACATATCAGGCACCTGACATAGCTAGAATTTTCATCAGTGAGATTGTGAGGCTGCATGGCGTGCCTAAGAGGATTATATCCGATAGAGGATCGGTGTTTACTGGACAATTTTGCAAGAGTTTCCAAGAGGCCGTGGGAACCCAACATAACTTGGTACTATGTATCACTTGGATACTGAAGACTGACAAGAAAACTGAATGAATGAATCGGACCTTGGAGGACATGTTGTGCATGTATGTGATGGACCAACAAAAGTGTTGGGAAGAATTCTTACCAATGGTAGAATTCACTTACAACAACAGTTACCAGAGCACCATTAAGATGGTTCCTTTCGAGTTTCTTTATGGGTGACCGTGTCAGATGCCTTGAGTTGGGATCGGTTTGAGGATAGGGTCCTGGTGGGACATAAAGCGATGCAAGAAATGGAAGACAAAATGCAAACAATAAGACAAGGGATTAAAGAAGCACAAGATCGACATAAGAGTTATTCTGAAGTGCGTTGTGTCGACCGTAGTTGATGTCGACCGTGCTCTCACAGCAGTCGGTCGCTCCACTAGGACCTTCTTTAACTCACAGGCTCGAAGAGTCCAAGCTCTTCCAACTCCCCTCGGGAGCCTTTGTTCCCACAGGATACTCCTCACCGAATCTTCTCTTCGCGTATCGGGAGATCGGGTCTCGCGATATCGCGAGGCTCGTAACACTACTCTCGGCCACTCAACCGCCGAGTCCCGAACGCCAACGCTCAACAGTCAACGCTCCGTATCGGGGATTTTTCCTCTCAGGAAATGCTATCCGTGAGGTCGACCTTTGGTGCTTGCAAACCCCGAGTGCCGAGATGTTGATTCTCCGTGACCGTGCCACCTATCCTCCACTTACTCCCTGGGGTCCCACGTGACCACGTTGCTTCGGGATTTCACGGATCGTGAATCCACGATGAAAAGTTCCTGTCGTCAAAATCGCCGAGTGCCGAACCCCGACTCTCCCGGGATCCAATGCCACACGTCCCTGCCCTGATCGACGGCTCCGACTAAATTGGGAAATCGCGACTCGCGACTTCGACGTGCATGTAACTCTTGCACTCGCCAACCTCGATTTGCCGATATGCAATGGCAAACAGACTCCTCCGTGCGCCTGCGAGTTAACTCCCTCGCAGCTCCTCCACGATCTGACGGTCTGTGGGGTTTCGAAGATCTACTCGACAGCTTCAAGTCGTCGATTCTCTTCCTTTTGAAGAGTTCTCCGCTTCACCACCTTCGCTCTGTATGAACTTCACTGGGCCTTGCTCCCACCGAGAAGCAAAGGCGCTATCCCTCTTAAGCTTCTGCAACTCTGACTCCTTCAGAGCTCCCTCAAACACGCTCCCTATGCTTGACCTCGACCTTCACCAACCCTCTACGATGCTGAAGAATTCCAGGTTCCATGCACTCGCAGTCACAGCAACCCGACTTTTCCCTTCTCAGACTTGCTACTGGAAATTCAGTTCAACCTGCACTCACCTGCACGGCTCGAATAATCCAAAACAACTCCGGGTTGAACGAGAATGAGAGTTTAACTATAGATCCTCCTCAACGCACTCTATGCGGAGGAATTTGACTGCACTCTATGCAGGAATCCCCTGGCTCAAACAGAGAAACAATTGAAACTCATTCACTCATTCTCTCAGTTTTTGAACCTGATATGCAATCACATAAGAAACATATAGAAGATAAGCATATAAAGAGGCAAGTATGCAACAAAATAATATCAACAACACACAGAACTCAAACACAGCCATGGAATTGAATCAAGAACTTTCTTCTATTAATTCAATCTGTACATGGTGTTTCTTCACAAACTCTCTACTCTGTTCTCTATTGCTCTTCTATGCTAATGCTGAATAATTATCAGGATAATAATCCCCTTCAATTACACAAGGAGGGTGCCTATATTTGTTTTCCCTCCTGGAAAATGAAACTATCTAATCTACATCTAACCCTATCTACCAGCATTTAAAACTGTTAAATGCCTTCTTATCTACATTACATTACAAGTGTGCTTCATATGAATGCATTCGTTCAAACGACGACGCAACAATCTTTATCGTGATTCAAAAAGGTATGCGTTGGTGCTGTCCAGTTGTCCTTCTCTTCCCTCCACGCTGGCTCGCTTCATGGCATCGTAGATGCTCCTGCATCATACTCCTCGGCTTGAAAGATTTCATGGGCTCCTGTCCATGAGCTCCTGCACAGTCTGACCATGCCTCTGAATCACTGCTTCTGTTTCCCAGCTGGCATCCTCCACGGAGTGATTTTTCCACTTCACCAGGTACTCAAAATATTGCTTTCTCCTGGTCTTCCTTCCAATTCTTTTATCCAGTATGCACTCCATCTCTGGATTATGTGCAACTGGCAACTGCTTCTGCCACTGGACCACTGGTTCCTCGGTTCCATCTCCTTCATCCTCGATCCTGTAGGGGTATAAATCCGAAACGTTGAAAATCGGAGATATCCTGACGCCCTCTGGCAACTCAAGCTCGTATGCATTCTCCCCAAACTTCTTCAGGACTCTACAAGGTCCAATTTTCTTCATCTTGATCTTGTTATACGTCCCCCTTGGGAACCTTTCCTTCCTTAGGTGTGCTAGAACCATATCTCCAACTTCAAAATGAAGTTGTCTTTTCCTCTGATCGGCTCTGCGCTTATACTCCTGGTTCGATTTCTACAGCCGCTGCTTCACCTCTGCATGGAGTTCTTGCATCGCCTCAGTGAACTCTTCAACTCTCGCGCTGCTCATTTCAGTATGTTCTGACTCCCTGAGCTCAGATACTCCTCTCGGCTGTGTCCCATACAAAATTTGAAATGGGCTCTTACCTATACTCCGATTCACAGAATCTTTGTACGCAAACTCTGCCTATGGTAGGATCTGATCCCAACTGGTGTGATGCTCAGTTACCAGACTTCTCAACAGATCCCCCAAGCTTCTGTTGACTACTTCGGTCTGCCCATCTGTCTGCGGATGGTAAGTAGAACTGAATGCCAGGTCAGTCCCTAGTTTCTTCAATAACGTCCTCCAAAAGTGGCCTATGAATTTGGTATCCCGATCCGAGACTATGCTTCTCAGCAATCCATGCAATCGCATGATCTCTTTGAAAAATAAGTTGGCGATGTGTGTGGCATCGCTGGTCTTATGACACGGAATGAAATGTGCCATCTTTGAAAACCTGTCCACCACCACAAAGATGGAATCAACCCCTCGATGTGTTCTTGGCAAACCCAACACAAAATCCATACTGATGGCTTCCCATGGCCTCTCGGGTATAGGCAATGGCTGATAGAATCATGTATTCTGCTTTCATCCCTTTGCATGTTGACATATCCTGCACCTATCAACAAACCGATTTACATCAGCGTGCATGCTAGGCCAATAATAAGATTCGCTTATCTTGGCGAATGTCTTATCGTGTCCAAAATGACCTGCTAAGCCTCCACTGTGCTTTTCCTTTACTAAATTCTCTCTCATAGAGCAATCTGGAATGCACAATTGATTGCCTTTGAATAGCAATCCATCCTGGACCAGGTAGTCAATCCACGGACTCCTATCCCTGAGAACTGGGTTCTCGGCTGCCTCGTATGCCTCGCAAAAGTCTGCGTCCCCTACATACATATCCTTTAAATTTTCAAAACCTAAGGTTTTGACAATGAATTCTTGCAGCAATAAACACTTTCTGCTCAAGGCATCAGCCACCTTGTTCGCAGTCCCTGAAATGTGCTTTATCACAAATGTAAAATTCTGCATGTACTCTACCCACTTCGCATGCTTCTGATTCAGCTTCTCTTGCTAACTCACGAACTGTAGCACATGGTTGTCACTGTACAAGACAAATTCCTTGGGTACGAGATAATGCCTCCACTTTTTCAATGCCTGAATAATGGCATAGAATTCCTTATCGTACGTGGAGTACTTCATCTTTGCATCATCCAACTTCTCACTGTAGTATGCAACAGGTCTTTCATCCTGACTTAAAACCCCTCCAACAGCATACCCACTGGCATCACACTTCACTTGGAAGGTCTTCTGAAAATCAGGCAGCACTAACACTGGCTGCTCTGTTATCTTTCTCTTCAATAGATTGAAGCTCCTTTCAGCCTTGGCTGTCCAATGGAAAACCTTATTCTGCTTCTTCATTGTATCCATCATTGCTGCGCTAATTCCACTAAAATTCCGAATGAATTTTCTGTAGAATCTTTCCAAACCGTGAAAGCTCCTTACTTCAAAAACATTTCTCGGCGATGGCCAATTCCTGATCACTTCAACCTTCTCAGGATCCATCTTCAATTCATTTTCTGAAATTACAAAACCCAAATAAATGAGCTCTGTCTGCATGAAGGAACACTTATTTAAATTGATCAGCAGCTTCTCCTGCTGTAGTCTTCTCATCACAATGGCCAAATGTCTCAAATGATCAGCCTTCGTTTTGCTGAAAATTAAAATATCATCCAGGTATACCACCACAAATTTGCCAATGAATTCCCGCAGGACTTCATTCATCAGCCTCATAAATGTTCTTGGCGCATTTGTCAGCCCAAACGGCATGACCAGCCATTCGTACAAACCCTCGTTTGTCTTGAATGTTGTCTTCCATTCATCTCCCTCTCTCTTTCGGATCTGATGATATCCGCTCTTGAGATCTATTTTGGAAAAATAATTTGCCCCACTCAGGCAATCCATCAAGTCATCCATTCTTGGCAGTGGAAACCTATACCTGATGGTGATCTTATTAATCGCCCTGTAGTCTGTACACATCCTCCAGCCTCCATCCTTCTTCGGACTCAGTACCGTTGGAACGGCACACGAACTAAGGCTTTCTCTCACCAGTCCTTTATCCTGCAGATCTTGTACCTGCCTTTTGACTTCCTCATTCTCCTGAGGTGTCAACCTGTATGCCGCCTTATTCGGTAGACTTGCTCCGGGTATGAGGTCAATGTGGTGACTCACACTCCTCATTGGTGGCAATGAACGAGGTAGTTCGTCCACGATGATATCAGTGAACTCTCCAAGCAGTTCCTGAATCTCTTCTGGCAAGTCGTCCACTCTTGTGCTTGTCAGGACAATTCTCAGCTTCCTGACAACAAAGAATTGTGGGTCTTCATCCTTCTCCAGCTCTGTGAGAAGTTCCTTCCCACTCATGAGAAGTATGGTACTGCTCACTTCCAGTTTCACTTCCTTATCTTTTACCGGATGTAAGGTATGTGATATCCCATCCTTCTCCAAGGTGTATGTGTTCATTCTCCCATCATGAACAACATGTCGGTCATACTGCCAAGGTCTACCCAATAAAACATGAAAGACATCCATGGTAATGACATCACACAGAATTTCATCCTTATATTCACCCATTTTAAAATTGACCAAGCATTGCCTTGTAACACATACCTGGTGTCCTTTCTGCAGCCACGTCACCTTATATGGACTCGGGTGTTTGTTCATTTTCAGCTCCAGCTTCTCCACCATCTCGGTCGAAACGAGATTATCGGTGCTTCCACTGTCCACTATGACCTTGCATTTCCAGCCCTTGGTTTTGCAAGTTGTCCGGAATAGTCTCCATCTCTGCGCGGAGCTGTCCACCTCTTTCTCAGGTTTCAAGAGAGCCTTGTGCACTGTCAGTGACTCCCCACTTCTAGTGTTTTCATCCTCAATGTCTCGCCTCTGCACCTCAGCGACGTGATTTTTTCCTCTGTCCATCTTCCTCTCTGGACAGTCCACGGCTTTGTGACCGTCTTTTCCACACATAAAACACGTGATAACTCCTCCTCGACCTTTGCCTCGACCTCGGGTATGAGGGAATGTGTTCACATCAGCATATCCTCCTTGCTGATCATCTTGCTGCCTCCTCAGTTCATAAGTTTGTTGCTTCTGCTGTGAGGTTCCACCCCTCTCAGTTTTTCCCTAAGGCCTCTTCCAATCCTCCTTGGGCTTCTGTGTTTTCTCTTGGGCAACTATCTTGCCTCTGGGCTGACTCTGTCCTCGCCCTCACTGTCCCTGTTTGTGACTCAGCTTCTCTTCGGCTTTCAGAGCCATCTGGTATGCATCCTCAACTATGCGGATGGTCAGCATGCTCAATTCATCCTGAATATCATACCTGAGACCATTCAGGTATCTTGCCACCTTTTCATCATCACTCTCCCGATGACCAGCTCTGATGTTGAGTCTGTAGAACTCCTCGGTGTATTCTCTCACCGTCATCAGCTTCTGTCTCAGGTTCTGCATGTGCCTGAACAGAGTGATCTGGTAATCCCTCGGGATGAATTTTGCCTTCATCTTGGCGATCATCCGATCCCAGCTTTTGATCTTTTATTTGCCTTTGCAGTGCCTGTCTACCTGCAGCTCGTCCCACCATAAGGCTACATGTCCTTTTAGCTTGGTAACCGCATGCCTTATTTTCTTGTCCTCTTCAATATCTTCATAGTCGAAGTAGGTATCCAATGCTCGGATCCAATCCAACAATTCTTCTGCATATAGACTTCCCTCATAGACGGGAATGTCCATCTTCATCTTCGAGCTCATCCTCGCAATGGCTCTAATCAGCCTTTCGGTTGATGCATCCTCTGCCGTGACTTCTTCTTCAACATGTCCAGCCTGCTCTTCAATCTCGGGATCACTGAACTCTGCTTCACCAACACCACGTCTCTGGGTGGTCTCCATTTCTTCAAGTTTGGCTCGGAGATCTCTCATCTCTCGCTCTATTTCAGCATTTCCTACTGGCCTACCCCTTCTTCGGGCATCCCTTTCCTCACGATCAGGAGATTGCCTCTCTCTTCGGGGCGGCATGGTGTATCTTCTTCTCCCTGTTACCTGAACAAAGAGAGCTCTACTTCCCACTCTGATACCACTTGATGTCGACCGCGCTCTCACAGCAGTCAGTCGCTCCACCAGGACCTTCTTTAACTCACAGGCCCGAAGAGTCCAAGCTCTTCCAACTCCCCTCGGGAGCCTTTGTTCCCACAGGATACTCCTCGCCGAATCTGCTCTTCGCGTATCGGGAGATCGGGTCTCGCGATATCACGAGGCTTGTAACACTGCTCTCGGCCACTCAACCGCCGAGTCTCGAACGCCAACGGTCAACAGTCAACGCTCCGTATCGAGGATTTTTCCTCTCAGGAAATGCTATCCGTGAGTTCGACCTTTGGTGCTTGCAAACCCCGAGTGCCGAGATGTTGATTCTCCGTGACCGCGCCACCTGTCCTCCACTTACTCCCTGGGGTCCCACGTGACAACGTCGCTTCGGGATTTCGCGGATCGTGAATCCATGATGCAAAGTTCCTGTTGTCGAAATCGCTGAGTGCCGAACCCTGACTCTCCCGGGATCAAATGCCACGCATCCCTGCCCTGATCGACGGCTCCGACTAAATCAGGAAATCGCGACTCGCGACTTCGACGTGCATGTAACTCTTTCACTCGCCAACCTCGATTTGCCGATATGCAATGGCAAACAGACTACTCCGTGCACCTACGAGTTAACTCCCTCGTAGCTCCTCCGCGATCTGACGGTTTGTGGGGTTTCGAAGATCTACTCGACAGCTTTAAGTCGTCGATTCTCTTCCTTTTGAAGAGTTCTCCGCTTCACCACCTTCGCTCTGTATGAACTTCACTGGGGCCTACTCCCACCGAGAAGCAAAGGCGCTATCCCTATTAAGCTTCTGCAACTCTGAATCCTTCAGAGCTCCCTCGAACACGCTCCCTGTGCTTGACCTCGACCTTCACCAACCCTCTACGATGCTGAAGAATTCCAAGTTCCATGCACTCGCAGTCACAGCAACCCAACTTTTCCCTTCTCAGACTTGCTACTGGAAATTCAGTTCGACCTGCACTCACCTGAACGGCTCGAATAATCCAAAACAACTCCGGGTTGAATGAGAATGAGAGTTTAACTGTAGAGCCTCCTCAACGCACTCTATGCGGAGGAATTCGACTACACTCTATGCAGGAATCTCCTGGCTCAAATAGAGAAACAATTGAAACTCATTCACTCATTCTCTCAGTTTTTGAACCTGATATGCAATCACATAAGCAGCATATAGAAGATAAGCATATAAAGAGGCAAGTATGCAACAAAATAATATCAACAACACACAGAACTCAAACACAGCCATGGAATTGAATCAAGAAATTTCTTCTATTAATTCAATTTGTACATGGGGTTTCTTCACAAACTCTCTGCTCTGTTCTCTATTGCTCTTCTATGATAATGCTGAATAATTCTCAGGATAAAAATCCCCTTCAATTACACAAGGAGGGTGCCTATATTCGTTTTCCCTCCTGGAAAATGAAACTGTCTAATCTACAGCTAACCCTATCTACCAGCATTTAAAACTGTTAAATGCCTTCTTATCTACATTACATTACAAGTGCGCTTCATATGAATGCATTCATTCAAACGATGGTGCAACAATCTTCATCGTGATTCAAAAAGGTATGCGTTGGTGCTGTCCAGCTGTCCTTCTCTTCCCTCCACGCTGGCTCGCTTCATGGCGTCGTAGATGCTCCTGCATCAGTGGTTATGAGTTCGACGATCGACTCTTCTTGCGGGTTAAACTGCATAAGAGTTCGATCAAGTTTGGGAAGGGAGATAAACTCTCTCCTAGGTTCGTGGGACCTTTCGATATTGTAGAGAGAAAGGGGCCTGTGGCCTATCGACTAGCCTTGCCATATTCTTTGAGGCATATGAATGATGTTTTTCATGTATCTTTTTTGAGACATTATATTAGTGATCCTACACATGTTTTGACTGGAGCACCTGGCAGGTGTCGGATGAGGGGGCGCTCACGACTGAGCCGATCCACATCTTGGATCATTGCATTCAATAGATATGGCGTCGAACGATAGAGCAGGTCAAGGTCTAGTGGGATAGCTATAGTTCGCACTCAGTGACTTGGGAGGACGCATATGATATGCGTCAACAATTTCCATTTCTTTTTGATAGATAGGTTTATAATACTGTGATACACTTTATTTCTGCACTTATTCTGTGAAACTTCGGGACGAAGTTTAGACCAAGAGGGGGTGTATGTAAGTAACATCCCGCTCTGGCATGCTGAGTGAACTTATTCTTTGAGGACACTTGCTCACAAGTGATTCGTATTGTTATGCTATAGCGTACCATGCCATAGCCTACTAGCACTCTCGTCATGGCTCGAACTACAGGTTAACGATTACCTAGTTTGAGAGGACCCACAATGTCATGAGGATAGACTGCAACAGTCACTCACGATGATTCTAAGGGGCGTGCAATAAGGCAGGGGGCCTTATTCCTTAGAGGCCCTTAGTCTCCCACAAGTTCACCTGGTGGAGTGTTGACTCCAGGGTTTATTGATGTCTACCAAGTCAGTCAAGAGGCGAGTGGCACCCTTGGAGCACATAGTGCATCCTGAAGGGCAAGTCGCGCAAAGGAAACATATTAAGGCCAGTGGCACCCTTGGAGCACCTAGTGCATCCTGAAGGGCACGTCGCATTGTTGATGATACAATAATGAACCTAGATGGCCTTAGGATGAATAACGTGTTCATTATTCTTAAAACAAACTCCCTAATTAAATGTCACCCAATACAAAAATTTAAGGTTTAAGTCTAAACTATGCTAGTGGTAAAATTTTATCTCTCTATAAAATAATAATAATAATAATAATAATAATCATAAAAATAAAAACCACATGAATAATAATTATGATCTTCGTTAAATCTTGTAACATGAAGGGAGTAAGAAATTAATTGTTTCAAAAAAAATCTATTGGAATAAAATTTAAAAAGGGAATTAATTGTTTTATTACTTTGATAATTTAAAATATACTAATTAAATAAGAAAAGGGAAAAAGGGTTAATTTCCACACCTGCCTTTTTGAGTTCTAAGTAAAAAGGGGAAAGAGGGAAAATCTAAAAATATTAGGAAACTAGGAAAAAAGGTAAACATAAAAAGGGAAAAAGGGGAACTTAAGGGAAAAAGCAGAAAGTCAAACTTAGTAAAGAATCTACCATTTAAGAGCTTTCTAATTTAAATTGAATTAGCGATTTAATAATAGGGAAAGCCTTTGAAACCTGTAAGGGAATTTGGGAACACCTAGGAGTGATTCTAGGAGTAACTCTAGGTGGGTGAGGGAAATAAGATAATTAATTAATTAAAGAAATTAAATAATGGAGGAACGTAGGGGATGGGGGACATTTGTATGGAGAAGAATTTTTACGAATTTATTTTTAAAATTTTTAATTAAATGAGATTTTAGGAAAGAAAGGAAGTTCGAAACTCTATATAATGAAGGAGGGAGAAGGATGAAGGACCATCCTCTGTTTGCATAACGTTACGCTGCAGAAATATCTACTTGACTGACTTACTTGTGGGAGTTGAGATACCCATCTTGGTGAGGAGTGGTAGCTCGGCCTTGTGAGGCAAGCTGGGAGCTAGTTGAAGTCTCTCGACAATGAGTGTGTGGCCCCTTTACGACTCGTTGGGATAAGGGGGAAGAAGAGTAACTCTAGCATTAGTTGGGAGGTACCAGTGAAGTCTTGATGGTCAATGAGTGGGAGTTGCACGGAGCACGCAGGACATCATTCTGAGCGGGCGAACAAGCAACGACATGCTCTCTTCATTTTTGTATGGTAGAATGTATTAGGACTTATGCTTGGACCTACTTATTTAATGGAAAGGTAAAATGATGTTTTTTTTTAAATTGGTGACTGAAAACCTCCTTAACTTAGCTCGATGGTTGTTGACTCCCATGGCCTTCATTTTACCGCATGTCTAGACCACATCGTTGTGTTGATTGTTTCCTTCATGGTTTATTAGCTTTCGTCCTTAGCTCGCCTGTCTTCGCCTGAGCAGTCGGCCAGGAGCCTGAACTACGATCGTCGCCTTAGATTTAAAAGACCTATGGATCTCAACACCGTGTGTTTCTATGTGAGGATGGTGAGCATAGGACATTCCTGTCAACCATCTACCTCTTTTGTTTACCCCTGATTGATTGAGGGTCCTTGCACCTTATTATGTGGAGAAAATCTATCCTTGTTATCATTCCTATTTCCCTAAAATTTAACTCTGAGTTTTTCTTTTATTTTCTGTACTCCTTGTCAGTTTATGGCTTGTGTTTTCATATAAATAAGTCATTCCATCCCTAGATAAAATTCTCTGGCAATTTGCCACCTTAAGACCACAACCATAGCTTGAGTACCTGGCGAATTGGGCCTTTTAGTTGTTTGCATTTAGTTTTTGATTCTATTATGATTTACACTTGCTGAGACCACCCTTGTTGTTGGATAAGACTTCATTTTTTCCCGAGTATTACCTGGTGATTTGCCCATTTACCCGAACTGCGATTTTCCATTCTTTGGATCGAAATTGTTGCTTTTAACCTCAGTGTTTTACCTGAAAATCTCTACGATTTGGCCAATCCTAGCACGGATATTTGCATTAATTTATCCCATGAATTTTGCTCCTATGCATTAATTGATCTGTGCATTTCATTTTTTATTCTATTACAATTTACACTTGCTGAGACCGCCCTTGTTGCTAGTTAAGACTGCATTTTTGCCCGAGTATTACCTGGTGATTTTCCCATTTTCCCGAACTATGATTTTTCATTCTTTGGATCGAAATCGTTGCTTTTAACCTTAGTGTTTTACCTGAAAATCTCTACGATTTGGCCAATCCCAGCACGGATCTCTGCCTTAATTTATCCCACGAATTTTTCTCCTATGAATTAATTTATCTGTGCATTTCAACTGTGTAGAACCGTGGTTTTATATTCCCAACTGGTGGTGACTAATGTACCTTGAATTCATTTAATGGCCTGCGATTTTAATTCATGGCATTTGCAATTTTATGTACTAACAATTGTGAATATATTAAATGGCAATGAAATCGTGTTAAATGGCATGAGACGACAATTTATTTAATGACAACAATTTAAATTTATTCTTTAGCAGTGAATTTTCATACTCATCTATGTCTACTGTTGAATAGTAATGTTGACAACAATCTTCATGTATGAAAGCCAACTATGTCTATCAAGTATTTCTTGGTAGTGATGGATAACATTGATAAGAGGGATTACGTTTCATACATTCATGTGGTTGTAAGTTCATGAATTTTAATGGCAGTGAAATGTCTTGAAGGACTGCGCCTTCATATGGTGTGTAGCCGCGTGGTAAACTGTTGGATTTTTAGCCATTTAGCATTCTATTTTTCTATTTGGTTAACAATGCAATTTACCCAGCAAACTGAGTTTGTAAGG
This sequence comes from Picea engelmannii, assembly GCA_009831015.1. Lineage (NCBI taxonomy): Eukaryota > Viridiplantae > Streptophyta > Pinopsida > Pinales > Pinaceae > Picea > Picea engelmannii. Next base: position 253,361 of record ML781413.1, read on the forward strand.
TCGTGGAGATATCATTTGGTAGCACCATGACTGGGAAAGTGTAGTCTGAGATTCACGCCCAATAGTTGTAGGGTTAACTTTTCATTAATTTATGCACAATGATTATCTTCCCAGATCGTGGAGGGTGACCTCTCTAATTATGCCCAGCATTAATTATATTTGTCATTGTTGTTCCTAACTTGTGACCCGGCGAATTCCAAGAGGAGATCCCAACGATTTTATTTTACCTGACCTTGATCGCAACCGACTAGTCATTTGGCGCTGAGAGAAACTTTTAATGGAAATTTTTTACATTGTTGACTACAACTCTGTCCTTAAAATGACAGCTCTAGCCTCTAGCGTTGACTATGAGTTCGCATGCAGCGAACACTCACATTTTACCTTTAAGGGAAATTTCAATACGATTTTATTATGTGTTGACTGCGACTCCTTACCTTGAATGGTTGTGACCAACTTGGACAACCTTATCTTGCTAGACAATATCCCTTTTAAACAACTTTAAATTTTCATTAAATAGAATAGATGTGGCTTCCATTATAACCGCCTCACAACATTTAAATTATCTTTGAATAACACTCATTTATTGACTACAACCACTTATAGAATTAGCCAATAATTGCAACTTAATCATCGAAAGATATTATATATGATGGACAACATGATGTAAATTGATCTTTCCATTAGTGTTTTAATCCATGATTTTATAAGTAGGATGTTTTTTGTGTTACTTTAATAACGATATATATATGTTGATATGGTCAAAATTGTTTGCACAGTTAAATTGATAATTTAGATTGGTTGGTTTGAATATTTAGGACTTGTCATTGTAGATAGCTTGGTCATTTAGTCAATTGAAGCTGGGTAAGATTTTTTTTAATTGATGTGTAGTGCCCTTACCTTATAGATAGGTACTGTACTGACAAGCCTGTTTAATTGTTGAGATCGGTATTGGCTCACCCTTGACAACACTTTCGTCCTTAGCAGCATTACTTTAGTTTCCCTTCGTGCCTAGACTTATTTCTTAACTTGCGGCTTCTTGGTGGTCGTTGAGTCATTTAATGGATTGTGCATTTGTTGAGCGTCGTCTTTTTCCATCTTGCCTACTTGTTGCTTGGGGGCATAGGTGTAGTCTTCCTCTCAGTTATTTTGGCCCTTAGCGCACTGGTTTTATTTTGAGACCCTTATCTAGATAGGTTATTCTAGTCCAGGGTTATTTCTACACCTATCGTCAGGGAATGGCATGATCCCTGATGAGGGGATAATTTCACACCCTATTGGATAGGGGAAACTGATAACTTGGTCGGAGGTTGTGCTACCCATTGTGGGAGATGCTCATTGTAGTTGTTGGCATTGTTCATTCTAGTCATTTTGGTGCTTGGGTTGAACGCCTTCATGCGTTGGGTTGTGCGCCATCAAGGTCTTAAGGTTAATTGGTCGTCAAGGCCATCGTGTCGGGACATGGATTTTATCCCTTAGCTTGTAGGTGTGGTCATGTGTGTCAGGTGGGTAGTCATTTCTATCTATTGGTTTACACATGTTTCACCCAGTTTCTCCTTGTGATAGTGCGTGGAGTCATGGTTGTCTATTTCTGGATCTACGTGTTGTGTTCATTGCCTAGTTGTAAGGTTCAATTGTTGTCACCTTTTCCGTCTTGCAAAATTCAAAAAAAAATAAAATTGCACTTATGCCTCACTGGTCAGTCGTAACAATTGGGGATGTTACACTAACTCTAGAAAATTCAATTAATCCAGAGAACCATTAACCTTCCCGGTAATAATTTTTAAATGTAATAGGGAAAATGGTTTTCGGAAGGGGGGTAGGTAGGAAGTGGGCTAGGAGGAGGGGGGTCCGATTTAACAGGAGGGTGACAGTTGGTAAAACATGGTAGGAGTGAAAACCACTTTTTGGACCCCCCCTTTTGGTTAAATGTCGGAGGGGATGGGGAGTCCGAAACATACTCGTAACCATTGATGTGATTGATTCACAAATCTTGAGGATTTTTTATTTGGGAATTTTAATGCATTGAATGAACGGTGGGGACATAAACTAAACTTGACTTTTGGTTTGACGTATACAATTATGAAGTGGGAAATTAATGGATGAGGTAAGGTAAAGTTTTATTTTATAAAATTTAATTTTGTTTTAAAATATAAAACCAAAATAATATATAATGATTTTATATCCCAAATAAAATTAATTTTAATTTGAATAACACTTTGATGAGGGTTATTTGAAAATTGGGTATAAAATCCAATATTTTTTCTAACTCTCATAAATGAGCTTTAAACTCTACATACCAAACTAAACATGTCCAAGGCATAAGTTTTGCCAAAATTTATCATGTGCTAACACACATAACTCTCGACTCACTTATATGTGAGGCATGTAATCCCTACAACATAGATAATTATTTGCAGCGAAAGAGCCTTTGAATCCTTGGGATTATATGCATGTGCCTCAATATCTTATGAGGAGGACCATACAATTTACCATTTTTATTTGATTTATGGTACCTATCATGTCCACAATTCAGACATATCTCTCTGTTTTCATATTCTCCTCTATATAGAATACAATCATTTGGACATGCATGATATGATATTTACTCAACACCCAACATTTTAAACAATTTCTTTACCTCTTCGCAGCTACCAAGAAAACAACTATCACTAGGAAGAACCTTATATTTGAATATCCTGCAATTAATGGGAAATATAAATAATGTGAAAGGTCATTTAACATTTATAAAAGCAACCATTTCTAATGTTGATTGTACTATGACAATATTTCAAAAAATTAATATAAGGCACTTGCTGGTCAATTACCTCAATATTATCGAGAAACATGCATTGGACATGCCAAACTTTGCTTTCATGTTGTAAAGTAACATTGTTGTCTTAAGTTGGGTAGAATTTGATAGGGCACTAGGTCCAAAGAGAATGGTGGTGGAAGCAGATTTTAGGCTTTGAAAAATGGTATCATTGATATGAGCATCATCTCCTGGCTCATCGTTATGGAATGCATCTAACAAAATTGTTTCTATGGTAGTCATATCCCATAAGTAATCATTCATACCATCCTCTTTTTTATTGTCTCCATTGCCAACTTCTGAAGAACTACTATTGTTTTAGTCATTCCTAGTTGGTGAATCTGGACATAGTGGGAATTGAATAGGTGGTTTACTCAACCATTCTTGGTATGCTTCCTCACTGATTTGTGCTCTCATTTCAGCCTTCTCTCAGGTTGAAATTATTGTGGGGTGCAACGGAAGATGGTAGGTAGGTCGCTCATCATTACAAGAATCCTAATTTCAAAAATATTGAACATTAGTACATCAATGGTATTAGTAATCACAATGCAATAATTTGTTTGTTCAAATTACATTATACCAAACAATTATTACCATCTCTGACCAAGGATTGTGGCTGGAATATGGAATGTCACAATTGACAGGGTAAAGCAGTTGTCCATTTTCATCTACCAACTTATTTCAGTATGTTTCTCCTGATAAGACCTTCTGATGTTTTTGAACTAGTACTAGAATATTTTCTGCATCTAAACTCAATTATGAATCAGGATCCTTCAAATTTGGATACATTTTTATTCATATTGGCATGGATAAAAAAAAAATCCAATGAGATAATCAAAACATAAACAAAATAAGTTAAACTTATTGGAGATGGAAAGGGAGAACTCTGCAATGGACTTTGAACAATATGGAATGGGATGGAATTTAAAGAATTGACCATTTGATCATATAATAAGATTTTCTCCCTGCATTTCAGCAAAATTAGTAATAAATTTTCATGTACATATCTAAAATAAATTTCAAGGACCTTACCATAATCTGAGTTTGAATATAGTTTTGAAACCACTTTTTAAGAACAAGGGGACATAAAACATAAAACATAATATATTGAGATGAATATATTATTTCATGTGAAAATAGAAGTTCAAATAACTTTAAAAGCATCCTGATGCGCATATTAACAATAAGCACCAGTGCCTTGAAAGATCAACCACACCGTGTAATTCTACATTTTGTTAATAAAAAACAATTATATGGCGTCGGTGCATCGAATAATATGGATGCACCAGTGTGTAATGTAATATGGTTGCACCTTTTCATATTACATAAATGCACCGTCGTGAAAAAAAGTTTAAAAAAAAGAACGTTTTTTTTAATCAATTAAAAAAAGAGCGGGAATCAAATTTCATAAAGTCATTTAAATACTAAAAATCTATTCATTATTTCATTATTTTGCAAAATTTTGCAGGGTAAAGACTTGCAAGAGAGACATACAGAGGAATATTGTGGAGGAGTAGAATACTTTGGAACTACAATATTATTCATAGTATGAGAATTTGAAGGGTACGGTGATTCACTCTAAACCCTTTTCATAAAAAAAAAATTAATATTAAGAAGGTATTCAATATTTTCAATATTTTTCCAAATTTAATAGGAGATAGATTTGGAAGAGAGACGCAGTGGGGATCATTGTAGAGTAGAAAAATACTTTGGAACAACATAAATATTCAGAAAATCGGGATTTGAAGGGTATGGTGACTCACTCAAAACCCTACATTGAGATAAAAAAAATAAATAAATAAAAAAATAAATAAAAAATAAATAAAAAAATCATACTTACCTTAAACCCTTGTTGTTTTTTTCTTACATGAATGCAAAATTTCACCCTAGGGTTTAACTCCCTCTATCACTTAAGAATTAGGGATTTTCATTTTAGGTATTTTAGATCTAATGGGTTTGTGTTTCTATATATAAGTGGTTGGCATGTGATGCAAAGGGACCACTTATTGCATCGGACCCTAAACGTAGTCAACCCTATGCCTTTTTTTATTTTATTTTTTTAAACAATTTCTGATTTGAAGTTTTTTTAAAAAGCATTTTCCCCTTTTCTGTTGTGCCTTTTCGACAGAAATGCAATGGTGCATTTATGTATAAGGAATGCATCGATTAATCCATATTTAAAAAAAATAATAAAAAAATATGGTTCATACAAACAAATATCACCGATATTCTCATCTAAACAACATAGAAAATGACGTTAGACAATTTTTTTTTTTTTTTTTCGTCTTATCGGTGTGTAATTTTTATATTGTTTTTTTATGAATGTTTAATTTTTTTGCTATGTTTTTGTTTTCTACTAGAGTCATTGTGATGTCTTCTATATATATTGCACTATTGTAATTCACAATATTTAAAAAAATAAATTAAATTGTTTAGTGTGTGTTGTTGTATGGAACACATCGGTGCATTTTATGTAATAAACGCACCAATGCTTTGTATATAAAAAACCCATCGGTTACACTGATTTTTTTTTTCATTGAAAATTATGTGATTTATTTATAAAATATATTTAATAGTTTATGTATTGAATGGTACAAGTTGTATATTGATAAAAATATGAGTGAGAAGAGTTCAAATAAGAAAATTTTTGGTCCACACAATGATGACACATCCGGAAAAACAAAAAAGGTTGGTTCTCTGTAACTTCTATATCAAAATAATATGGTTGAACTATATTTAAGTTTAACTAATATGTATTCGCTAGTGTGTGTCATGCAAGGCCACAAAATGAGGAAGCTCGATAACATTTGTTCTTAGAAATCAATCCAATGATTCCAAGAACCAGGTTATATTTAAACTACAAGAAGCATTTCCAGAACAATGGTCAATGAGACCTCTTAGACTTGCAATAGAAAAAACATACAACAAAAAAGAATGATTCAAAAAGTAATATTCCTAAAAAAACTTTTTTAGAATATATAGATATATATATATTACATAGTATTCATTTATTAATATATCAATTTTGTGATAGTTAGTTTTCATATATCAATAAAAATACTTTATTGTCATGTTACTTTTTCTTGAAAATTATGAAAATCCCAAAGGACCAACAAGCTGATATCCGAAATATGCCAATAGGAATGTCCAAAAAAGTGTACAAGCAGATGGTCAAAGAATTGGACATAATTGCATCATAGGAGGAGATATCTCAATAACAACGTGCTTCAAATGTATGTAATCATTGAATTTTTCTATTAGGCACAAATAATTAATTATACATTAAATATTAATTTTCAAATATTCTCTTACAGAAAATAAAAGAAAATTGAACTCATTATGCACATAAAATGGGACGACAAGGAAGAAAAAGGTTGATAGCAAAGTTTGTGAGTCATTGTTATTTCCTTATAACAAATCAAGTTTTTTTTTTTATGTATATTTTAAGTTGTTTTACAACAACCATCCTTGAATGTCTTCAAACAGGTGCTAACATATAAAGAAGAGCCATCAAAAAAATTGATTGACATTGGGTTAATTAAGGGTTGTGAGTATATGTCAGCATATCAAAAATTAATTGTCAAATTTGTAAGTTGTTGACGGGCAAAACAGTCCATCCGTCAACTGGGAGAGTGGAATCGGTCCGGGGTTGTCTAAATAACCCAAGCCGTTTGGAATGAACCACCCTGACGAGTTTAACGGCTTCGTTGGCCGCCCTAAGGTCTCGTATGGAAACCAAAGGGAAATGATTTGAGCTAAGAAATCTAAAGGGAAACTAGAAACTAATAAAACAAACCAAATTAACTACACTAATCTAACTATAAATTACTAACTACTTATATATACAAGATACTAACTATGATTATAATAACTCAAATCAACTACCTAATTATCAATTTAATTACAATTTATTCACAAATATACATTACATACAATCTACAGATTTGAATAAACCTGTGAAACTAATTTGCTTGCTGCCCCAAGACAGCGAAGATAACTCTTTTTTGATTTTATGATTTATGAATAAGAAAGTAAATTAACTGAAATTAAACAAATTAAAATTATATCTATATTAAACTACTTAATGAATACAGTAAACAACAATCTAATTGACCTGGAGACGCTCCAAATCTGCCCTGTGTATGATGACTTCTTAAGCTGATTGGAGGAAGAAATTCACACCATTTAGCCCTCAAGCTTATCGCAAAGGATCAGCTATAATGCTTCCTGAAGTATGTTGCAGGACAAACAAAACATAAAAGAAATCATAACAATTTTCTGATTATAAATTCCTACAAAAGGGAAAACCTATTATGCAACAAACTTACATATTACAATCCAAATTATGAAGAAGACAAAGCTATCATTCACTAAAAAGAATTGATAATTGTTATGTCTTTTATCGATTTGGAAGAAACAAGATATAGATAACAATAATAAGATTATATCATCTGCATTTGATTTAGGTAGCTAAAGCAATAC
>ML781413.1:266412-317558 GCA_009831015.1 Picea engelmannii
GCCAATCCAAATATTAATGTATTGCAATTTCAATGAAATCCAATCACACAATCGATATAAAAATGTCCAATGAGTATACCAATGCGTGCGAGTGTTATACCATAATGTTCAATCATCCGACATGCAGTTCAAAACCAATCAAATGTTTAACCGAGGTGTCAAATTGATATTGCATAAATTTGATATGCCAAGAGCTATGATAAGGATCAACAGTAAGGATCACAAAAGATAAAAGATAACCCCCATGCAGTTCAATGAGTCAATGTTTAGGCAAGTCATAAAATGCGAATCCAAAGGCTAAATATCTTCAATAAAACCGAGTTATGCAATCCATCGAAGTATGAAAACCGATCAGAGGATACTGCCGATCATGTAAAAATCAACAAAAAGATAGGCGCAATATGCATAATGACACAAAAGGTATTGGCAGTTCAGATAATGATCGAAATGTGACCTCGAAAGGAGAAATTTTTATGCTTACAATCGTGAAGACTTAGAGAAGGTAGGCGTGCGTAAAGGCGCAAAGAATAAAATCATCATTCATTTGAAAATTGCGACGAAAATCAATGTTTGTGAAACATTGGTGTAGGCAGCTTATGAGACAATCAAAAAATGTGAATTGGCTGCCAACATAAGTATAATCTATGTTGTTTTACTTCCATCATTTTATAATTAATGAAACAAAAATAATTCTTTATATTAAATCTATGATTTATTATGGGGTATAAAAATTGCACGAAAAAAAGTATGGCACTGAGCCAATAGAAGAATTGTTGAAATAATGCATGATATTTGATTTTTAGCATATGTGTATGATTCATGAGTCACTTCTTCCTTTGGAGGTACATCGCTTTTCAATTTACATTCATGTATATTATTTATTTCAATTTTCATTATTCTCACCAATGTAGATAGACTCATTACAGTTTATTTTTATGTTTGTAGATGGAACTTCAAGAAGAACAAAACAATCAAGATTGTTGGCCCTTGACCAAGTTTTGTGGATATCTGGTCAAGTTTGACCTATTTTTGGACTTCGACAGCCTCTCGAAGGAAGACCGCAAGACGAAGCAGAGATCGTGGGATCTCGACCCCTTTCTGGGTCCTTTTTGGGATGAGGGAATATGTAACAAGAATGGGATGTTATCCCATGGGTTTACCCATGTTTAGGCCTATTTTGTAATATATAAATAGGTTCTTAGGCTAGATATAAGTAGTGGTGCATCTATGTGATTTGAATGTATGTTAAGTGCAAGTAGATTCTGGAAGTGCTTTGTGAATGAATGTGTGAGACTTGTAGAGCTAAGTGTAAGTCATTGTAGCAAGATTGTGGAAGGCTTAGTTTTGGAATGAAAGGAAGAAGGATCTAGTGAGCTGCCTAGATCTTCTTTCCTATGCAAAGTAAGGGTTTTGAGGCTCTATGCTTGTAACCGATTGACTGAAGACAATAAAGAAGAAGAGTTGGTGGACGTAGCCCCAGGGTGGGGGTGAACCATGTAAATACTGTGTGGTTATGCTTTGAGCTTGTCTTAATATGTTTATGACTCTCTAGCTAAGTTCTTTGATATAGATAGATAGATATGCTTATGCTTTGTGCTATGAATGTTAGATATGAATTCTATGAATGTGCTCAGTGTTTGCTTCTGCTAGATTTGATCCATCTGTTTGTGCTAAGTGATTAATTACATTAGATCTATGCGAATGATGTGATGCTCTATTCTATCTGCACAATAGTTATTGTTTGAATATTGATGAACTATTGATGCTAAGTGCTATGTTAAGTATTATAATCACAGATCTATGTCCCAGCTAAGGTTGCAGACACTTGAGTCCTACAACCACCCCTACCTCTACCTCAGGTGAGACTTCATTTGCTTCGTAGGTTTTTCCAAAAGGGTCGGTAGTTAGGGTTTTGTTGGTGCTATGTTGTAGCATTAAACCCTGGGTCTTCCCTTGTGCCAACAAATGGTTCCATTGCCAGGATCTGAAGCTATGATTGCTAGGAACTGAGAAAGAAGAAGCTTTGTGAAAAGATTCATCCGAAAGTTGTGAAATCTTTGTGCATAGATCTGTCACTCTAGTGCACAATATTCTACTTGATTTATAAAGCTCTGTGCTAAAAGAAAGAATCTTGATCTGAAGAAAAGAAGTCAGATATGAAGGAGAGAAATAAGATCTGAAAGCTTTGTGCTCTAAGAAAGGTAAAAGTGAGAATTTTTTATTAAAAGAGGTAAGATATGCAAGCTTTGTGCTCTGATAAAGGTAAGAATAGTGAATTTTTTTAGAATTGGAAGCTTTGTGCTCTGTAGAAGTAAGATAAGTGGAAATTTTTGTTTCTAGAGTATGGATCTAGATATGTTTAATAGAGTCTTTCATAGTTCGAAATTTAGGGTATTGATAGATGAAGGACTATTTTATATTAATAGATCTAATAAGAATAGTGAAAGATATGTTATACCTATGCATAAAAAGAATGTTTGGACTAACAAATGGATATTGGATCCTAGAAAGATTTTTTTGCAGGTTAGCTACCATGATCCTAGTGCACAGTACCATAAAGGTTGGGGATCACTTAAAAGAAAGAGAGGATTAACCCTTTGTTATAGTTGCAGAAGATCGGGACATCTTGCTAAGGAATTCCTTGGGAAAAGACCTAGTTGTCTTCTTTGTAAAGCTATGGACCATGAAGCATTGGATTTCCTAGAATGATTGCTAAGCTGGAAGAAATGAATCTGAATAAAGAAAACCCTAAGGTAGATCCAAAAATGGAAGAATCCCAAGAAGAATCAGAGAAAGTATCACTGCGAATAAACGAAACCCTGAATGACCATCAACATGTCAGACTATCATAAATCTTCAAGGAAAAAGAATGCATTGAAGTAAGAATAAGAGATTTCGACATTGACTATGTTTTGGATGAAGAAACACAGGTGAATATCATGACAGAAATAACTTGGGAAGATATAGGGAATCTTGCTATGATCCCTTCATTAGGAGGAATAGGACTATTCAGAGGAAAGATGATAAACCTCTGTGGGAAGCTTGCTAGCATACCTGTGAATGTTAATAGAACTTCGACAGAAGAAGATTTTGAGATTATTAAATTTATTGAAGACAATGCCCTGTTTACCATGTTACTAGAAAAACCTTGGATTGATAGAGATCAAGCCAGATGAAAGGAAGAAGAAGAAGTTTTGGAACAGAAGAAATAAGAGTTAAAATATTTCATGACTAGAAGGATCGCACACTTGATTGCAGAATAGGAGAACAGATCGAAGCTATTTAACAATAGAGGCCCATATGTTGAAGTTGCAAGAACATTAGAAGTCCAACAAAAGATTGAAGTACTTATCCTAGACAAAAGGCAGTATCACCCTTGAATCTTAGGAAATAATTTCAAAGCACCTTGGACAACATTCTGATTGCCAAGAATGTGCTAATCTGGCAGTTCCTACCATCAAAATGATGGAACACCCATTACCAAGATCAGGGAAGGATAAGAAGTCAGAAATCCCACAAAGGTCTTTAGGAATTGGCAATCATACTCCTAAATTCCAAAATAATCTGGTAGTAGACTTAGATTTCATAAAATATAGAACTGCTGATGAACCTCTAGCTTAGGATATTATCAGACTGCAGAATTACTCTAATTATCAGTCTGTATGCCTAGCTCAAAATATAGATGATATAGCACAAGATGTTTTGAAAACTAGAATCCATATGAATGGTCTACATTCAGATCTGGACCAAATAACTCAAAATCAAGAAGATCTGAGACATCAGCTTGTTGCTATTTTGGAAAAGCTAGGCATTATTGAAAAAGTTGTTGAGAATATGAAAAGAACTCAGGAAGAAGAATCCCAACCTTCTACTCCTGAGACACCTAGCAATGATGCTTCTTTCTCTTTCTTTAGCAAACCAACTTCCCCTACTCTAGATAAGGCTATTATTCTAAAACAGTTAGAATCTTGCTTTGCTAACCCAGTACTGAAAAGAGTTGTTCAGATTTTACAGCTTGCCAGAGATAAATTAGAGCTTGTCAAATCGCAAGGACGAGACCTAGAGAAAACACTACAGCAAGCTAAGGTAGAATCCCTCTCTAGTCAGTTAGCTCTTGTACAGATAACCCCTTCTTCACAACCTTATTTTATTAAGATGGTAGATGTCAAACCTGATAAGGAACAGCCTGAAACTAGCCAATCCAATAGGACTCCCACTTGGGAACAATGGTGTAATGCAAGATACACAAGCAGTAAAAAAGCTCCTATGGATATAGATGGTCAAGGACAAACTTCTTTAAAACAGGGAGACACAACTCCTGTTTCAAATGTCGATTGCAAAGAAAAGTCTGACATAGAAGTTATGATCCAAGGATGGCATGCTTGGGCTAAAACCCAAAAGATGATTTATAAAGATAAAGTTTCATGGAGTGATCTCGCTTTGAGAATCACTTGGGGATTCAGAGGAAACCTTTACTTCTGGTGGGAAAGAATATCTGATAACAGTAAATTGAGACTTCTCCAACACCCCACACCAGTAGATGAATTAGTTAAAGCAGTAGTTCATGAATTTTATGGAAAGATCAGTATTGATTCTTCACATTATGCTGATACTTACATGAGTCAAAAACTGTGTGACCTAAGTCATCTTAAGGATTACTATTGCATGATGCAAAGTCTATTGTATAAGGTTCCTGATCCCAGAAACACAACTTATTTGAGAAAATATGTCTCCTCAATGCCCAATCCTGTGCCTGAACTAACCAGAAAAAGGCTAGAAGATGAAGAAATTGACATAGATACCCTTTCTTTAGCAGGATTGCATGAACAAATTATCACTGCTATTCAAGAAGAATGTATTAGAAAGAAATTGGCTAAATCCTTGAAACAACAACTTAACTTCTCCTCATCTGCATGTGAAATCTTTAAGGAAACTTCTAGTTATGGTTGTTTCAAACCTAAAGCCAAATATAAGAGTCATAAACATTCCTCTTCCTCTTCCTGTAAATGTAATTCCTCTCCTAAAAGAAAGGTCTTTAAAAAATCAAAAGGCTTTAAGCCTCGCCGTAAATTCTTCTTTAAGAAACGTCAGACTCCTAATAAGCCTAGGCAATCCAGATGTTTTATCTATAAGAAGCCTGGCCACTGGGCATCTCAGTGTCCTCTGCAGTCTAAAACAAAAACCCAGGTTAAGGTCATGACCCTCTTTCAAACAACTTATGACCCTGCTGAATGGGATTTAGTTGACGACCGTCCAGAAGGTGAATACTTTTCATTTTCTGAAGTTTCCTCTGATGAAGAAAATGAACGTTCTTCTTCTGTTTTGTCTGACTCTGAGTCTTCTCCTTCTGACACCGACCTTCCTAACTTTCTTGACATTAAAATGTTTTCTCCCGCTCCAGATCTTCCTTCTCTCCTCAAAACCCGTCAAGAACTCCTCTCCAAACTTTCTTCCCTCACTCCTGGTCAATTCTTTCTTATTGATTACTATCAATCCCATCTTGATCAGGTTAATTCTCAAATTACCTCCCTACAATAGCCAAGTGTGGTGAGTATCCATCATTACACTCCCACTGATGCAGACTATGCTCTCTCCTCTTCTATTGTTCGAGTCCCACCACAACTGAGTGACTCTAAGAAGAAACATAAAGAGAAAGCATTAGCAATCCAATCCACTGAAGACAAATCTTTGGATGATACTATTTCATCCTTAGAAGAATAAATAAAAGATAAAGAAGAACTTGTCAGAGAATTGTGGAAAAATGTGAAACTACAGAAAGAAGAATTAGCATTTCTAAAAAGACAAAGAGATGTTGAATTAGAAAAAGAATTCTCTGAAGGATTTAAAGAAGCTGGTTTCTTCAAAATGATAAAAGGATTGGATGACAGAATTGTAATTTCTGTAAATATAAAGCCCTCTGGATATATGACATATTCTCTGGATGCACAGGTTGATACTGGTGCTATGAACTCTTGTGCCAAATATGGTGCAATTCTAGATTATTATTGGCAGACTACCAATCTTTCGTTTAGAGCTGTCAATAATACTATGATGAAAATAGAGCATATATGTCCAGACTTTCCCCTGTATATTCAATACAAGAGAATACCAGTCACTCTGTATAGCTTTGATACTGGTTCTGACATTCTCTTAGGCCAAGACTTTGTAAATAAGTGTTTACCACTCACCGTAAATACTAGCTGTTTGATTCTCACTATATCAAACCAAGTTGTATCTGTCCCTTATAAGACTGATTATGAATGCAGAATACCAACAAAACCTGCTCAACTATATTTAGAAGTCCCTGCAAACAGTCTTATGAAAATCCAAAAGATTATAAAGCATACTGAAGCACATGCATCAGATTCCATCAAAGATATAAAAGACAAGATTGAATCTGATTGTACTTCTGATCATCCCAATGCTTTCTGGACCAGAGAGAAATACTTTGTGAATTTGCCATATAAGGAGGATTATACTCCAAGACCTCAAAAGGCATCTGCTAACCACATGTCTCCAACAGAGCTAGAATATTGTAAAAGAGAGATACAGGAACTATTGGATAGAAAACTTATTGAAAGCAGTAGAAGCCCATGGGCTTGCCCATCATTTTATGTCAATAAACATTCTGAGCAAAAAAGAGGAAAGCCCAGAATGGTAATTAATTACAGAGCCCTGAATGCTGCTTTATTGCCTTTAAGATATACTTTACCAAATAAGGATATCCTTTTTGCAAAAATAGGCAAATGCAATATTTTCACAAAGTTTGATCTAAAAAGTGGATTCTGGCAAATAGGGATAATACCAGCAGACAGATACAAAACCGCTTTTGTGGTGCCACAAGGGAAATACCAACGGAGGGTAATGCCATTTGGTCTCAAAAATGCACCATCTGAATTTCAAAAGCGTATGGATGATATATTTCGACATCTTCCTTTCGTAATTGTGTACATAGATGATTTGCTAATTTGCTCTAAAGATTTGAAGCAACATGTACAACATTTAGAACAAGTTTATGATTTGCTATTTAAACATGGTTTAGTCCTCAGCAAACCAAAACTCTGTTGGGCACAGACTAGAATAGAATATATTGGGATGATTCTTTCACAAGGGTCTGTTGAATTACAAGATCATGTGTTGAAGAAACTAACAGAGTTTCCAGATGAAATTTTGGACACTAAGCAACTACAGAGATTCCTAGGGTGCCTGAATTATATTCGTCAATTTTATGAAAATCAAGCTGTAGATGTTCGCATTTTACAGCAAAGATTAAGAAAGGCTATTCCTTGGAATTATAAGATGACCCAGGCTGTCCAAATCATAAAATAGAAGACACAAAATCTTCCTAGACTTCATCTTCTAGACATCTCCTTAAAATTAATCTTAGAAACAGATGCCTCTCATGAAACTTGGGCAGTTGTTCTACTACAGAAAAATGGACCAAGACTGGAAGAGTCTGTATGTATACTTCTGGTTGTTTCAACGATACTGAACTCAAATATCCCTCCTCTCATAAAGAGATTCTAGCAGTAAAATCTGGTATAAAGAAATACAGGATCTTTCTCAAGCCTGTACATTTTATTGTTAGAACAGATTTAAAGCACATGAAAGGGATGTTATCTAATCAAAGATTGTTGGAACAGGGAAATAACAGGATTCTGCGATGGAGTCTCTGGCTGGAAGGTTATGACTTTGATATAGAATATAAGCCAGGAAAAGAAAATTGCATTGCAGACCTGCTAACAAGAGAAGCTTCTCCTTCAAAAGACATAAAATCTTTAATATGGCTGAAACCCCCTTGAATGCCATATACAGAGAAGCTCCACCAGGATTTAAATGGATCTTGGTGTGTGAAAATTGTACATACTGTTATTGTTTTGATTGTTTAGTATGTTTGATTAAGAATAGTCCAGCCTGTATATATATCTTAAAAGCATGGTATGAGAGATATGCTTGTGTAATCTCTTATGGATCTTATTTCAGAGAACAAAGAGATTTGTTCAGACGTATTATGACTGGAGGACCTTTCCAAGGTCAAGTCTACATTAGTCTTCATACCCCATTCCTATCTTATCAAGACTACTGTATGATTTTAGAACAGATCAAGTATGATGGTTGCATCTGGATAACTTTTGAGTGTGATACATTCAAAGAATATTATTATTCATGGTCTGGATGGTTGTATTTACTAATGTGGAAATATTGTCCCAGAGATTTAGATTTCTTCAACCAAACAGATAATGATGCCTTCAAATTATGGTTCCATGCAGAAGTCTGTGAAGCAGCTCAAAACGAAGCTTGGTTCATGTTTAGTCTCTCGCATGTGAATAGTGAGCTCAAAGAAGTTGCCTCATCCAACAGATCTCCCCAATACAAGACATTCAATGATTATTATGGGAGTACATGCATACCTGATGATGAGTTAATTCCAGCTATGATGGGGTCACCATTTTATGAAACATTCAGCGGGCTTCCTCCATTTTTTGATGATCACAGCTCACCTCCTGCTAGCCATACATATGACAGTGATGCCTCATTTGATTCCATTGGAGAATATAATATTGTAAACCATATGGAAGCATGATGGACCCTCCTTTTGTCCTCTGCTTTAATAAAGTTTGTAATAATTCATGTCTATCGGGCCGACAGTGGTGTCCCGACGGTTCGTGGGTGCCGTGCACTCCACAGTGTAAGAATAATAGACTCTAAGTCATGATATGACTAAAGTAGAACAGTGTCCTCCGTAAAAGTTGATGATGGGTCCCCATATGGCCTAGCCTTTAAGGGATGAGATAACAGATGTAGTCCACAACTGCCCCATCTAGAGTTTTCGGAGATTCTCTTTTAACTGGAAGTTGCCCATTACTCTTTACCGGTAACCTACTAAGTTTTGTATAAATAAAGGGTCTCACCTCTCATTTGGACACGGGAAAATTGAGAGCGTCTGAGCATTAGTCTGAGAGTCTTAGTATTGTGTCGAGCGGTGTGTATGTTCTTTTCTACTCTTGCCTTCGGGAACCTAAGTGAGCAAATCAAAAACACTAACCTCATATGTAAATTGGTCCTAGAGTTTCCTCTGGTAAAAATTGGTAAATTGGTAAAGTAACTATGTTAAGAGAAGATAAGAATCAGAATGGGAAAAGGCATACTGAGACGAAGCTCACTGGAAAGAAGGCTAGAAAGATAAGTAAGAAGAGAGATAAGATTGAAAAGTTACATAAATTTCTAGAGGGAACCTCACAGAAGGAAAATTTTCAAAATTGGATCTTTGTTGAGATATCATAACAATGACACATGGCACTTCACCATGACGAAGCAATATAGTCATTGGGGAACGTTATAACCATTAGATCAATGCTTCAAACAGATAGAAATCCATTTATGGCCAGCCAACTCACCATCCAATCATTGAGACCATGCCATAATGGATAGAACCGAGTTAATGAATACCTCATACCCGTTGTAAGCAACCCATTATCAAGTTACCTATTTATCCCACCGTGCCACGCAAGATGAAGAAAACTGAAGAGGTTAAGGAATTAGACAGTGCATCTACGAAGAATGACTCCATATCACCAGATCAAGGAGGTGATGGTGGAGAGATAGATGGAGCAGAAGTTGAATAGAATAAAGGTGAGGTTACACCGCCTAGAGATGAGGAGGACCCCTCGAAGAAAGGGAAGGTTTCCCCTGCGAAGCCTTCCTCCCAGAAGAAATCAAAATCTTCTATGACAAAAATGCATACTATCCTCACCTAAGATGACTTCGATTTCATTATAGTGGCCCTGAATGATGCTTCATTAGAGATAGCAAAAAAAAAAGAGGCTAAGAAGGAAGTGATGTACAATAGAATCGAGATTGAGCTCCAAGGAGTGTAGCAAACACTATAATCCAACCACACAGTCTCCACTGTGCCTCTGTCAACAAGAACATCGGAACTGGGAGATGAGCCATCTCAACTCCAACGAATCATTGAGATAGTCAAAGATCACCTTCAATGAGCACATGAAGAAACATCACAAGCCACCCATGATTTGACACAAGTACAAGGAGTCCTTGTAGAGAAACGCAGTACTGTAGAACGGGAGAAGCTTTGTCTCTAGGAAAATTTTGATGAAGAAAAATCCCAACTATAGAAAGAAAAGGAACAGTTGCTAATGGAGCAACTCGAAGTAAAAGAAATGGTCAACAGAGCGCTTCACTCTATGACTATCATAGAAGTAAAAGTTGAAGAGAGAATTCCATAGAAAATAGTACAACTTGAAGAAGTGATCCAACAACTAAAACAACGCATAGCAGATTTGGAGCTACCTACAGTACATGAGACCCCTCAAGATGTAAGAGACCAAAGGGAAGCAACCACCAAGAGTGAAGTTGATAGACTGAAGGCTCTTGGAGGAGAGTGCAAGAAGCTGAGTAACCACATTGCCCAAACGTATGAGAAGCTCGCTGAGAACCCAAAATTGCAGGAACTAGAGTCGCATCTCTAGGATGCAAAGTAGCATGCAGAGATACTACAGGCACAATTGAAGGCCCTGTTAGCTATAGAAAGAATGAAGCGGTCTCAAGAGTAGCATATTATCCAACAACAAATCCATATGATTCAAATCAAAGTGATGGAAGTAACTCAAAGACTCCAACATGTGCAAGATAAGGCCTATCCATTGTTCACAGAGGTTGAAAGCCGAGGTGTAGAGCTAGAACAGGTTGTTAACGCAGTAGAACAATGCCTAGAAGGTACAGTGAATGATGTAGTAATCCAAGAGTTCACTGAGCAAGAGGTCATAGCCCAGCAGCAAGTTGAAGTAGTTTGAGCCAAGCTTGAAGCATTCGAAGTAGAAATTCCTACATCAGAGTGACTCGGGACGAGTGACAAGTGAGTGTTGGGGGCTTGTTGGACCTTGACCAGGTTTTGTGGATATCTGGTCAAGTTTGACCTATTTTTAGACTTCAACAGCCTGTCGAAGGAGGAGCACAAGGCGAAGCAGAGATCACGGGATCTCGGCCCCTTTTTGGGATGTGGGAATATGTAACGAGAATGGGATGTTGGCCCATGGGTTTACCCATGTTTAGGCCTATTTTGTATTATATAAATAGGTTCTTAGGCTAGATAGAAGTGGTGGTGCATCTATGTGATGTGAATGTATCCTAAGTGCAAGTAGAGTCTGCAAGTGCTTTGTGCATGATTGTGTGAGACTTGTAGAGCTAAGTGCAAGTCATTGTAGAAATATTGTGGAAGTCTTAGTGTTGGAACACAAGGAATAAGGATCTAGCGAGTTGCACATATCTTTTGTCCGATGCGGAGTAAGGGTTTTCAGTCTCTATTCTTGTAACCGATTGACTGAAGACAATAAATAAGAAGATTTGGTGGAAGTAGCCCTAGGGTTGGGGTGAACCACGTAAATACTGTGTGGTTATGCTTTGTGCTTGTCTTAATGTGTTTATGACTCTCTAGCTAAGTGCTTTGATATAGATAGATAGATCTGTTTATTCTTTGTGCTATGAATGTTAGATCTAACTTCTATGAATGTTCTTAGTGCTTGCTTATGCTAGATCTGATCCATCTATTTGTGCTAAGTGCTTAATTACATTAGATCTGTGTGAATGATGCAATGTTTTGTTCTATCTGCACAGTAGTTATTGGTTGAATATTGATGAACTATTGATGCTAAGTGCTTTGTTAAGTATTATAATCACAAATATGTGTCCCAGCTAAGGTTGCAGACACTTGAGCCCCTGCCTCTACCTCGGGTGAGACTTCATCTACTTCGCAGGTGTTTCTGAAAGGGCCAGTAGTTAGGGATTTTTTGGTGCGCTGTTGTAGCGTTGAACCCTGGGTCTTCCCATGTGCCAACAAAGACAATCAACCAAACATTTATCAAAATAACTGAAGGCATGGAGGTAGCCCAATCACTAACTACAATTCCAATGAAGAATGATGAACAATTTATTTGGATATCAATGCAAGATGCAATTGTATTTTTTTGAAATAATTGTCTGTGAAAATCAGACATTTTTGTTTAATGTAATGGACATAGTGTCCCAATTGAAAGACAAGATATTACCAATAAGTGTCCCATTTTGTATGATAGAGACCCTCTTATTCATATAATAAAAATATGTTTTAATTTATTCTATTGCATTGTCCAATGTCATTGTGAAATGTTACAACGATGATTAAATATATGGATGAATAAATATTATAATGAAGAGATGCAAAATATGATGATATAACAAATTAATACAAACATCATATCCAAATTCACTAATCAAAATATAAGATATATGTAAATTTTTTGATAAATAATGGAATTAAAAATAATAATAATTACACTATCATAGGTCGATGTTTCTCGATGTATTTTAATTATTAATTCCATCGACACATTTAATATTAAAACTCACTAGTGCATTTCATAGCAATTCACACCAGTGCTTTTATGTAATCAATTAGCATTGGTTTCAATATTAATTTAATACCACAAAATTATATAAAAAAATTGGCCATTAGTGTGTTAATCTTATACGAATCACCGATGTGTATGTGTTATTGGTATGCATCGGTGCTATTGTGTTAATGATAAGAACTGAGGCTTGTTTGTTACTAAAAAACACCAATTCTTTCAATTTTTAATGCACCGGGGAATTTTTCCCTATAAAAAATTGGTGCATATTATTTTATACAGCATCGATGCCTTCTTATTAATAATGCACCAGTACGTTCTATGTAGAAATATGCGGTGCTTAATTATTTTTAACTCTCCCGATGCATTTTGATTTTATATCCCCGATGCTTAAATATTTTACTCCCCCAGTGATTTCATATTTTACCGCCCTGGTGCTTGAAGTTAAGTGTACAACACCATTGATGTAGGTGTATGTATGCATCGATGCTTGTGCCTTATACAAACACATTGATTTGTAAATATCCACTAACAACTCCAGCTGCCCAATTTTTTTTAGTTATAATCAACTTATGTTATAGTATCCACAAAAACATCCTCTATCGATAACAAATGTTGTAGCAGAGATTTTTTTGACAATTTTTTCCAATTTTGTAACACTAGAAGCCTTCATTATAACCTTCACTAAAAGGTATTTTCCTTGTAGTGGTTGTGAAAACCCTTAATCTTAAGAGGAAAGTTTACAGGGTATGGACAAATCCTTCATTTTGAAAATGATTGGAGTGCCATGGTGCTTGGGAGAGTCCTGTGTAGTATGAGAAACTGTAAGTCCTGAAAGAGACACCTGCCTTAAGCAGAAAGCTTGCAAGTTATGCAAAACTTCAACCGAGGTGAAGTGAGAATGCCTCAGTTTGTTTCAAAGTGAAATTTCAATCTCTTAAGAGTTGGAAGAACCTTCTAAAGGGCCTGGAAGAAACTAAAAAATTATTAAGTCTAGATTTAGATTCTTACTATGAAGGAAACCTGTATTTTAAGAGGGGAAAATTCACAATTGTTGACCTAGTGAAGGAAGATTCGTAGTCGTTGAATTGGTGAAGAAAACATATCTATACCATTGGTCAGATGGTATTACCATCAGAGTGACCATGCGAGGGTATTGTCAAGACTTCGATGAAGAAACCATGAGTTAAGGAGGATCGTTGATCTTTTGGAGTGCGTTCAAGATCAATTATGGACCATTGGATCTAGCTCTTAGTACATCATAGTAGGGACTATTTAAATATTGGGAGGAGGATTAAGATAATATTCTGTCGATTGGGGAGTCTAAGGACTGTAGATCTCACAGGGAGTTTTCTGTGAGATATCAACCATTGGACCTAGCGATAAATGCTACGAAGGGGAGGGTTCATAAATATTAACTAGTGGATAGATGTGAACCTCGAGGCACACGATGTATGTTGGATGGAAAGAATGTGGAATGTTTGATGGTTAGAGTGAGTGTGTTCGAAGTAGTCCACAACTTCTGAGTGGAAATACCCCAATAGGGAACGACTCTGAGAACATATATAAAATGTTGATCAGCATATGTGAGACTATATCTCAGCCATGAATTTCGTGAGTCCCACTCATAGTGGATAAAATGGATGTTTAAGGGAAGTATAAAATTCATGTAGGTAGATACTCCAATGAAATCATGGTCATTACAAAACATAGTCCAAGAACCGTTGGATCCCCGAGGATGATTTATTAAAGCAATACCAATGGAAAGGAGTTTGACTCTCATGTTTGAGCATTCTTATGGGAATGTATTTGAATAACCATAGGTGGTGGTTCTAAGGCTGATAAGGTTACCAACCATCTGATTTGGGGTGTCTAAGCCCCTGATCACTGTATCCAACTCTATGGAGGCTATTTGTAGTAATTTGCAAGAGTTAGTATAGCATTTGATGTGATAAGAGAAGTCTTCACATAGGCACTGATGAATCTAAACACTCATCCCCAGTTCTAAGGAGAAGAAAATCAGACATCCCACCATTCTAAGAGTGGATAGGGGGTCGGTTGTGTTACAAAGTGGTGTCATAGCATATTTCAAAATATAATCTTGAATGGGTCACCAAGGCTACTTAAAATTATTTAAGGACACTTGTTATATTGTCAAAAATGTGTGCTACAATGTTCAATTATGTAATGGCTAACAATATTTTGTTATTTCATCACATAGGAAAATAGAGGTGAATGGTGTAGTGCAACATGGAAGATACATCACACTTCAAAGATTAGGAGTCTGATGGTTGGAGGGATAGGGAAACCCCTCCAGATTTGGTATCCACTGTCAGAAGTATGAAGGCAGATAATGAGAGACTCATGAGGGATCAAGATGAGCTGGAAGAACTGAATATAGTTCTATTGCATAGCTTATTTGAGATTCAAAATCATTTGTAGCAAGGCCCTAATAATTTAGAGTGAAAAAATCAGAGAGGTTGAGAACCCCTTCAGATTCCCAAAATCACATAATATCCCATAGCAATATAGGAAAGAGTTATTCCAAGAGGCATCAGAATGCCAAGAAAAGTAAATCTGGTTGGAGTGTTTCCACATAGTCATCTAGTAGGAAGATTTGTTCCAAGGATTTGTCCAATAGTGACATTGGATCAAATATCCCTAAAAGGAAAAGAAAGAGACATTCATAGAGTTCCCTGATTGAAGAATACAAGAAGGCTAAGTCACCTACCTTTGATGGAGAAATTAATAAATAATAAGAAGATGAGGCTTGGTTGTTGGGTTTAAAGAAGTATTTTCGGGTACACAATTACTCGGATAATACTAAGGAAACAATTTCCATCTTTTATCTAAATGGATGAGCTTTCATATGGTTGGAGGATCTCAAGGAGATCAAAGGACTAAAATAAATCAAACTAAGCAGGAAGTGTTTTGAGAAGTATTTCAGAAAATCCTACCTTTTAGAGAAACATTTTGATGATAAAATTAAAGAATTCCATGAGCATAAGTTGGGACAACTTACTATGGATGCAGATGTTAATATATTTATGGAGATATTGAAGTATGTTCCTTACCTCAAGGATGAGAAAGCAAGGATACAATGTTTTGTCAATGGATTTCCATAGTCCTACCAGAACATAATTGAATTTGACAAGCCCAAGACCTTGAAGGACACTATAAGGAAGGCTAAGTGTTGTTATTATCAGTCTAAAAGTAAGCATAAACCTTCTAAGGAATGGAAGAGAATGGATAAGATTGGATTCCAAAAGAAAGGATTCAAATATTTCCCATACAAGAATCTGAAGAGGGGTGCGAAATTGGTTCAACCAATCAGAGGTGGGCATCAACATAAATTTCCATCTCAGAGTGCAAATAAACTAGCAGAATAGGAAAGAGAAAGAGTATAGGAACCCAAGAAAGGACATTTTCAATGTCGGGGATGTGGAGAACCACACCCGCTAAATGATTTACCTCATAAGAAGCAAGACAATAATATAATTTATCATGTGAAGGAATCTACTACTATCAATGATGTGGCCAAGAGTGTGCCAAGGATATAAGAAGATGTGGAGAATTAGAAAGAAGACCACCAGAATTAAGTAGTGGACATGGAAGGTATAATCTCCAAGCAACGCATTTCTATTTTGATTGACCCTGGATATAACTTTAGTTATGTTCACCAAAATTTGTTGAAGCATGTGCCTTACAAAGGAAGAAGCATGCAAAGGCATGGTTGGTCCAATTATCCACCAAAACTAAGAGAAAAGTGGCATAAATGATAGAATCTTGTCTATTTGAGATGAGTGGACTGCATACTCAAGCAGGCATGAATATCCTACCTTTAGGAGCATATAATATACTATTAGGTATGGATTGGCTAGCTACCCATAAGGAAAAGTTGAACTACTATAAGAAAACCTTGGAATGTGAAAACAAAGAAGTAAGGACAAAAATCTTGCAAGGAATTCAGAAGTAGGTATCAGTTAGACAAATATTGGCATTACAACTTAAGAAATTCAGCAGGAAAGGGTTCCCCTTGTATGCGATACAAGTGTTGAATTCAATAGAAGGAAATGAGTTGAAGGATGAAGATCACCCTGTGTTGTGGGAGTTTAAGGATGTATTTCCAAAGGAGGTTCCTAGACTACCTCTTAAGAGAGATCTTGATTTTTTGATATATCTTGTATCTGGAGCAATATTAGTGTCGAAAGTACCCTACAGGATGAGCACACCATAAGTGGTGGAGCTAAAGGTACAACTAAAGGAGATGTTGGATAAAGGTTACATAAGGCTGAGTTTGTCTCCATGGGGAACACCAACCTTGTTTGTAAATAATAAGGATGGTACACTGAGGCTATGTATTGACTATAGGTAGTTGAACAAGATGACCATCAAGAACAAGTATCCATTGCCCATAATTGATTATCTCTTTGACTGGGTCAAGGGAGGTGTAGTTTTATCAAGATTGATTTAAGCTCGAGATATGACCAAGTTAGAATCAAGGATGAGGACATTCAAAAGACAACCTTTAGCACAAGACATAGACACTATGATTTTGTGGTGGTGCCATTTGGACTCACCAATCCATCAATTTCTTTCACGTGTTTGATGAATAACGTTCTCAGCAAGTATCTAGAAATGTTTGTCTTAGTGTTTGTGGATGAAATTTTGGTGTATTATAAGACTAAAGAAGAGCATGAAGAACAACCTAGAATTATGTTGCAAGTGTTGAGAGAGAAACAATTGTATGCTAAGTTCATCAAGTGCAATTTATTTCAAAAATAAATCCAACACTTAGGCCACGTAATTTCAACAGAAGGAGTGGCAGTAGATCTCAAAAAGATCAAGGTAATCATGGATTGGCTTGCCCCTCAAATTTTAATAGAGATAAGGTCTCTCATGGTATTGGTTAGGCATTATAAAAGGTTTATAAAGGGATTTTCCAAGATTGATCATCCCATTACCTCCTTACAAAGAAAAGGGAAAAAGTTTATATGGTCAGCAGAGTGTGAAGACAACTTCTAGAAGCTAACATATATTGTGAACAATGCCCATGTTTTAAAGATTACAAACCCTAAAAAACATTTCTTGGTTTGTATCGATGCTTGCAAGGAAAGAATCGTTGAATTCCTTATGCAGGAGTAACAAGTGATTATTTATGAATCATGAAAATTAAATGAGTATGAGGAGAAGTATGTCACTCGTTATTTGGAACTTGAAACAATTGTACAGGTACTAAATATGTAGAGGCATTATTTGCTTGGGATAAGGTTTTTCTTGATGACAGATCATTGTGGACTAAATTATTTGTTGGACCAGACAAGGTTGAATTCCATACATGGTAGGTGGATGACGTTGATTAGTGAGTTTAATTTTGAAATGAAACACATAAAGGGAAAGGAAAAAAAATTGGCAGAGGCACTCAATCCTAGTGTGTGGTTTATACATTTAGAAACATCAAGTGTGGGAGAGTACAACATCCATAAAAGAATAAAATATCTCCTACTAGAAGATGGGTTCTTCAGTCATGTGAGTAAAGGATTGCAACAAGAGGCTAGATAAAATAAATATTAAGGTTATCCACTCAGAGCGGATAATTTATTGTTGTATAATAGTAGGCTATATGTTCCTAATTCAACATAATTGAGGCACTTGATTATGGATGAGTTCCATAGGAGATCCTATGTAGACCATCATGGTTACCAGAAATGGTAGCAATAGTAAGGAAATTATATTATTGGCCTAGGATGAAGCAAGACATTGCAAAATACATTGCCAAGTGTCTAGAGTGTCAACAAGTAAATTTGAAAATAAGCATCTATTGGGATAGGATTTTGGGGACTAGTCTTGGGAAATGCACAGGAGCTAACCACGTGCAAAAGAAGGAAAAAAAATGGCAGACTTCCAGGGATCAACGCGCGTAAAGGAAGGAATATTGTTGGAAGTCGTTAGGCGTTTTGGGTCCATCAATATGGGCTAATCCCCATTGTAATTTTATAAATATGTAAGGTTTTTGGGATAGATAGGTAGCTAAAGAGGGAGTGAAGTATGATAAGAATAAATGAAGTGAAGATAAATAGAGAGAGAATGGAAAGGGAATTTTGTATGAGACCTAATGTATGAGTGCAGTGTACATATTTTGTAAGATATGTTCTGAATAATATAACAAAAAGAAGATCGTTGTGTACGTATCCCATATTGGGTGAACCATGTTAATTATGGTGTCTATGAGTTATGATGTGTTTGATGTTTTGTTTATTGTGCCCATATAATATATGGTTTGTTACTATGAATATATTATATGTTAGTTTATTTATGTGCACGTGGTGTAAGTAGAATGGCTATAAGGATTTCCTCCCATCCCTTCATCACTATGGAAATCTGGTTCCTGTAGTTCCCATAGATACCTCAAGTGAGACTTCAACTACTTGTGGGTGATGCCGAAAGGGACGGTATCTGAGGTTTTTGTTGGTAAATTCAATATTTTAGCATGGTGGACGTTGTGTGGTCCTTTACTTATCTTTTTTAGATAACTTACTAATTTTTTTTTAAAATGACCCTTGCAAACTAAAGGAAATCCTAAGTTATCACGGTGGATGTAATAATCCTTACTTAGACCCTTTATCTTCCTAAGGTGTTTTGTAATCTAAAAAACTTGAAACTAGTCCTAGATTGTGAGCATGTGGGAATGTGTGGGCCCTTACAACTTCTTTAAACTCTTTAGGTGACTTACTCTAAAAAAAAAATTTGAAAATTATCCTAGAATTGCATGCATGTGGGAATATGGACACTCACAACTCTTTTAAGATTTAATTTTCAACAAGTAAATTGAGAGGATTGGCCTCTTTTTGAAATTGATTTGATTTAACAAGGGAGATGGAGACTTATCTAAGCAACCTCTTTTTTTGATTTCCAAGATCACACTAAGGTAAAAGGAAAGATAATACTCCAAGATTGGTTTAGATGGTCTTCTAGTCCTAGTTTAATGTGACGACTTTTGTAAAATGAAATCTTTGTTATGAAATTCAAATGAAAAACCTTTTTAGCCATCCACATGGAAATCAAGGAAATCAAGGATATTGTGGTTCCTTGTAATCTCCCTAATTATCTATGTGTGATGTTTGGTTTATGGATGAAAGAATGAAATCTCATCCTGCTTCTACTAGCTTTTACAAAGTGATAACATCAAATCTAAACTACTGAGTGGTAGTGGCAAACTCAAGGCTTACAATTTTGCAAAAATAAGACAAGTGCATAGCAGAATCAGAGATAGTCATGCACAGAGTGTAGACCACATGTTTGGAGAGTTATGACAGAGCGCAGATGTCCACAGATTGTGCATCTGTTCATCTCGAACCTACACACATGTAGGAAAGTTGGCAGGATTTTTTTTTTGAAAAATGTCTCTTACTATGGGGTGAAATCCTGCTCTAAAGTGGTGAGTTTAGGACAATTTTGACCCCTGCACATGCAAACAAGTAAGAAAGAAAACTCGAATAGCCTAATTGGGGATAATTTTGATTCAAATCCCCAGTATGGTCCCCAATCTGTTGGGTTCCTTTTGGCACAAGGGTGAGCAAAAGGTGGTCCCTTAACTATCTAGTTAGAATATATAGAAAGCATAGCAGAGAGTTAGTTGGTTAGTGGCTCAAATAACAAAAAGAGACAAGAAATAAAAAAACAATGAAATAAATCTAAACTAAGCAAACAATAACTTGAAATAAATGCACAAAGAAAACACAAGAGAGATTTACCAAGTAAATTGATCTTCGAATTGAGACTCCTTAGAGAAATATGGGAACTTATGAGTCCCTCTTCCTCCTTGGGAAGGCTCTTGAGTCCCCAAGTACAAAGTTTTCTTTCTACTATCAATGGATAACAAACGAAAAGAGTGATGGATTACTCAAGAGGAGAAATTCCTAACACTTTCTATGGATGCCCAAAGATTTCAAAGAGGAAGATGGCTTCACAAAGCTAAAAATGAGCATCATAACAATACTTAAATGCTTCTTCTTTTTTGCATACAATGGCCCTTTATTTACAGGAGGATGGAAATATTTTTCTTAATTGGTTCCAAATGTCAATGGGAGGCCCTTGGAGGTACCTCCCATCCTTTTCAATGATCCGAAGGAGAAACTTGGGGGCGATTTTGGGTATGGGGAAGATCCCCTTCATCCCAAAAGTAGTTGAGGCCTGACAAAACTCATCAATGCGTTGTTTTTGCGTATGTGTGGGTATTTCAATTATCACTCGTGCACTCTATGTACTATGTATATCATACACCATGTTATCCCACACAGATGTGTGCATACTACTTTGGATGAATGTGCGCAGATTTCCAGAACCACTTTTACATATTTTTATGATTTTCTTTCCAAACTAAGTCCAATCTTTCCATGAATATTGGTAGTATGTTGTGTTTGTGTTAATTGTTTCTTCTTCCATTGTCTGTATTTGTAGTGAGACATTTTTTGGTGGTAACAAAAATATGTGAGGAAAAGAATAAGTTGGAATGTTTTTCTTGAAGAAAATAGAAATCTTGTCCAAAGGAGTGATGATCACCCTGAAACAGAGAAGACCCAGATCTAGACTGGGGCTACAAAGGATTGTAGCTTGGTACCTATTGGAAAGAAACCAAAACTTGTAAGGGAGGTCACTGAGGAACTGTAAAGAAAAAAAGAGATTCCTTGTGTAGAGGAAATATAGTGGGAAGGGTACCTGATATACCTGTGGAGGTCCTAATCTCAATGGGAAGAGGACAACTTCAATTTTTCTCAATGGAGGAAGGAAGGTAACATTCCTGGATCAATTTTGAGTTTGAAGAAATAGTTGAATCAATCCACTTGTTGTATCATGGCTTGGCATGGGGGTGGCATGATGTAGGAAGGTACTCTGCAACATAGCCTAAGGTTGGTCGGAAGGTGTCCTCTCTGAGTCAGTTGGTTTTTGACATTTACTAAACAGACAAGTGTGTTTTAATTTAATGTGTTGATGTAAATCTATTATTTCATGGTTAAATAGGAAATATGAATGTATTGTTTAATTCCTAAGTAAAATGGAATAATTATGTTTGTCTCCTTTGGCCAACCTATTAGAATTATTAATCTTTGAGATTTGTGTGAGGTTAGGGTGCATCCCTATGAGGGTTACAAGGATTTTCCTGGAAATCTTGCAAAATATGAAGAAAATATTCATCCTAAAATTGAAAGAGGAGATGTCTTATCAATTTTAAGGATCTCTGTAGTGTCCCCAAGGCCGAGCCCTGTTGTAAATCATGTTCTGAAAGGAATTGTAATTATGTTTTATAGGGTGGTGAGCCAATTTTTTATAAGCTAGTGGCTTATGTGTTTGTTAGGCCAGGGAGCCTAAGTGTTGAAGGCTAGGAGCCTGTTGTTGTATATGTAATCACACTGAACAAATTAATAAAAAATTGTAAACACCGCCAGGTGCAGACCAACCACGATGAATGAGTGAAGGGGGACTGAGCTTCCACAGAGAAGGAAAGGGATTAGGGGTTGGAAGGTGGGAAAAGGGGCTAAGTGTTAAGCCTAGGGGGCTTCAGCCTTAAGAATAATATTTTAATATTATTCCAAAAAGGCATGAGCATTTCATGTTTTATCCTAAGTTCCTAACCATGAGGAAGGTGATGTGTGCTAGGTAAACGCATGAAGTTTCTAGCGCGACAAGTGTCAACCCCAACCCGTGCAAATAAAATGGTGAAGATTATACGTGATGGGAGTTCTCCTCCATTCCACCCGATGGCTTGAATGCATACAACCTCTGAGCGGTACGACAGATCTATCCTCTACAGAAAAAACCTCATACATATTCTGAACTAAAAACCCTGTGTTTGTCTCAAGAATCCATGTGTATCCTCTATTTGAGATCGAGCTTGTGCATAGGGTCTCTATCCCAAAGTCATGACCGTGAGCCATTCGGCCATTGTTGAGCCTGTAGGAAATCTGTGTCAGTTTTCCCTATTGATTGTTGTGGCCACGCAGTGCTGGACTGCGTGTGGCTTGTTGGCCAGTGGAGAAACACTCTCTTCAGGAGAGAGAGTGTACAGAGGAAGGAGAGAACTCCTGGAAGGAACCTTGTAGCTGCCATAGAGCCCGAAGACTTCTGGTTCGGCATGTTGCCGTAACCCAAGGCAAGGGAGGTTAGCAGCTGAAGGACTTTCCAGGTGACAGAGAAGGTGTATACTCCTGGGGTGGAACAAGCATGTGGGGAATGAGGATCTATGGGTAGTGAGTGTGAGAGGTTCCTGGGACAGAATCCCATCCTTGTGTCTGTGTGTTGTTTCCCTGTAACCTCAGCCTAACCTAGGATTCCTTGTCTTGGGGTGGAGCTTAGTCCCAGCTCGGGGGTGACCGACTGTTAAGCTGATGAGCAGTGCGGTCTAAGGCTGGGAGGTTCATGGAAGGCCTACACTTGGTTGGTGGAATATATCGCTATTCAAAGATAAGTACCATATGATGCTTTAATTATGTTTCTGTATCTCTATGTATTATAATCATCATGTATTCTGCTGTGTATATGAATTGATGTTAAATAGTATTGATTGTTGATTATGGCAGTAAATCGTATGATTACTCTGTGTTGAATGTGTTTAACTTGTTTTGAATGCATGTGATTAATTGTGAGTGAGAATGTTGTTATTCCGCGTAGTAATACCTACATAGTAGTGAGTGAAAAGTGGTGCTACAATCTCGATATAGACTCTGAGAGTCTCAATGTTGTGGAAACCCTTACTCTTAAGAGGAAAGTTTATAGGATATGGAAAAATCCTTCATTTGGACAATGACAAGAGTACCTTGGTTCTTGGGAGAGTCCTCTATAGGATGAGAAATTATAAGTCCTAAAAGAGTTGCATGCCTTAGATAGAAAGCTTGCAAGATACACAAAACCTCAACCCAGGTGAAGTGAGAATTATTTAGTATGTTTAAGAGTGAAATGTTGAGCTTTTAAGAGTTGGTAGAACCTTAGAAAGGACCTAGAAGAAAAATGTAAATGCTTAAGTCTGGATTTAGACTGTTACCATGAAGGAAACAAGTATTTTAAGAGGGGGAAGATTCACAACCATTGATTTGGTGAAGTGAATATATCTAGACTATTGGTTGGATGGTATTACCATCTGAGTGACCAAGCAGGGGTTGTGTCAATACTCTGATGGATAAACCCTGAGTTAATGAGGATCGTTGATATTTTAGAGTGTGATCAAGACCAATTGTGGACCGTTGGATCCAACTCTTAGTACATCAGAGTAAGTACCGTTGAAGCCCTAAGAAGAGGATTAAGGTAAAATTTCAATGATTGGGGAGTCCGAGGACCATAGATATCACAAGGAGGGTTTCATGAGATCTCATCCATCATATCTCATAGGAAATGCTCTGAAGGGGACGATTCATAAATCTTAACTAGTGGATAGATGTGAACCCCGAGGCACATGATTTTTGTTAGATGGAAACAATGTGGAACCTTATATGGTTGGATTGCATGTGTTTCGAGTGGTCCATGACTCTTGAGTGGAAATTCATCGATAGGAAGAGACTCCGAGAATGAAGATAAACCGTTGATCAATGTATGGCGAGACTAGATCTTAGTTGTGGATTTTGTGGGTCCCACTCATAGTGAATAGAATGGATGTTTAAGGGAAGTATAACCTTCGTGTAGGTAGAGAATCCGATGAAATCATGGTCATTGTAAACCCTAGTCCAAGAATCATTGGATCCATGAGGACGATCCATCAAATCAATACCATCAGAAAGGAGTTTGAATCTAGTGTTTGATCATTTCAATGGGAATGGCTTCAAATAGCTAGAAGTGGTGGTTCTAAGGTCGAGAAGGATATCAACCATCCAATTGGGGGTGTCTAAGCCCATGATCACCATAGTAAACCCTATCGAGGCCATCTATAGTAATTTGCAAGAGTTAATATAGCTTATATTGTGATAAGAGAAGTTTTCACATAGGCACTCATGAATCTGAACACTCATCCCGAGTTCTAAGGAGAAGAAAACCAAACATATTACCAACCAAAGAGTGGATAGGGGGTTGGGTTTGTTACAAACATTTACATATCATATTGATATCAGAGCAGTGTTCTTTGGGGTATTTGTGGAAAGTTGCAGGATCCAAGAATTGTCTTAAGAAGAAATTTGAAGAACCCTGGCCATGGTGGATGAGTATGTTCACAAAAACCCTCGAGATCTAGCAAAAGAGAGATTTGTGAGGATGGAATACAAATTCCTTGATATCTCTTACAATATGCCCCTTATTATAGTAGTTCTAGAGAGAAATATCACACCGTTTGGGGAGGTTGGAGACTCTAACTCAGAAATCAAATCAGAGGAGAAACTAGGAGAAAATTAATGCCCATAAAAGGATTTGAGGAAAAATACCAAGAAAGAGATGCCAAGTTCTAGTTCCATTACCCCTTCGCATTTGTTATTTAAAATGGAAGATAAAGTGGATATAAATCCATACCAAGGTGACATCGATGTATTAAAATTGAATCATTGGTTGAAATAGTTAGAGGTTTATTTCAATGTCCACCATATAGAGGAAGAGCATATTATCTCATTTGACAGACCAAAATTAGAGGGCCATGCATTAACCTAGTGGAAAAGATCTACATGGAGACATTATTCTAGAGGGTGATCCACCAATAACTAAGTGGGAGGATTTCAAAACCCTCATTAAGTCCCATTTCTACCCTATTGGGTATGTAGAGGACCAATGGATTTGTTGGCATCACTTCAGGAAAATGAAAGGGTAGAGTGTGCAAGATTAAACCACTGAATTTAGAAAGATACGTATCATGATGGGTATCTCTCCCAAGAACCTATATGTACTCCTCAAGTTGTTGGAAGGTTTACAGTTGGGAGTAATCTTGTCATTGATGGCAAGAACAATGATGGCAAAGATCAGCATGATCAATAGCATAGTGATAATGGAAGAAGAGTGATTGTCAAAACTGTTTGTGGACAAGAAGAATGGGCAGAAGAGGAGGACAGATCTTAGGCGTTAGATCTGAGCATAAGATCTGACCATCGTGGGATCAGGGAGAACCTGCACATTCATTAAAGAGTACGAAGTGGCAAAATCGTGAAGTGACGAAATTGCAAGGTGGACGAAATCGTGAAGCGGTGAAATCACGAAGTGGCGAAATCGCGAAGTGGAAAAATCGCAAGGTGGATGAAATCATGAAGCACAGGAATCGTGAGATGCAAATTCATGATAAGATCTGGATCGTCAATTCACCAAAAACGTGAATCGTTGATCTGAGATCCATCTCGGAGCTTCGCCTATCGTGACTTGGAGTGACAAGAACCTCGATCACAGGAATCGCAAGATGAGAAATCATGATAACATCTGGACCATCAATTCACCAAGAACATGGACCATCGATCTAAGCTCCATCTCAAAGCTTAGCTTATTGTGACTTGGAGTGACTAGAACCTCCATCACTGAAATAGTGAGATGCGAGATCACGAAAAGATTTGGACCGTTGATTCATCAAGATCGTGGACCGTCGATCAGGGTCAATGAAGATCATGAGTTTGCAGTGATTTTTACACAACTTGTGGTCACCGCATGTGGTCACATGGAGGAAGGACCTAGTGTAGATGAGCTCCACCTCATAATTTCAGGGATCACATCTGGGAGTGTCGAGACACTGGATCATACGAATGCCAAAATACCGAAAAGGTGAATTGTCATAACCAGTGGTCACCACCTGTGGTCACGTAGAGGAGGGAGCTAGAGAAACCAATCTCCTTTTTGAATCTCGTGACATGGAGACTCAAGATGTCTCATCGCAAAATATCTGAATTGTGAAAGTGCGAAATGGGTAAATAACAACAATACCCTTCAAAATTAATCCAACGATGGAGGTGAACATGAGCATGATCGGAGGGATAATGTTGATCCTCATAGTGTAACTGCTAGAAACCATTGATGGTTTCTACCAGAGGATGCGAAGAGACTTCTGTGTGATTTCTAGAGGAGCTGAAGAGTTACAAGGAATCTGCCAGTGGAATGAAGACGATTCGTGGAGAAAATTGGCAGCTAGATGAGGGTTGGAGATCATAACTGAAATAGAAAGGATAAGCTCGACTATGCCAGAGAAGACGAAGAGTCTCAACTTCCAGAGAGATTGAGGAATCTCAGCATAACACCTAGTGATGTTGAACGCATGGAAAAACCGCCAAAGAAGCTGAAGAGTTACTATGATGATCAGATAGAACACTTGAGTTGTGTAGGATATTGGGCAATGTGAGCATGCAGAGGAATGGCAAATATTTCATGCACAAGGAGCAAAAAGACTATAAAGATGTAGAAAAAAAGAAGAGAAGGTGGGTTGTTGTTGTTGGTGTAGCTGTGATTGTTGTTGTTGAGGGTGATTCATGCATGAAGAAGGAGGGGAGTGTAGCAGTTGAATTGAACATAAGAGGAAATGTGCAATGAATGGACATGGTGCACAAAGCATAAAAAGCAGAAGAACAGACAACACAAGTCATGTGTGCAAGAAGGTAGTGAGGCAGATAGAGCAATGAAATGTAGCAAAACAATGATGAGTATGGTAAGCCATTGTTGAACATTATATCACTGTAATGAGTTTCAGTAGCAAAGACTTATAAAACAGGGTGGTAGGGAGGTGTTAGGGAGGACTATTGTCCTCGGAGGTTCAAGTGGGTGCTTGAACACAAAGAGTTGTAGCTTCCTTCTAGTTGGTGCTAGAGAAACCAGGGAGTTGGTGCTTCCTTCTAGTTGGTGCTAGAGAAACCATGGAGTTATAGCTTCCTTCTAGTGGGTTCTAGAGAAACAAGAGAGTTAGTGCTCTCAAACAAGTTGAAGCTTGTAAAACAGAGGTAGCAGCCTCACATTGAGTTGGTGCTCAATTATAGATGATGTACAGAACTTATAAGATTGCCTATCATTTCAAAGAACAAGAGGTTTTCTCCTTTTATGGGTTTCCTCGTGAAAATCTATCTCCATGTATATCTTATGTGTGACTGATGCTCATTACTTTTATTGTCCATATGTTGTATAATGTTGATGATCATTTGAAGAAATATTAAGAATGTATTAATAGATTTAAGATTTTTTAAGCACAATTACAACTGATTCACCCCCCCTCTCAGTTGTCTTAGTAATTTCAACACAAGTATCTAGGAGGTCTACATAGTCATTTGCGAAATAAAGTGATTTTATTCAAGCCCAGGATAAATGATGAGACATGTGTGTAAGAAAAATATATGGAAAATATAGGCCACAAAAAAGGATATCTAAGTGGTTTAAAAAAAAAGAGCACCAGGATGCTTCTAAGGAAGGAAAGAGGAAGTGGAAAGCAAATACAAGAAGATGAAAACAATTGCACATCAACGAAAGGATTCAAGTAACCACTACAAACATTGTAATATCGATGGTCACAGTAAATAAAAGTGTTGGAAACTACATTTAGAGTTGAACCCTAAGAACCACAAAGAAGGATTCCAAGAAGAAGAACCTTCTAGCCATGGATTCAGTCAACCAGGAAGAGAGAAACATATATGTTGATATATTTCATACACTTCAATGCAGAAGGAGGTGAATCTAAGTAGCCTTCATCACAAGGAAGAGAAGGAGATGATCAAACTCTTCCATATCAAGATCTAGGTCAAGAAGACCAAGGTAGATGATTTATTCAATTCTGGGTCACAGGACAATCTGATAGTAGTCTATTTGGTCAGCAATATTGGGTTGGATTTTCATGATCATCCTATCCCATATCCATTGGGGTGGGTAAGCAAGGATGCAAATATCAAGGTCATGAAAAAGTGTAAGTTCAAATTTTCTATAAGTTCAAATTTTATTGATGAAGTGGAGTTAGATGTAGTACCCTTTGACGTGTGTGGTGTACTCTTTGGAATCCCCTACATGTATATGAGGTATGAAATCTCCATGCAGAGAGAATATGAATACCACTTGACCAAGGATGGGTATTTTTTCATCATCAATGCACATAAAGGTAAATCGAATATCTCACTGGTAAGTTCCAACCAACACAAAAAATTTATTAGTTCAAGTAAGAAGTGTGATTTTCTTTTTTAATGAGAGAATCATTCGAGTGATGAATTAGTAAGATTAAAGGAATCCCTGGAGAGATGTACTAAAAATCATAAAAAATAGTTGGAGGAGTTGCTACATCCATATAGAAGAGTGTTCTAGGAACCTAAAGGGATACCACATAAGAGTGAAGTGGAGCATAAGATATAGTTGTTGCTTGACTCCCCATTACCAAGTATTGGGTTGTATAGACAAACTATTCTAGAAGCAAGTGAAGTGAAGAAACAATTACAACATCTATTAGAGCAGGGAGTTATTCGTCCAAGCACCTCACCTTGTGGGCCACCTATCATCATATTACCCAAGAAGGATGGGACGTGGAAGATGTGTATCAACTATAGAGTTTTGAAAAATATTACACTCAAGAATCGATACCATCTACCGAAGATCAAAGATTTGTTAGACCAATTGTAGTATGCCAAGTACTTCACCAAGTTGGATCTCAAATTAGGATACCACCAGCTATGTTTCAAAGAAGAAGACAATTGGAAGACTTCCTTCAAGACAAGGCAAGGTTTTTATGAATGGTTGGTCATACCATTTGGTTTATGTAATGCACCAAATACATTTATGAGAGTTGTGAATGATGTATTATACACATATTAAGATTCATTGTTATAGTTTATTTGGATGATATATTGGTTTATATCTCTACCTCGGAGGATCACATATCGCATATCATGCAGGTGTTAGAGACTCTGAAAAAGCACCATCTACTAGCTAACATAAATAAATGTGAGTTTTCTTAGTATTCATTAGTGTATTTGGGGTATGTGATTGGTGGAAGGGAGCTCAAGATAGATTTTGCAAATATGGTGGCCATCATAAATGTCTAGTTCCTACTAATGTCACTAAATTTAGGATCTTTGTTGGGGAAGCATAGTACCTATGGAAGTTCATAACATCCATTTCAGTGGTAGTTGCACCACTCCACGCCATAAAAAGTTTTAAGATTTTCCTGTGGGGAATGAATCAATAGAAATATTTCAGTGAGATGAGATGGAATATTAGTCAAGCACCAGTGATCGCACTACCTAACTTGCAAAATCCCTTCGAACTAGAGACAGATGCAAGTAGGTATGTCATCGAAGCAATTTTGATGCAAGGAGGTAAATCAACATGCTATCATTCCAAGATGTTTCATGGGGGAGTTTTGAACTACCCTACATATGATAAGGAACTATATGCCCTAGTTCAATCTACTAATAAGTGGAATAACTATCTGATGGGAAAGAAAACCATTATCTACATAGATCACCAACGATAGAAATATGTGTAGCCACATAGTGAGCTTTAGCAAACCAAACATTACAAGTTGATGGGGTTTCTATATCAATTTCATCTGATCATCAAGTATAAGAAGGGAAACACTAATAAGTTGCTATACATTTTTTTCCAGTAGAAAATTTCTCAAATATATATATATAATATATGGTGTTCTCAAAAGTGAGTACATACGATCAAATTACAGAACCCATGCGTAGTATTCAACTATGGATATAATCACCCACAAAAAATCTACTATGTACACTACAAGGTTCCCAAAGTTACATAGATTTCCTACTAAACATCCTCTATAAAATCCAGGTTTGCAATGATATTGCTTTGGACAATCCATAAACAATACTAATGTCAAAATTACAAAAACTACCAGTATTGATAAACAAATGCCAAGAAACCAAATATGTCCCAAATACTAACGATCGTATATAAAGTTGCAATGTAAGTGGGGGGACCTCATGTCCGTCCTTCCAAGTGTTGTAGTGGATCCTCCCTTCTAGAACATAGAGTGTTTTTTTAGAAAGTATGTCTACCTCCAAATTCTCCTTACTATAAATATGATCAAATATGATATCATGGAAATGTGAAACAAGAATTCAGATCTTCTCCATCCAACCCAATAGTGATGAAACATAAATATTTCATCTATGATTTAACCAATCCACCACTATCTTTGAATCCCCTAATACTTGTATCTGATCAAAACCAAGTATGTGTGCTAAAGATAATCTTTCCCAGACACCGAGAAGTTCTTCCCTAGTATTAGTACCCATCCCATAGTTTGAAGTCCACCTGGAGATAGTATTTCCCCCAGTCAAATCATAACCCCAACTTCACAGAGTGTACCATTTTTTTTACGAAGCTCCATCAAACCAACATATATTTGGAAAAGTAATATCAAGACATTTATTTTTCCTTTTTGGAGGATATGGAAGAGGAAGATGGGCCCTGGAAGAATCCAATAAGCCACAGATCTGATACATAATGCCCAGAAGAGAAGGTGTTCAAGATTAAAAAAATATTTTGTTCCTTTCCATCCAAAAAAAATATCAAGTCAAAGCAGGAAGAGTCCTCCAGGCTTTCTCCACCGAGATCTAGGTTTCATAACACTGAGTTAAGGATCGACCTCCCCAAATGGTATTAAAGTTGTAAGTAGTAGACAGAGTAAACCAAACTGTTTGTGAGAAGGAACAATTAATAAACAAGTGTGCATTAGTCTCCTTAGCATTAAAGCATAAGAAACAAATACTTGGTCCTGCCCAACCCCTCTTTATAAGGTTATCCTACGTAAGAATTTTATTCTTCAGTGCAAACCATATAATTTTTTTTAACTTATATGCTATATCCCTTGACCAAAGTTGTTTGTGCTAACCTATGATAGGAGTTGGCCAATAATCCTTTGCCAATCCATTGTAAAGATTTCTGGCAATGATAAATCCTAAAAGATCACCACCTATCCAAATCAGTGTTTCCTCCTTTGAATGTAGTTGTATCCCCGATAGAATGAGATCCTGACAGTAAGCATTCCATTTAGCTGCAAGATTTCCACTGAGATCTAAGTCTACACTAGATTTCCATTGATTGGTGACAAAACCCAAAGACGCTTGAGTCATAGCTTGATAAAGACAGAAAATGTTTTTCACCTTAAGAGCCTCATGAAGCTCAAGGGATAAAAGGGAAGAGTATCCAATCCCCAAGATCTTATCTAGTCCAATCAATATTGAGGAGCCATTCCCTGGATTCCAACTAATCCATCGTGTCATGATAGGTAAGGACTTAAGAATTTTTTTCCAAATTAACGAGGTTGTAGAATGAAATGACTAAGCCGACCATAACTAGGTTTCCACGGAGAGATAGGGGAAATATTTATCCTTAACCACTTGATACCAAATACTTTCCTTAAATATAACACACCATAATGAATTTTCTACCAGTGCATGATTGAAAAGGAAGAGATTTTGTAGGCCCCAACCACCAAGGTTTCTAGGCTTTGCAATTGTCTCCCAACTACAAAGGTGAATTACCTAAGTTTTTCCAGCCCCCGACCAAAGGAAATCAAAGATAAGCATATGGATCCTAGAGAGGAAAGAGGCTGGTATAGCCACTAGGGCCATCCGGTATACAAATTGAGTTTCAAGAACCATTTTAGAAAGTATTAATCTTCCCCCAAGTGTCAACCATCGATTGCACCACTGTTTAATCCTTTTCTCAAATTTTACAATAAGCCATCTCCAATCTTCAAAGGTACTCCTCTCTGCTTTTAGAATATATCCTAAGTAACGAAAACCCATAGACATATCCACAAAATTAAAGGAATATATGGACTTGAATTGCTCCAGTAGAACTCCATGTATACCGGAGAAATGAAAAGTCCATTTAAGTGGACTAATTTTTAGGCCCGAAGCACAACATAACCGATCCAACAAAGATTTGATCACCTTCCATTCATCCAAATTATCCTTAGACATGATAAATACATCATCAAAAAAAATAAGATGAAGAATTTTAATAATCCTAGAAACCTTAACACCAGTTAAATAACCATCCGCTTGTCCCTTTTTTAAAAGGAGGCTGATAATTTCCATAACAAGTATAAAGAGAAAAGGGGAGAGAGGGCAGCCTTGATGCAGCCCACGTTCGCTAGAGAAAGTAGGAGAGGCCTCCCCATTTATTAGTACCAAGAAGGAGGAGCTAACCACATAGCTCATTATCGAGTTTATAGAAAGTACACTGAAACCTATTTGTACTAGAATCATGCGAAGGAAATCCCAATTGACACGAACATATGATTTCCTAAGATCCAACTTAAGGATCAAAGAATTTTTTTTTCTAGCCTTGATACTATGTATACATTGTTGAGTTGTATTGATTGCATCCAGAATCTGCCTACCCTTTAATAAACCAAGTTATTCACAAGAAATCACCCTCAAAAGAATTGGCTTTATCATGTTTGCAATAAACTTAGAAATCATCTTGTAGCATAGATTGTAAAGCGTTATAGGCCTATAGTTCCAAAAATTCCGAGGATTATTCTCCTTCGGGATTAAAGCCAAGAAGGTGGAATTTAAGGAGATTTTGATCCTCCCTCTAGTCCTAGTATCTTCAATTAAGTCCACTCAATCATCACTCACAATCTCAAAGTATTCAGTATAAAAATAAATTGTCCACCAGTCCAGGACAGAATTTTTTCAACTGCAAAGAGTTTCAAAATGTCCAAAATTTCCTCTTTAGTGTTTGGCTTAACAATTTGAGCAGAATCCTCAACAGATATAAAACGGGGGAATAGTCGAACAAGATTCAATTGATCCACGGGTGAGATATGGGGATCCTCGATGAATAAGTTTTTGAAATATCTGTTTGCCTCATATTTAAGAGCTTGTTGTCCTCTATGTTCCTGCCCCAGTTCATCCCATATCTCCCAGAGATGTTTATGATTCCTCTTCGCATTACAAACTTTATGAAATTATTTAGTATTTCAGTTGCCACACTTTAACCAAAATGCACAACTTCTTTGTCACCAATGTTCTTCCTCAATGATTAGGAGATGGTTTCATTCTGACTCCAGTGACTTCAATTTGCAAGAAATTGTAGGGTGGAGCCCTGATCTAGGCAGA
Source organism: Picea engelmannii (assembly GCA_009831015.1). NCBI lineage: Eukaryota > Viridiplantae > Streptophyta > Pinopsida > Pinales > Pinaceae > Picea > Picea engelmannii. Next base: position 299,822 of record ML781413.1, read on the forward strand.
TTTGAAAGAGTAGTCTTGATCTCCTCTTCTAGAGTTGTTAATATTTTTTTTGTTCATATCATCTAATCTGTGCCCAAGAATTGATCCGAGTTTTAAGTACTTTCATATTCCAAACAAATCTAGCCTGGACATCTGTTTCCACTAAGAAACCTAGGTCTCGCCAAACCTCGCAAACAATAGGCATGGATTCTACCTCATTCATCCAAGTAGGATTTAATTTAAAAGGATATGCCCTCGGGTATGGTTGAAAATCGAACTGAACAACCATTGGTGCATGATCCGAGACAAAAGGAAGATCAACCCAGGATTGAAGCCTACCCACATCAGTGAGAAGACTTTCTAAGTCAATAACTCTATTCAGATGCTTTGCAATAATTTCCCTACCACTTCTACCATTCCTCCAAGTCAGAATAGTCATGACTGGTACCAATTCAATCAAGTGATGTTCCAGCATCATATTCTTAAAATACACTGCAAGTTTATCCAGTTGTGTTGCCGCACCCCAGACCTCATCATCTCCTAAGGTAAATTTTAAATCACCTACAAGAACTAGATTCATAGTGTCCAATAAACCACTCAAAACCACATGATCCCACAATAACTTCCTCTCAACACAGGGCCCATATACATTAAAAAAAATGTCTTGTTTGTTCTCCAATGAAATGACTTTAAGTATAATGCCCATGATACAAAAAGAAGGCATCAACATAAAATTATTTGGATCCCATGCGACAATAAGCCCTCCTGAATTTCCAAGAGAACTGATTGCGCAAATACACCAACTAGGAACAAATCTCAACATGAAGTGTCATGCCTTTTCCTCATCTACAAGAGTTTCTTGTAAAAAAATCAGGTCCGGCATAACTTTTTTACATACTCTACGCATGGAGGATTTTTTAAGGGTCCCTCCCACCCCATGAATATTTAAGGATAACAAAATCATGTTCTAGCACAAGTAAGGGCTTTCATGCCTCTAAGTGCCCTCGAATTAGTAGTAGAAGATGAAATAACTCTAGGTCCAGTCCTCGTGAGAGTAGCCTACTTACAAGCACTTCTCATCTTAATCAGAGAAGTCTCAAAACCAAATCCTTTAGACCAAGTGTCACTAGTTCCTACTCCCCCCACCATGAAGTTCCGAGTGGTTCACTAAATATTTTGAGCCCGGCAAAGGTAAAACAACATTACCAAGATACGTTGTAAGTGACACCAAAGTATCGGCCTCTTGAGAAGAAGGAACTAGAGACTCCATCATCTCCCCAAGTGAACATTCTCCTTGTTCATCCTCACAGTACCTAGAAAGTAAATAGGGTTCGGTCCCCCCCAAGTCTTCCCCCATCCATGTGTTCTTAAACAAAGCAGGAGAAACATGAAGGCTACCCCCACCTCAATACAATGATTCTCAGATATTGACTGATTGGCTATGGGTTCCAAAATGTTAGAGTGGGACCTAAGCAGGTTAGGTGCAGGTTTTTCAACCCTTGTATTTAGGGAGAGTTCTCTCTAAGGAATAGAGCCCAACCCAGAAGTCATGAGGTGCACACAAGACTCAGAAACAACCTGAGGAGCTGGAGTAGGGTCACATGGAGGGCTATTAGACTCAATCCCAAATAGAGACGAAGCATCCAACACGAGATTTTCCCAAGAAGTAAGAGTGTTAACAAGACCAGAACAATGAAATTTTAACTTACCTGTAAGATTATTAAATCTTGATTCGTTCGGAAAGTCTGAGGAGACAGGGCCAGGTACTCCTCGAGTAGCCCAATCAAATTCTAGTGAATCAACTCTTGGCATTTTCTGAAGTCAATATTTCTCTGATTCTTCCTCCTCCTCTTAGCCCTGACAACTGCTTCTTAGGTGTCCTATTTTTCTGCATAGGGTACAACAAAACAAAATCCCCAGGTAATCAAGTTTCTGTGAGAAAAATTGATCCCACCACTCGACGTCCAAAGTTTCCAATAGTCCACATTGTATGTCAACCTCAACCAAAATCTTTCCTAGTTTTCGGTCCAACACACACAGTGCATTATCATCCACACAGATAAAGCAGCCCAAAGCATTTCCAATAGCCATTAAAGAACTTTTATTCCATAAATTCAAAGGGATCCCCGAGAGCAGTATCCATAGGTGTCTGAAATGAAAATATTCTTCTACTGGATCAAAAGAGATCCTCCACCTCTTTAGCATCATACTCCCACCATCAAATGGCCAAAACCTGCCTAATATTTTCTCCACATCCTCTATCGATTTGAAATTAAAGCCTAACCAACCACGCGAGAGAAAATATAGCTCTGGGGTATATCCTAACAATGGAATCTAGTTCACCTTCATCCAACTATGCAGAGTAAAACAATGGAAATGATATGAAAATATACCCACCAATGCAGTCAATTCCAGATTCACTGCTTCCTCCAAACCCAAGTCATCACCTAGAACCATTTTGCGCTGAGCCCGGTTGGGCAGCCACGACTTCTTAGGAAACTATCTGTAAAGAAATTTCTTGCATCCCACCTGAAAAGACTCTCCACCACATCGAATATTTGAGACCCCATTTGTAACAACACCTCCAAACACTATATGACTGGTCACCTACAACTCTACCCTTCGAAGAAGAAGTGACTCCACTGCTTGTTTTGGTAATTGAGGAGAGGTTTCATGAGTAGGTATTTGGGTACTAAAAGTCCTGTCAGAAACATTAAATATGCATTCTTGTTCCCATGCGACTTCATCTACCGTACTCATGAGTGCTTTGACAACATCATCTATCATGGGGAGAGCTGGACCAAACAAAGATGTGCCACCTAAGTGCCACTAAAGGCAGCTCGAGCTTAACAATAAGGAGAACCTCTAATCAAGGGGCTTGGTTAATACCAATATTGATGGGAGTTAATGGCCACCTTCCTGAAAATACATATTGTCAAATACAATTATGTACAAAATTAATAAAGGATACACCTAAGTCCAAATGGAAAGAATTGAGATAGTAGCCAATAGATAACCCCTATCAATACAGTTTCAGTAAAGGTAAAATCTCCAAAGTAATGTTAACACCTCTAAATGTAGTCCCCTAACTAATCTAAGCTTGAATAATCCCCCTAAATCCCCGTCAAAAGGAAAATAAGAACACAAAAAGGAAAATCCACAAAATAGAGGGACTTGGAATCCCAGTCCCACCATATTAATGCTAGAAGAGGTAGAATCGACGAGTATCCATAGGAAACATCAAAAATCCCAAGTGTCTAGGCATCCCTCCCAGTATTCTGAAAAAATAAAGACCCTCGAGACCTAACTAACTAAGTAGAAAGCCTCTAGATACCATACTGGTAATCCCCCCTCCATTAGAGAAAAAACCAATAGCTGGAGGTTTTTGAAAAAATTTCCCACTTACTAGTTCCACTGATTCCAACCTGTGCTACCTTGACAATAGAGTTAGTGGATGAAATTCAATAAGTTGGTATACATGCTTTAAAGGCCACCCACATCCAACATTATATATTTGGTAACTCTTATGAAAATGGATCATTTTACCCATGTTGCACATAAGAGGCATACACATAATATGAGGACTTTAAAGAGGTGTTTCAATAGCTACAGGGACAAACTTATGTAGAATAAGGTGACGACAAGGATGACTATCATCTCCAAAATGGGTTACTCTGCAAGCTAGACAAGGTTTGTGTCCCTAAAGGTGAAATATTACATCTTATTAGAGAGGCTCACACCTCCAAGGTTGCAGGGCATTTTGGTTTTTGGAACATAGTTGGTAACTTATGAAGGTATGTGTACCATCCTAGAATGCAAAGAAGACATATCAATGTATATTAGAGGATGTATACTTAGTTGTACAAGAAAGACCGGTCACATAAATCAAAGTCTATACCATCCCTTACCTGTACCCACTCGACCTTAAGAAAGCATTTCCATGTATTTTGTGGGAGGTTTACAAAAAAATAGGAAGGGATGTGAATATTTATTTTTGGTAGTTTATAGGTTTATCAAGATGTGAATCCGTATTACTTGAAAAAACACCATCGAAGGACAAGAAGAGAAAAACATGTTCTTTGAACAGGTCTGGGTGGACTTTTGGATACAAAAGATCATAATCTTGTACAATGATACTGAATTTCTCAATTCCTTTTGGAATACCCTTTGGGAGAAGATGGATAGGAAATTGAATATATTTATAACATTCCATCCATAGATGGATGGGAAAACAAAAGTAGTAAATAGGGCTTTGGTGCAACTTTTGAGGGGTTACAATCAAAAGAATACAAAGAGCTAGGATGAAAATATGATTTATATTCAACACTCTTATAACAAATAAATCCAAACTTCTACTAGTAAGGCCCCTTTAGAATCTTGATTTGGGTATTTTTTGCCTTCACCCTTGGATGTTGTTTATGGATATCAAGGATGAGTGAGGGAAGGCATCACAAGAGACAATGTGAACAATGCCTCAATCAGATCTCATATGCAAAAGTTATGCCTCCTAGAAGTTGACATGCCTTTTTGACCACCATGGTATGATTGGATGCCACATCATCCCCCATTACTCAAACATGTGGATTTTCAAGAACATTCTAGAAGCTCCAAACCTTATGACTAATTGAGGGTTGAGGAAGTCAAAGCCCTAACCCTATACGACTATTGGGAAGGTAATTTAGGAGTTGTATTTTGAGAGCATAGTAAAGGAGAGATTATGTAGCATCCATACATACCATAGTGTCAAAGACAAGTCCACGGTGAGTGCTTCTTTCTTTGTTTTTTCATTTCCATAACTGAAGAAAAGAGAGCACAACATAGGCCTCACCTTCTAGATGGGTTTTCTCCCATATTGGGTTTCCAAGGATATATCTTGTGTTCATTTGTGTGTGGATGGTGTATTATTTTGTTCATTTATTTCATTACCATAATTCAGTTATTTCATAAATTCAAGCAAAGGTAGTAATTAACTAATTTGGGATCTAAGGAAATAAACTGAAAAATCTAAGATTTTATAATAGTTTAAGATCTATTCTAACAAACTATTATTATATGTTTTTTGTGAATAGGAGTACATGAAGTTGTTTTTAGACAAAAAGAAGAGTTTTCAAAGTAAATATTCACTTCCAAGAGGCTAGGGTTCTAAAATCATACTTTTACTTTTTTAAGTTACTTTAAGTAAAAGTATATCTCACTTAAATTATAAAAGTGAATCAGTTAAAGTCATATGTGCATACTTTGTCTTTTACAACTCCACAACCTCAACATTCACCATTACCATGTAAGAAAAATTCAAAGTACCACGTGGAACCTTGGTCAAGGAAAAATTTAAATATCCATACTTATATTAGAGTGTGGAAACCTTGGTGAATCTTATTAATTCTTAAAATTCCAAACATAAAATGTTTGGTTATATTTTTGTAAAAATATTCAAATTTTAAAGGATTTTTTATAGTTTCTAGAAAATATTCTCTACTTTTAGAGAAAAATACATTTATCATATAGAATTTGGGAAATTTTTTTTACATAGAAATTGGAATTGGTGAATATTATTTGGAAAAAGGTGGAAAATTAACCCATGGGATAAATTTAGCTCCTAAATTTTCCCCAACCTTGGTTCAACATTTTGGCTTCTTATGCCTTTCTTCAAATTGGTATAACTTAGTCTATTTTTTGTGTTCATTTTTCAGTCTCTCTATTTTTTTGAGATTTGTGTATTTGAATAGTCAATTTCTAGTTTTGAAGAAAATTACTCTCACATTGCAATATGGCTATTTCAAATGAGATCCTACATACCAGCTCAAACTACTTTTCATAGAAATCTCACATGGATAATTTATTACAAGGTAGTGGAATTTATAGGTTACCTTGGGAATAAAATCCTCCTCCCCCCCCCCAACCCTCGATTTGTTAAACAAATTCAAACAAGCACACCCAATGTTTATAGGTGAAGAAAAACCAAAAACTTGGACAAAAATATAGCAATGCAAAGTTTCCAATCACACACTAACTGAATGTAAAGGGATCTACAGCACACTACCATATCAGAAAAGACCTGTTACAAGTGCTTCCTAGGTCACTGTTCGCCAAGAAGCAAACTCAAGCAAGCAAGCAAGATAAAAAAATGCACTAAACGCCTCAAATTCACTTGGAAACTAAAATAGAAAATAAGAGGATTAGCCAAGGTTCAAATTGATCTATGAATTTCCATGGATATTCTATTGCAATAATTCATCACAACATATCTAATAAAATACTGAAATATTTACTATTAAGGTTAATTTCCTTTAGATCTCCATAATTTTTAGTTACTGATAAAATAGATAAAATGTAGAAAACAATATAGAAAAATAAAACACATTCACACCATTCACAAATAAACATAATATATGACCTGGGAAACCCAATACAAAAGAAAACCTAGCTAGAAGGTGAGGTTGCTCTACTCTCTTTTCTCTGGTAAAAAACTGATGCAAGTACAAAGAAAGAGGCACTCTCTGTGGAGTTGACTTTGACCTATGGAATGTATGGCTACTACAAAATCTCTCCTCCTCTGTTATGCTCACATAATACCACTCTCAGATGTTTTTTTCAGCTATGGAACAAGATACAATGCAAAATAATGGAACCTCTTCTCCTCTTAATAGCCCGATATTTAACATAGCCTGATAGACATCTAGGGATAGGTTTTTGACTTCCTAAACCTTCAATTGTGATAAGGTTTTGGACCTCCTAGAATGTTCTTAGAAAACAAACCACGTGGTTATGCCCACATGTCACAGTAATGGATATTGATGTGGCATCCACTCACACCATGGTGTTCAATATGGTAGGTAAACTTACGGGAGGCATAACTTTCTCATACGAACTTTGATTGACGAATGATTTGCGTTGTTGGAAAGGTATCGACATGTAGAATTTATCAGATTCCAACATAATAAAGTTTGGGCCAAAATAAATTTCAATTTAAGCCTCAAAGTGGCTTCAAAATATTTCTGACTATTTTTTGGACCCAAATTTCCAAGTTTGGACCAGCCACCTAAATGGCACTGTAAGTTGATTCCTCCAATTTTTCTACCCAAAAGGTAGTGAGATATACTAAAAATAATATAATGATACAATATGAATCATACCTCCCCATTTAGGGAGGATTTTTGTCCCCAAAATCTTTACTGAATGAGGTGAGGAAAATTTTCCTCTAACTTCTCCCTAGAGTACCACTTTGCTTTTCTTGGAAGGTGTCCTTTCAAACCAATTTGTTAAAGGTCATGCTACCCATCTCTTGTATTTTTCGACTGCTTCTGCAAAACTGTGTCTTTTTTCAACTCTTCCTAAGCATCTAGTTCTAAATTCTCTATGGAATATAGGATCTACTCCTCCTCCTCCTGATCCAACATGGAAGGCTCATAGAGTACGAGATTATACACATTCAATACTGATTAAATGCACATGTATGGGGGTATATTGATTATGTAGGCATTATATCCCACCTTTTCTAATGCCTCAAAAGGACTATACCATAGATCCTTAATATTCTTATTAGGACCCTGTAGTCTTTCCTTATTCATTTGTAACCATACTCTGTCTCCCACTTTAAATGTTTTCTCTATTCTTTGTTGGTCATGTCTAGCCTTGTACTTTTCCTATGACTTCTTCAGTGTCTCTTGTAATTGCAAATGGATCTACCAGATCTTCTCAACAAAATTTTCTACCTTTATAGAATCTCCTGTGAGGTCCTCCTTCACTCCTCCTTATTGTACATTTACAACATCTAAGGGTGAAGGTGGAAAATATTTGAAGCAAGTTTCAAAAGGGGACTTACCAGTAGAAGTGTGACTACTCTGTTATAAGAGTGTTGCATATAGATCAAATTTTCATAACAGGTATTTGGATGCTTCTGATTATAACCCCTCAAAAGCTACACCAATGTCTTGTTGAATACTTATATCTTCCCATATCTCCGTGGATGGAATGGTGTATACATCTTCAACTTAGTCTCCATTTTCTCCCATAACGTAGTCCAAAATGCATTGAGAAATATGGTATCCTTGTACAATATCATGCTCCTTGGTATCCCAAAGTGCGCCAGACCTGTTCAAAGAACTTATTTGTTGCTTCTTGTCCAATGATGGTATTTTTACAAGAAACGAGAATGAACATTTTGTTGAACCTATCTACTACAACAAATATATTGTCATACCCCTTCCCGGTTATTGGTAAACCTTCCATAAAATCCATGGAAATTATTTCCTGAGGTCGAGTGGGTACAAGTAAGGGATGGTATAGACCTTGCTCCATGTTGTTGGGCTTATTGGTACAATGAACTATACATCCTCTAATATATTGTGCTACATCGTATTGCATTCTGGGCCAATACACATATCTCTATAAGTTGACAACTATCTTCCCAACACCAAAATTTCCTACAACCTTGGAGGTGTGAGCCTATCTGATATGTTGTAATCATTCACATTTAGGAACATAGAGCTTGTTGAGCTTGTAGAGTAAACCATTTTGGAAATGATAATCAACATTTCCATCACCTTATTCTATATGAATTTGGCCATGTATCTACTGAAACACCTCCTTGAAGTCCTCATCTTCTTTGTATGCCTCTTTGTATGCATCATGGGTAAAAGGATCCATGTGCACTAAAGTTCCCAAAGATATAATATTATATGTGAGTGGTGAAAGCATGGCTGCCAAATTATTTGTGTTACCCTTCTTATACTTTATGACCAAATGAAATTGTTGAAAAAACCCCATCCACTTGTAATGTCTAGTTTTTTGTAGCATACTATGGGTCTACAAATACTATAGTGGTTGGTGATATATGTGGATGATGGTCTCATTTACCATCAGTTAGTGTTTCCACTTTTTGACACCTTGTACCAAGGCATAGAGCTCTTTTACGTAGGTAGGGTAGTTCATAACTTTTGCATGAAATACTTCAAAATGATAGCAGACAAACCTTCCTCCCTGCATCAGTACTGCTTCCATGACATACCCACTTAAATTTGTCTCCACTTCAAAAAAATTCTACAAGTTTGGTAGTGAGAGCATTGGTGTTTGACTAATCTTTATTTTCATCTCATTAAAGGCCTTATGTTGATTCTTCCCCCACTTGAATCTCTTACCACTGGATGTTATGGTGTGGAGTGGTGCATCTACCACTGAAAATGAAGCAATGAACTTTCGCAAGTATTTTGTTTCCCCAAATAAAATCCTAACTTCAGTGAAATTTGTAGGAACTGGCCATTTCATTATGGCCTCCATCTTTGTGGGATCTATATTTAACTCCCCTCCACTGGTCACATACCCCAAATACACCAAACATTGCTGAGAAAACTTGCATTTCTTGAGATTTTCTAGCATTTGGTGCTTTCTCAGAGTCTCTAACACTTTCATAAGATGTTACATATGCTCCTCTCAAGTAGCACTATAAACCATTATATCATCCAAATAGAAAATAACAAATGAATCTAGATAAGGGCATAAAATACCATTCATTAGTCTCATAAATGTAGTTGGTGCATTGCATAAATTGAATGGCATAACCAACCACTCATAAAAACCTTTCCTTGTCTTGAAGAAAATATTCGAGGTATCTTCTTCTTTGAATTTTACCTAGTGATATCTTGATTTCAAGTCTAGCTTAGTGAAGTACTTGGCATGCTGCAATGGGTCCAATCGATCATCGATCCTTGGTAGGGGGTACTGATTCTTCAATGTAATATTGTTAAATGCCCTGTAATTGATACACATTCTCCAAGTCTCATCCTTCTTGAGAAAAATTATGATGGTTGACCCAAAAGGTGAGGTACTTAGTTGAATTACACCCTACTTCAAAAACTGTTGCAATTGCTTCTTCACTTCATTCACTTCTAGTACGGACTGTCTGTACAGCCCAATATTCAATAATGGGTAGTCTGGAAACAACTATATTCCATGATCCACTTCCCTTGGTATCCCTTTAGGCTTCTAGAATAGTCCTTTGTATTTGTGTAGCAACTCCTCCAAGTGTTTTTTATTCTCTTTAGTACACCCCTCCAGGGATTCCTTCTCTCTCATTGACTCATCATTAGACTGATTTTATCTTAAGATTTAAGTAAAAGATATTTCTTACTAGAACTAATCAACTTCTTGGCTTGATTGGCACTTACCAGTGAGATCTTTGAATTTCCTTTATACACATTGATGGTGTAGGACTTCCCATCCTTGATCAGTCGGTATTGGTTGGCTCTCCACATTAATATTTCATCCCTCATATATATGTAATAACTTCCAAACACTACTCCACATACATCAACATGTACTACCTCCAATTCCACTTCATCAATAAAATCAACAATTATAGCAAATTTAAATTTACATTGTTTCGTTATCTTTATATATACATACTTTTTTACCCAACCCAATGGATAGGGCTAAGATGATTGTGAACCTCCAATCCAAGATTTTTGACCAGATCTAATGCTATGAGATTAGATTGCGAACCGAATTCAAACATAACATCTATCTTGGTCTTATTGAACTAAATCTTGATGTGGAAGAGCTTGGTCATCTCCTTCTCTTCCTCGTGATGAAGGATACTCAGATTCACCTCCTTCTACACATATGTGAAGACAATATTGTCATCAACATATGAGCTACTTTCAACATGATTGCTTGAAGCTTTGGCTAAAAGGTTCTTTTTCTTTTTGTCCTTCTTGTGATTCTTCAGGTTCATCTCTAGAGTAGTTACTAACAATTTTCCTCAGTGTGATGATCAATGTTGCAATGATTGCAATGGTTGGTAGGAGATTTACTCTGTTGTGCAATGGGTAATGTCTTCTTATATTTCTCCCCTTTCCACTTCTTATTACCTTCCTTAGAAGCTTCTTGGTGCTCTTTCTCCTTCGAACCACTTGGTTGCCCCTTTTTTTGACCTATGTTATATAGGTATTGTGACTGTACACAAGCCTCATCCACTATCCTTGTATTAAAGAGCATCATTTTCTTGCTTAGATGACTTTGTAAACCCCATAGATACATGAGGAGTACATCTGGTTTCTTGGGAGAGATACCCAATAGTATGGCCATCTTTTTGAACTCAGTGGTGTACTCTTGTACTCTCTTCCCATGCCTCTGTTTGAAGTAGTTCCACTGAATCCATTGGTCCTCTACATACTCGATAAGGTAGAATTGGGAATTGATGATGGCTTTGAAGTCCTCCCATTTAGTTATTGGCATATCACCCTCCAGCCTAAGTGTTTCCATGTGGCTTTCCCACCAGGTTAAAGCATGGTCCTCTAACTTCAATCTAGCAAATGAAATCTTCTACTCTTCATCTATATGGTTAATGATAAAAAAAAAATCTAGTTGTTGCAACCAATGATTCATTTTTAATGCATCAATATCACCTTGATATGGATTTATGTCCACTTTCTCTTCCATATTGAATATGGATTATGAAAGTTTCATGACACTCAAACTCGACTGCTCTTTTTTGTATTCTTTCCATGTCTCCTTTTCTTTCTAATCTCCTAATTTCCCCTATGATCTGTTCTTTGAGTTAGAGCCTCCATCATCTTCAAACAATCCAATATTTCTTGTTAGAGCCACCATGAGGAGGTTCATATTGCGACTAATTTTGATAACTTGTGCTTCAAACTGCTCAAATATCTCTTCTACTAGATCTCAAGGATTATTATGAACAGACTCGTCCACCATGGCTAGAGTTTTTGTGACCTCTCATTAAGTTGATTCTTGGATCCCAAAACTTCCCAAAAATACCCAAAAGAAAAACCTACTCTTATACCAATGTGAATTGTAAATTGTCATCGATATTCCACTGAAACATCACGTCAAAACAGACCTAATAAAATACTAAAATCTTTACTATTAAAGTTAATTTCCTTTAAATATATAGAATATTTAGTTACTAATAGAATAGATAAAACACATAAAAAAATTAGAGAACGGTAAAACACATTCACACCATCCACAAATAAACACAATATATGACCTAGGAAATCCAATATAGGAGAAAACTCAGCTAAAAGGTGAGGTTGCTTCACTCTGCTTTCTCTGGTAAAGAAATGATGCAAGTACAAAGAAAGAGGCACTCTTTGTGGAATTGTCTTTGATTTGTGGCATGTATGGTTGCTACAAAATCTCTCATCCTCTGTTATGCTCACAGAATACCACTCTCATATGTTTTTCTCAGCTATAAAACAAGATAAAATGTAAAATATTGGAACCACTTCTCCTCTTAGTGGCTCAATATTTAACATAGCCCGATAGTCATCTAGGGACAGGTTTTTGACTTCCTCAACCTTTAATTGTGATAAGGTTTTGGAACTTCTAGAATGTTCATAGAAAATACACTATGTGGATAGACCCACATATCTTAGTAATGGAGGTTGATGTGGCATCCACTTGCACCATGGTGATCAATATGTTAGATGAACTTGTAGGAGGAATAAATTTATCATAAGAACTTTGATTGATGAACGGTTTGCATCGTCGAAAAGGTATCGACGTGTAGAATTTAGAATATTCCTTCATATTAAGGTTTGGACCATAAAAAGGGAGTTTTATTCCTCAAAATGGCTTTAAAATATTTCTGAAATTTTTTTGGACCCAAATTTCCAAATTTGGACCAACTGCCGAAATGGCCATGCAAGTTGATTCCTCCAAATTTTCCACCAAAAAAGTAGTGATGTAGATGAAAAATAATATAATATTCCAATATGGATCACAAATCAATTCCAATAGATCAATGGTAGTCTCATAGACCCATGCCAGACATGGGTTTGAGAGGAAAATAACTCAAAAACCCACAAAAACCACTTACAAGAGGTGATTGCACCCTACCAATATGCAAGGTATGACCAATAGGGATGCATTCATGACATGATAGTGTATAAAGGTGCGGTTGGTTTATTTGGTTTTCAAAGACCAAGCAGAAATGTTCAATAAAATTGGGCAAAAATCCCAAATCTCATATATGTAAGAGATCTGGCCACTTAACGAGTGATGAGGAAGGTAATAAATATATAGAAAACTTTCAGATATGAAAAGAGAAAAGGAAATTTCAAATATAAGGAAGAATAACATATTCTTCCCCAATGGACCCTCTAGTTCTAATATGGAGAAAACCCCTCTATGGATAGATCAACACTCCCTCAGATCTGCATGTAATCTGAGACAAACTATAGGATAGATAAAAATAGAGTATTTTACTATATCAACTGTACTTGATCCTAAATTATTGTATGAAAAGGAGATAGAATGGTTCAAACATGATTCCTCGATGGTTTTCCTTGTGTGTTGCAAGTCGATGCAGCTCTAGAGATCCAACTTGAGCTCCTTCAACCTTCTTCCTCCACACAATAATACAAAAAATACCAATCTCCAACCTCTTCAAGAAATAGAAATGTTGAATCTAAGTTATATCTAACCTGATCTACTCAAGGGAAGATCATATCTACCATTTACTATCATGAATAATTGAATACACCAACAATGGAAGGGGAAAACCCTGAAAATCTATATTAATAAGTGGAGAACATGATACATCAATCAATTCTTTACATTTATTCTTGATTTAGGCATGTCATAATTCCTTTCTCCAACAACTCCTTGGCCCTCACACAATCAAGGAAAACTTATATTTGAAGGTTGAAGGCTTTTTGAAGCTCCTCTGAAACTCTGCAGCATAATTTTTCTTCTCAATTATTCCTCCTCTTCTCCCTTGGAATGCCTTCCTTTTATATATTGATGGAGGGGGATTGGAGATATTTATAGATCTATTGGACTTAGTGAAATCTGAGTCTATTACGAGTTCCCAATATCCTCATGCGAGATCGAAAACTCACCCAAAATTGATCTACTCGTAACTCATCAAATCTAGAAGGCGATAGGGTTGGTCGTGGAATTCTAATGATGCAACTAGTGATTGTTCATGTCTTTCCAGTGGTGCAACATGCAACTAGTCACACGTTGATAGGCATGCAAGGTGTGACCTCCATCAAAATACGATAAATCCAAGGCAACATGGTGTGTCTCAACATTACAACAGTAGTAGATCCATGTGTCTCTATGGTCACAATAGAGCTATATAAATGATCATATTTAGATCACAATTCTCCAAGTTTTAATTTGTAACATAGAAACCTCCCCAACAATATTGTAACATTCTCATTTATATTCATGAGTGCAAATATACCCTCTAGTGTTATATAAACAGAGTAGCCTCCCAAGATTTATAGAACCCCGAGTTGTTAATTAAGTGATCTAGTGGATTGAGTTTACCCCTTATTTGTAGGAAGACAATTAAAAACACTATTAGATACTATGGTTTGATATGATTTGAGAGGACCTCCAATGTTTTATCCAATTCAAAATTAATAAAAGTGTGCTTGCAACTAGGGTTTATATAAATTATAACCTTCTCTTGTTGACTACATTTGTGAAACTACTATAAAAAAAATTAAATGTAAATAAATCCTTAGTTCTCTCTTTATTCTTCTTTGTGACATGAGGCCACTTTTCTAAAAATATTTTTTCATATTCGACATTGGAAATCCTAGCATCTCTTCAATGTTTGGTGAATTCCACCATATAGAAACATTAACCCATATATTAAGGTATTAATTGTGTTTCCAAGTGAGTGGAGATATTGAAATACATTTTTTGTATTCTTCAACACTATCACCATCAATTTTTTTTGTAAAATATATCTTCCTTATGAAAGCCCCAAAATTGAACTATGATTTTGAAGAAATAACATACTTTTCAAAGGAGATGATTTTTGCAGATGGGGTTTTGATGTTGTCATTTTAAAATGGCCCTAAGTTCCTCAATATTGAGCATAGTCACTAATATGACCTCGTTTTGAAAATGGAAGTTGAACTTGGTGTCTTATGGAACTAATGCAATTGCAAATACTTTTCAAAGGAGATCATTTTTGCAGATTGGGTTTTGATGTTGTCATTTTAAAATGGCCCTAAGTTCCTCAATATTGAGCATAGTCACTAATATGACCTCGTTTTGAAAATGGAATTTGAACTTGGTGTCTTATGGAACTAATGCAATTGCAAATATAGATCATAATCTAAGTTAAAATCACATTGTGAGAAGTTTCCATGAGGGTCTTGAGGTTGCAACTTGAACTGGTTTTAAATTTTATGATACTTCTCATAATTTCTATTATAACCCTTATTCATAATATCAAGACCACTCTTCTTTTGAAGGCATTGGTCCAGCTATAATCTGATTCTTGGATAGAGATAAAATTATAGCTATGAGATTATAAATAAAATTCATTATAGCTCCCCCAATATCTTGATGAATCAGTATTATAATCCCATGAAGGATTCCCTTCAAATTTTATGTCCAACCAAGTTAATCATGTTTCAAATGCACTTTTTCATTCATCCATAGTGGTAGATATTGTTCAAGATAATTTTCACTTCCTTTGTCTAGAATTTTTGCGTCCAACTACTCCAACAATTTTTTAGCATTATCTTTAGCTCTATATTCAAAATACAGAATCATTACATGATGTACATTTTCAATTTCTACAAATTATTCATGTTTATCTTCACATGATTTTATCCTCCTTGATGATCACATTATCAATATGGGCATGTCAATGATAAGATATAATCGATATCTCGTATCCCTTAACTCCTTATGAATATCCATTAAACATGCACTTCAATGATATTTTGTTAAGATTTTTCCTATTCATCATAGGTACATGCATATAAGACTCACACCCAAAAACCTTGATATGTGAAACAAAGGGCTTCTCTCAAATCCAAGCAGTGTCTTATTACCCAAAACTGAACTAGTTGATTTATTGGTCAAATAGTTTGTTGTAGCAATTGATTTAGCCCAAACCCTCATGCTCAAGCCAAGTCCCACTTTCATGTTATGTGCTTTCTTTATCAAAATTTGATTCAACATCTCAACGACATTGTACAATTGGTTTAGCCCAAACTCTCATGCTCAATCCAAGTCCCACTTTCATGTTATGTGCTTTCTGCATCAAAATTTGATTCAACATCTCAAGGACATTGTTTTGTTCAAGAGTATGTGGACTGGTCTTCTTCCTTACAATACCCCAAGATTTCAAAATCAACTTAAACTCCTTTGAATAATATTCACCACCATTTTCAATTCTCATGGTCTTCACTTTCTTACAAATTTGATTTTCGACCAAGGAAACAATGATCTTAAAAAAATCAAGTGCGTTAGTTTTCTTCCTTGTGAAGTAAACCCTTGTTTTTTTTTTTAGAAAAGTCAATAATTTGAAAGTGATAAAATAGTGAGATCAACCAATGGAAATTGCATCCATAGCTTGCAAATATCATAATGCACCAACTCAAGCAGCTCTTGAGATTTGTTGTTACACAAGGAAAATTGAACCCTTTTATACTTTTCAAGCACACATGCATCAGAAAAATCGAAAGAGTCCTTTGGACCACCAACTCCAAGGATAATCTTCATAGTGAAAAATATCATAGGTTATTTTCACTAAGATTTCACATTTGGTGATTCCATACCACATGCTTGATGTATTCAATGGTGTCATGGATTTGTCCCTTTTATTGATGTTGCATTGCCACCACCCATGATTTGAGTAGTCACATCCAACTTGTGCAAATTTCTTAGTTGAACACCCTTGGAAAAACCATAACCCCTTAGAAAAACTTAGAACCTTCTTTAAAGAACATTGCATCAACATTGGATCAACCATTTGGCTAATTGAAAGTAGGTTCCATTCCAATATTGGCACATGCTGCACATTGAGTATCTACTTCACAAATCTAACTTTGTATTGGACTTTATGATTTCCATGTTTGACAATTACTGACAAAAATTATCTCGAAGAACAATTTTTCCTCCATGTGATTCCTCATAATCCATGAACCACTCCTTGTGATGAGTTACATGGGAGGAAGTTCTTCAATCAACCATGACTTTGCATTGACATTAGTTAATAAACATGTCAAAAACAGATACATGCTACACTTATAACTAGAAATCCCAACAAGTTGCAACCAAATCTCTCTTCTTTACTTCTTTCTTTTTCAAAGGATCCACCTTGCAATCATCTTTCTTATGCCCTCTTTGATGGTGCATCCAACAAATCAACTCTTGCATCTTCTTACCTTTGTTTACATATCTTCCTCTATATCTAGATTTCCTCCCAGTAGGTATCTCACCATTTCACTCCTTAGAGTGAGCCATAGTCACTAAAGCTTCTAAATCAATGTTTATTTTAGAATTTCCCACAATCTCATCCAACTTGAGATTCTCTACCTTTGTAGTTCCACTAATGGAAGCTATTACATTCTCTCAAAAATATGGAAGACTATAGATCAATATATACATTTCTCATTATCCTTTACTTCATCATTGATTTCCTTTAGTTGATTAAGCAAATAATTGAAGGCATTAAAGTTCAAAGTTATAACCCTATCACCATCCTTCATCTTTAGAGCATATTTTTTTGGTCCAGAAATATCAAATTCACAAGGGATTTATCCTCTAATGAGCCAAGCTTATCAAAAAGTTTCATTGTTCTAAATTCTCCTCACACATTCACTAACACAAAATTAGATACATCAAGGCTAGTCGAGGCAATGGCCTTATCATTCATCTTGTCCCAATCTTCCTACTTCACAATGTTTGGTTTTGTGTCCTTCAAGAGGACTTCCTTTATCTCTCTTTCAATAAGTAGATATTCCATTGTTAACTTCTC